>JABFFF010000052.1:0-479192 GCA_013623665.1 Fusarium sublunatum
GCACCAGCACCGGTGACCTCGATCTTGGGAGTTTCGCTGTCACCTGGAGGAGTGATGGGCGACGAGGCCTCCATGCTGGGATGAGAGGGTCCGGTAGTATCATCTCCATCCTCAGAATCGCTAGCATCGTATCTCTTGACCTTGGAGCCAATCTCACCAAGCAAACCAGCTTGCTGCTTAGGATCCATTACCGGTCGCTTCATCTCGACAATTCTAGGCTTCTCGTAGACAACGCCATCTTCACCCTCAGTCTCATCGTCCTCGTCAATCGCTGCGCCATCGGAACGTCTCTTGACAGGCTTGCGAGGAATCTTGGTGTTACGGTGAATGCTGCCAAGAACGCTGTTTGTAAAGTCTCGAGGCGGCGTTCCACCGCCAGGGGGTGTTCCGGGTCTGTCGTCCATCTCTTCACGAAGAGCTCGAAGACGGTCTGAAGGGCCGACAGCATCTCCCCATACACGGCCCTCGAGCTTGTATTGAGTCTTCTGCCGCTCAATCTGCATCTGCAACCGCTCCATGAGGCGCTCGCGGTCGAGAATACCTTGCATACGAGCAGGATCTTCAGTGCCAGCAGTTTTACTGCTAGGAGCGGCGCTCTTGATGGCCTTGGAAGCGGCAACATCCTGGGCGTCTCGAAGCATCAGGTATAGCTCTCGGGTCTCCAACTCGTACCGCTGGGCTTCCTTAGCTCGCATGTTTTGCATACTGTCCAACTCGGCCTTGAGTCCATCCGCTTGTCTCCTTTGAGCGTCGATAAACCGAGACTGCTCATCCAACTGCTTCTGCAACTTGGCAACGAGTCCATCAGCACCCAGCTCAAGTTGGGCCTTCACCTCATCACGTTCAGCCATGGCAGCCTCGGCGATCTGCCGCGACTCAAGCGCTTCATCCTGAGCTTGCCTAGCCTCCGAGTCGGTATGCAACTTATCGAGCAAGCTTTGGACAGTGAAATTGAGACTCTGCTTGAGGTCCATGTTCGGCAGCCGCCGGTCCATAGCAACGTAACTCAGCATGGAATCGACCAACTGGAACATGCGCAATCGCTCTTCACCATCGTTGGAACGAATAAGCATGAGATGTTGGAGAGCTGAGATAAAGTAGTCCTGGGTTTTAGTGCCATGAAGACGCTGCTGAATAGCATCTGCGATCTGAACGGGATCGGTCAGATCCTTGACTTCGCCCTCGACATCGTCCTTGATGCTGCTATTCTCTCGCTCAAGCATATCCTCATAGTCAATGGCCTCGTTCGTCCGGAATCGCTCGATCTGCTTATCCAGGAGGTCATATTGGAACTCCTCCATCTTCGTCAAGATTCGTTTGATACCACATGCTGTAAACTGAGCTCGAATGTGTATCCGCAACTCCAAATCTTTCTCCGGGGAATCGATAATCATGTTGACAAGCATGAGGGTCGCAACGGCGTATTCCATTAGTAGATTCTCCATTCCAATACCACCGGTCCTCAGTTCTTCGCTGGCGCCGACCAGACTGCCCATCTTGCCTCGGCCATCAATAGTAACCTCCACCAAGCGCATCCAAGCATCGAATCGACCATTTTCTCCAGATGAGACCTTGACCTCGTCCAGAGCCTGAATAACCTTGAGATGGCCTTCGCTGCTCTCTCCCCAGGTACACAAGAAGGTGATGATTTCGCTGACGAGCTTTCGCGTAGTGAGTCGAGGAGATATGAGCGAGGTGGCCAGGGCCACCATGACCTTTTGGTGAACTAAGGCATCATCGGCACCAAATTTGTTGTTCATGAGCGCCTTGACACATTTGATGATATCGTACTCGCGGTCAAGGTTCTTGTCGATGCGAACGTTGTCCTGGGCAGGTCCCTGTGCTGTCTTGCGGTTGATCTTAAGCAGCAAGGTCATTAAGGCAACCTGTCCCTGGCATTCGACGAATCTCTTGACCCAACCAATCTGCTGAGTTCTAAGGTTGACCTCCAAACTCCCCATGCCCTTGGTGTCAAGTCGATCCTCCATCACGCGGCGCACATACCATTCAGGGGTGCCCTCTTCGTCGGAATAAGTGGTGATATCGGGTGTCGCCGTGTATTGGGTCGGGCGTGCTGTCTGTCGCCGCTTTTGCTCGCCCTGCCATTCAGTAAGTCGATCTTGGTAGAGCAGCGTCCACTTCTTCTGAGCTGGGTAGGCCATCATCTGCCTCCTAGCTTGCTCAGGAAGATTATGCCATCCTCGCTTCTGCATCAGTTGAAGAAACATCTGTTCGACCACATTATCGTCGTCTGGCTTAGGAAAGTAAAAGCCACCTTGGGGGTCGCTCTGGCCGGGAGGGGGTCCCGATGGAAACTTGGTAAATCGGTGGGAATCGCGATTCGAGTACTGCGAAGCGGCATAAGAGCTCTGAGAAGACGTACTAGGTAGTGCTGTATTTGATGAGCGCGGTGTCCTGGGATCAGCGTGGCCTGAGTTACCTGACTGGATGCTCAGATTATCAGCCGAGCCGCGAGCGGCGGAAGACATGTATGAGTCGTATCGAGGGTTCGGAGCGTGGTTGGAGTGAGAAGAGCTACCTCTAGGACCCCATTGCTGATACTGGGTCTGACGCCCTGTCGAAGCCATCGTGATGTTGGAGTACCCAGTCCCCGGGGGTTGTCGCCCAGGAGAATGGGCACCAGACTGACTCGAATGGCCGTCCCAGCTTGGGTATTGGTGAAAGTCCATACCATTCTTGTTGAGGTGGTGAGGAAGAGGCTCTCGGCGTACTGGCACCTGCTCGCCTTTGGGTAGATATTCGACTGGAATGGGAGAACGTAAGCCGCCAGGATGAGCATCGTAGGGAATCGACGTTATCACACCGGCCATCTGGTTTATACCTCCTTCGGAGGAACTTGGGCGATCTATAGAAATGGCAGACGACTCTCGCTTGTGGCGCGAGGAGCGAAAGCTGGAGGCATCGTCTGCGGGGTATCTCGATTCTTCTGGAGGGCGCTTGTCCTTGTGCTTATTTCGGGAGAACAGAGACCGGCCGCCAGAGGACTGCCTCGTTTTGTCAGACATGGCGACGGCTGTTGAAGAGCGGTCGTGGCCGCGAAGGTCGTCGAAGCGGAGGCTCTAGTCGCGAATCGTATCTCGTGGGTGAGGTCGGTATCGATGCCAACACAGAAAGAAAAAGGAGGTGCCAGGATAGACGAATCGGGGAAACGTCAACGGCTACCAGTTGGAACACGTGAAATTGGCGATGTGCTGGCTCAGGGCCACTCGCTTCATCGGGGGCGCAATATCGCAGTCCAAAAGGACGTCGTTAGGTAATCGTCGGGCTTGCGGCGTCTCGATCTCGAACTCGAATTCGAATCGGCGGGAGCGTTACGGACTTGAAACCTTGAACGGTTGTGTGGGACTTGAAGTTTGATAGCTGCGGAGAAAACGTAGATAGGGATGAAATGAAAGGTAAGGAGAGGAGTAAAGACAAAGAAAAAGAAAAAAGGCCTGGGCGATGTCCGACGCTTCAAGGAGTGAGTAGTACTAATATAGAAGAAGAACAGAACAGAACAAACTGTGGGTGTAGACCCAAGTGCAGTGACTCGAGATGGCGTGAATAAGGAGCGTGCCACCATACACAGACAGACAAGACAGACAGACACACAGCTGTAGTGTAGCAAGAGCACGGATACTGGGCTGGAGCAGAGGCCAGAGATGGGGACGTCTATGATCAGGGATCTTGTTCAAGTCAAGTCAAGTCAAGACGAGCCAGAACCAGAGCCAAGACTGAGAGGGTGAATGCGGATTGGCTCGAATGTTTATGGGGATGGACCCAATCATCGCTTAGCCGCCGCTTATTAGGCTTAGAGGGCCTGAGGGTGAGCGCTGTGACTGGCAGCAACGGGGAGTTTAGGTACCCTCCAGCTAGTATCAGGGGACCTAGGCTATCAGGGGAAGTGGGCTCTGAAGATTGAGGACGCGTGGGCAATGTCTACCTGAGGATTATTTTTTTACTTTATTTTCTTAGGTCATGATCTTTACGAGGTTTTACTAAAGCTGAAAGTAGATATCACGTAAATAGTGGTCTGTTTAGCGATCGTGTCTCTACAGAAATGGCACTTGGAGCACAAGGGACTGCTCTTTGTGGAGGATCTAAAAGATCACCCAACAGCCCGCTGGAGCTTTTGGACTTGCACAGTGAACCCTTGGGGATGCTGTGAGCCGTATAAGTGGAGCAAGATGCATGCGGTTCCTTTGACGAGCAACCCGATGTTTTAACCTCCGCACCCTCGACGAACACGGGTCTGGGGTTGGTACTGTAGGAAAGCTTCTCAAGTAACCATGTAACCTTTTCTTTGGAGACAGGTCATGTAGCTATTTTAAGGGTTCCATGGATTGGGGATAACTGTTACCAGCATGATATTAAGTGTTGCACAGCGCATGATATTGGCTATTTCATCTCACTCGGACACTTGATACTAATATCAAGGTTACCCAAGTTGATATAGGTTCGACTCTCTTACTGTCGAATCCTTCCCTTTAGATCAGAAACCTGGCAGTTGTTTCAAGTTCCCTTGTCCGCATGCATTTGTAGCTCTTTGTCTCAGAAAACATATCCGTCCATATCCATCAGCTACCTAGTTCGAGACAAAGGTCTCTTTCCCATCTCTTCCAACTTTAAGCGAAGCCAGTTGTCTCAACATGTTCCATCCTTTTCCTTCCAATTGCCGTTTTGCCGTCTTTGACAAGGCGTGACCACTTAGATAGCCAGTAGTCTTGTGTATTCTACAACCAAATCCCTGTATGTTTATCTAGCGGGTTTCTAGCCAGATGGTGTGGTCACTAACAGGCAGACAGAACTGTTAACTGTTTGTTAGCTAGGAATCTCGTGATTCTCTTCGACTTGCTCTCAATCATGTGCGCTTTAATAGAAGCGTTACCACGTTAGATTTTGAAAATATTGATAGAAGTTGTTATAAAATACAGGTAGGTAACCTCGTGTAAGTGCCAAGTAGCTAACCGGTACCTGCATGACAACTTAGATCAAATAGGGAAAAATCAAAAAGAAATTATAACTTACACCTTGAAAAGCCCTATAAATCATTTGTCCACATATATGCGTCTTTTCATCAGCACTTTCTTACTTTCCTACCACCGAGTTACAGTAAGGTAGTTGATATTGGCACTTTCACCCCCTTGCAAGCGTACAGTCGCCCGCCCCCTTTTAGCGGGATCTTCGGCGTCGTCACCTCCCGTCGATCACTGGTGGATACCCGCAGCCACGTTTCCGCGCGCGCGCTGTAGGCTCACAGCGACCAACGTCCAGCTCGTCTACCAAAAACTTCTGACAAGAAGCCACCCAGAGCTTGTTGATCTACGCATTGTCGCCGTCCATATAGAGTCTGAGGAAACCTCAGCTATGGGCGCAACAATGTCCGTCATAAAAGTATACCGACCCATCATGACACCTCTCCTCTGCCCGTCAACGTCAACTAACATGCCTCGCAGACACTCATTGTTCCCGCCGTCATCTCCCTCCTCCTCTTCCTCCTCCTTACATACGTCCTCATTCCGCTTTGGCGCCGCTACGCCCGCTACAGCCAGTATCTTCCACTCGACACTCTCTCGTCCCAGACGTCGTCTCTGCGCCAGCGCATAACATCCCGCATAGCCACTTGGCGCTCGAATCGCGGCGTTGCTTATGCATCGGATGATGGCTCCGAAGACGGTTTAGACGATGATGATGGAGAGGAATTAGGACACGTCGACGAGGCGACATGGCGCCAGATGGAGGCAGATACGCGTGCGGCCCGGCCGGACAACACCAGAAGATTAAGCAGAGAGTGAGTGATGTTGGACCCCTATCAACTGCCCCTCTTGTCACTTCACGGTTGTTACTAACTCTGACATCAACAGCCTTGAAGAAGGATTCAGGGATGACAGCGACGATGAGCCAGACCGACTAGCAAGGAATAACTTTAGATCATAATACCAATACATAAACGCTTGTGTTTTCTATGCAGAAGCGATCAAGTTCCACCCGTGTCCGTAACTTGAGAAACATTTGACGGCGTACACAATGTAACATGCTTATATATGGTTCGATACGAGGTGCACAACAACAAAATTACTCAATTAGACTATCGCTTGCCCATCCGGTATAGTTCTTACTCCTATCATCTATCTTCATAAGAACAAATGTTTCTTCAAGTCATGCCGCTGAAATTATATCGCTAGTTAGGTACTCGGTGCCTTAAACGCTAGTCTGCATCAAAAACCCGCACTTCTTGGTCCGTCAAAAACTGCTGGCTCGAGTGTTGGGGACTTCGTTGCCATCTGATTCGGGACCAATATTCATTCTGACTTGGAAGTAATCCGGCCTGCTCGACCCTTTCGCGCTTTCAGCCCGTTGGGGGAATCGTTCAAGGGCGATTCGTTCAAGGGCTGCTTCTTCGAAGATTGATTGTTGCGGGGCTTCGTCCTGTTGGGAGGCTTCCTCTCGTTCAAGGGCCTCTTCTCGGTGATTGTCTTCTTCTTGAATAGCCTGAAGCTGGACCCCATCATTCCTGGACCGTTGTCTCTTTGTTCCTTGAGCCGGATTACTAAGAACAAGGCTTAACTTGCGCTTGATTCGTATGATCCATGGAGGTTGTCGTACTGTTGCTAGCACTCCCTCATCTTGTTGCTGCGAAACAACTTGTGAAGGCACGCTCTTGTCTCGTTGCTGCGAGGCATCCTGAGACAGCACCCTGTTTCTTGGTCCTCGGGTCATGGCGGCATGCTTATCGCGGATCTTTTCCTTGTCACATTCATCTCCTCTTTTCTTCAGGAATTTGCGGCGGTGGCGCTTCGCGCGCTGCGTTTTAAATTTCATCTGTTGATGATATTTGCGTCGAGATATGGTGCACAGCGCCGCATTGTAGTGAGATTGATGTATGGCCAAACGATCATCGACGACCCTGATCTTGCCGTAGAGCTTGTTGATCGAGTTTCGACTGCTTGTGCCTTCTTTCGTTTGGCAGTACTCACAGGGATGTGCTATCGTAGGCTCATCGAGGTCATCCCATGGAACCTGAGGAGGAGTTAATCTTGGAATGGCAATATGGGAGCATTCGTGCTGGATAGATGTGCACCCGCCCATAGGACATTTGTGTAAGCGCCCATCGATTTTCAGCGTATCGATGTATTTCGAAAAACATTTGTGGCCAAAGGCATGACCACAGGGAAGATAAACTTTGGCTTCGCCTTCCTCATACTCATTGTAATTTTCGGAGAAATTGTGGTACTTGCAACCGCACATATTGCAGTGGTCGGCTCCAGCATTGGGATATCTGACAGTAGGGGAGCGTTCATTCTAGTTTCGCTGTAAAACGATGAAGCCGGATTGGGGATCCTGGGCTTGGTTCCTGGGAGCCCTGGGCTGTGGTGGATTTCTTGATGATTGGCCTTGCTGAGATTCGACGACAGGTAGAATCTCGAGAGAGTCTCGAGCTGGAGCTGGAAGTCGGGGCTCAGCCACGCGCTGAGGTCTTGGTGTCTGAAGGACATTTTGGTCACCTCTGTTGCTATTACTGGGGTGTGGCGGGTTCCTCGATGATTGGCCCTGTTGAGATTCAACGGCAGGTAGAATCTCGAGAGAGTCTCGAGCTGAGGTTGGAAGTTGAGGGTCAGCTACACGCTGAGGCCTTGATTCTTGAGGGGCGTTTTGGTCATCCCCGCTGCCATTGCTCGTGCTGGCTACACCAGACGTGCCCTCACCAGCGTATTTACGGCCCGAAGCTCGACGCGCACCGTCTGAAAGGTGCAGAGCTGCCTCGTCTGCGATGCTTGTGCCGTTGTAGATCTTACTCGATTGGCTACCCATCGTGTCCGCAGTGTATGATAACGGGTGCTGGAAGCGACTGGGGTATATGATGTCGAGTTATGATAACGATAAAGATGGTAATTCCCGGTGGCCCCTGATGGGTTGGTTGATGGTTCATTCTAAAGAGAATGAATAGAATGAGAGATGAGAGATGAGGGTGAGGCTTGGGGTTGCAAGTGAATTTCTGTTATTGCTTTGGTCTCGACACTTGAGAGTGAAGGAGCGTCCCTTTCTCAACTGTGCTGTGATGCAAGTCAAGGCCACAATAGCAGGAGTAACACTCCAGCTGCCTACTAACCTAGGCAGGAGATGATACCTAATTTGCTTGCGTTTAGGTAAAGGACGTACCAAGTAGGCAAAGAAACAGATCATGCGTGCCTAGGTACCTAGGGGGATGCAATCACCTTTTTATACCTTGAGAGCGGCCAACATTTCGGCTTGCGAATGTACCTCTTGAGGGAAATATCATGCGTTTGTTTTAAACTCACGGCTTGTTGAGGGGCAAGCATAGAGTGTAGATATGGTTGCCATGCTATACGGTTGAGAAGTTTGATGAAAAGGCTATTGTCACTTACACACTGCGTTGAAAGTAAATGGGTAAAAGCAACAAGGAGTTAGATATAGCCAGATTTTTATAGCTATTATTATAAGATTGAAATTAATATTATTATTCTAATGTAACATACACGGCTGTTTTTTCTTTAACACAATAAGGGTTATCTTACCACTTGCCAGATAACATAATAAACATAAATATATAAAGTAACTAATTACCACTGTAATAAATTAGATCATTCTTAAAAACCTCCTAAGCTCTATAGATGTTATAGTATAATATATAAAAAAGACCTACTAACCAGCTATTTCTTGTTCACACCTGGGGAGTAGGTGGTGATGATATATGAACTCTTATCTCGAGTTGTGAATGTTGGCTTGGGCAAATGTGATCATTCGATGAATAAGAACAAGATATACATCAATCACCAAGAAGACTCTCGACAGTCTAGAACACCTCTTATGGCTACAAGCGATACGGACTGTTGCTGCTGTAAGTCTTGCATGCCCCACAGGATGCACTCATGAAAACACAAAACATCATATTCAGACCTAAATGAAGGGATTACAGAGTACTAGATATATAAATAAAGCTTTTATAAGAACTAGATAACTACTAAATATCTTGTAGTATTTTTCTTCTAAATCTTAGAATTTTTCTACTATCCTCACGTTAGGAGATTTCCAATTCCCAATATTTGGAAACGTCCCCCCCACCTGCTGTAGTTAATCATCACTTGCCTTTTTTACATTCACGCACTTTCATCATCTGCACTACAGCCGCCAACAAAATGAGGTTCCGAACAGAACTCAAAAACATTCGCACTTTTGCAAGTAAGTCTTTCTCTCTCTCAAGAGTCGACGCGTCTCAATTGTTCTTGCTGCTAATTGTGAAACTCTCTTGCCCCATGCAGAGCTTACAGCTGCACTGGGCTCTCTCGAGAAGATCGCCTGGTTGCGCTTGAGCGATGACACGGCGCGCTTCACCGTGATTCCAGATATGGGATCGCAAGTCTGGGCGTATGTATTTCCTTTACTCTTGTAGTTAATTGATGCTAATAAACGTCTAGTTCACTTGCCATGGACTTCATCTTTGATGGCTATCACATCCAATCCGCAGAAGCAGGCAACACCATCAACCTAGAGCTTCCCCTTCAACCTCTTCAACGCGCCCTCAAATCCGCTCTCAACAGCATCTCTGCTTCCCTGCGTCTCACAAAGAAAGAAGGTTTGCCTGTGCTTTCCATGACAATCACTACCACTACGTCAGCTGCCAACCCGCCTGGGGCCGCGAAACCCTCAGGCACAGCCCCTGGGGATGACCCATTTGATGACGATGAAATGTTCCAGCCCGAGCATCTTGAGACGTCGCTAAGACGAGAGCATGAAAAGATTATCACGCAGGATATCCCCGTGCGTGTCCTTCATCCAGAGACGGTCGAGACCATCATGCAGCCTCGAGTACGCGAGCCAGACGTCCACATTCAGTTGCCGCCACTTCTCCAACTCAAAGCTATTTCGGACCGCTTCACAAAGCTTGCCATGGCCTCCAGCTCTGGCTCTTCTACCACAACCAAGTCGCCTAAGCTCGAGCTCAGCGCCAACATGCATGGCGGTCTGCGGCTGCGGATCGCTACTGAGACAACCGACATTTGCAGTGTGTGGTCCAACCTCGAGAACCCAGAGCTAGATCCTGCACAGCTCGAGTGCCCCGTCGAAGAACATCCGAGCACAAAGTTTCGTGAAGACGGCCCTGAGCGCTGGGCGACTGTTCGTGTGGATGGCAAGGATTGGAGCCGTGTCCTCAGTGTTGGACGCTTAGAAGGGAGGGTGATTGCCTGCTTTGCTGACGATCATGCCTTGATCCTTTACGTATATGTGCCCCAGTACGATGATGCTGCGGCCGATGACTCGGTTGTAACGGTACGGCTGTTCGTCTTTTATCTGCAAATTTGGTTATGCTAACAAGAGCAGTATTACGTTCAGTCGTATAGTGTTTAATGCTTTTGCCAAGATTATAATATTGCCATGGTTCCGGCGTTGGAGTTTGGGGGAATCTTTTCATATGGAGTTAGCCGGGATGTATCAGTCATTGCAAATGCATTGGTATCTACTCTAGAACATTCAGTCAGATCAGAGAGTGGATGGTAAAACAATTCTTCATCGTATTATCGTTCCGCGTCGAATAGGCATGGTTGAGTCGTAACCATATCGCTAAAAGTACCGCCGCCTCTATCCTGCTAATCTAAAACATTACAACTTGACCTCCTTCTCCCTTGAGTGTACAATCGCTGATTATAGCCTCGGTCAGGCCAGCGCTCTCCAGTATTATAAAACACAACAATAGTCTAAGTACTAATACAACTTGAGTCGTTCTTCACACAAATCCCCACAAGAACGCCTGAGATTGACGCGGTAGTTCAAATCCAAACGAATGCAAACCTCATATTTCTTTATTTTGCCATAACATCGACGTAACGGCCACTCTTCCGTGGCTTCTTCTTGTCACCAGCCTTGCGAGGTGCAGCGCTGAGTAAATCGTCAATGCTGCTAGCATTGCTCATACTCGTTGCAGGTCGGCTAGGCGGTGCACTGGCATTGCTAGTATTGGATACCGAGCGGGCCATTGTGGGAGGTGCTAAGCCTAGGCTTTCTGAAGATGATGCCTTTGACAGCTCTGGAGTACCGGAGCGCACCTTTGGAGGCAGGAGAGGTGGCGGCGCGCTGTTGCTCGTAACCAACGGTGGAGGCGGAGTACCAGCAGGAGGCGGAGGAGTGCCAGATACAGAGCGAGGACCAGCCTTGGGAGGAGGTGGTGTTGCGGTCTTGGCGGGTGTGTTCTCTGCACCCGGCTTCTTGTTGACCCATCGCTTGAGATCGGGGTCATAGACAAAGCTGCTGGCTTCACCCAGCTTGGCCCGAATAGGCTTGCCAGGTGAAGAGTCGCCAGACGACGTCTCGAGGTTGGCCGCCTTCTTGCTACCTCCGAACCAGCCGCCGAAGCCCCAGCCCTTCTTGCCTGACTGCTGTGCAGCTGCACGCTTGGCTACTCGTCTGTTAGTTACATGTTATGTTGACATTAAGGGATAACACTTACCATCCTCTTCAGCAGCCTTGCGGAACATTTCCTCGTTCTCTCGATCCTTCTCCGCCTTTGATTTCTCCTTGGACTTAGTGGATAGAAAGTCGTCATCATCATCATCATCATCCATGAAGCTCTTCTTTTTGGGCTTAGGCTCATCATCATCGCCTTCAGTGGCAGGCTGGGGCTCAAATGATGGAGGCTCGTAGCTGTAAGGCTGGAACGAGGGGGGTTCGTATCCGCCGTTACCGCTCTCGCCACCATTCTCCTGGGTTTCCTGCTCCGGTGGGTTGGGAGTCAATTGAGGAGGCTCATATCCATAGCTGAGAGGCTGGAAACCTTGCTGCGAAGAATCGGCTGGCTTTTCATCGCCGCTTGCCGGTGCCGGTGTTGGCATTCCGTATGGTTGATATCCAGCGGGCGAGTAGGCTTGTGTAATTTGAGCAGCAGGAGCGAGTCCTGCAGGTCCACCGGCGCCAGCATTGTTCGACTCAGGCTGAGGAACTGATGGGGTGTAGCTATCGCCTTGGTTGGCTGATGCAGCGCCGGGGTAAGCAGGCTCATATGGGTTATGACCATAATCAGTAGAACCTTGTCCCATAGACGTCGGCCCAGGTGTGTACTGAGCCGTGGGAGAGTAAGGGTTCGCAGAAGCAGCCGAGTTCATACCAGCTGGCGCATACCGAGATGCTGCAGCGCTTGTTGGTGGCTGAGCAGGCGTCATGCCAAAGCCAGGCGACTGCTGCCCGTAGATGTCAAAGTTGGACACCGAAGGCGATCGACTAAATTCTCCAGAGGGGCGGTTAAACGGCCCTGCCTCTCCAGCACCTCCATTGTTGTCCTCGTTATCATCTCCGGCAACAAACTTGTTAAATCTGTTCCAGACGCTATCTGTAACCTTGTTCATGCTTGGCTTGGTGATCCAAGAGCCACTCTCTCCCTTCGGTGCTTGCTTCAACCTCGACATGAAGTCTTCAACAGCACTCTCCAGAACGTGATGGTGATAAGGCGAGCGCTTTGTCTGCGATGTGATGGCTGCCAAGATGGCTTCGCAATACTGCATAGCCTTGTCTCGGTGACCATACTCAGCAAGGGTCATAGCGTGTTCGAGCTTGTAAGCTGCCAAGTGAGGTGTTCCCGCTGCTGCAAGAGCTCCTCCTGAAAGGGATAGACCGTATTCGTAAACTTCGCTCAACTGAAGAGCCTCTGTCTCCTTCGCAAATTGGTCAGATTGCTGTCGGTGGTCTGCCCCAATGAGGACAAAGTTGGCGTTAGGATCATCTAGGCCACCGAAAATGGACGAGTGACGGCTGAAAATGAAGCAAATATGGGCTGCCTCAGCTCGTCCGTAGCTAGATAGAAGACTTCCAAGAGCCTTCAACCCTTGAATGTCATTAACACTTCGGTTGCTCAGAACGAGCGAAAGAGTCTCCCGCCATTTATCCAATCCATCAAGGGTATCTTTGCTGGGCCCTAGACCTGCATCAGTGGACACGAGCTGAAGCCCAGCCCGAGCATGCGATGGGACGAGTTCGTCAACACAGTCCTCAAAGTTGCCAGACAGAATCTTGTACAGGGCAGCCATCGACTCGTTAGCGTGGCCAGGATAGTTCACTTCCTTACGGACGAACTCTTGTGCCACACGTTTGTAAAGGTCTCCCTCCACAGTATGCGAAATCAACATGGCGTGTCCCCAGAGCCTTTTGTCAACCAGAGCCCAGACAGCTTTGTCTCGATCGCCCGCTAGCAGATGGTGACGAATCTGGTCCATGGTTGATACGTCAACGCCATCAGCTTGCATGGATGTAACGGAAGCGATCCCTGTACTGAAGTTGCCTGTGGCAGAGAAAAGTGCATCATTTTCGGCTGTTGACGCGGCCTCTCCAGGTGAGAGAATGTCTCGAACAGCTTTCTCTACAGCAGGGGTACCCTCCAAGATACCGTCATGTTCGATAAAGATGCGCATGATCTTCCAAAGAAGCAAACGCTCGACAGCTCTTTTTGCCTCAAGGGAGAGTTGTGAGTGGAACGAAACATCAGGAAGATCCTTTTCCAATAGCTCAATACCACCACTAAGCCAGGCAAGGGTTTCCTTCTTCTTTGACTTGCCTCTGAGAGGACCAGGAAATTTGGCCACGTGGTCCTGAAGCGGCTCAATATCTTTGACACTCTGGACCTTGACCTCTCCTGGAGTTCGCACAATCATGGGTACAGCTTGGTTCATGCCATATCGAGGAACGCTCTTAGGGAATGAGGTGACAACAGTGCCGCCAACGCCCCACGAAATGATAGGTACTCCTTTCCATCTCTGAAGCACATCGTTCTCCCGCCCATCAGTAGGCGCAACCATGTTCATTGTGATTGACTGACCACGGGTCCGGACAGTTGAGACACCTGCGCTCGGGGCACTGGGGGCTGCTGGAGCGTACGGGTTATGCGCTGGCTTTGCCGCTACTGGAGAAGGGTAGGAATGGGAATGGGCCGATGAGGGGCGGCGTGTTGAGTCTGAGGACCTTTGAGCCGGTTTGTGGCCAAAAGAAGCACTTGGCGATTGCGTCTGGGCTCGAGGAGGAGGTACGAAGCCAGCCTGAGCTGTTGGCGCAGCATGTGGCGTGTAAGGACCCGACTGTTTGGGCGGCGAAAGAGTCATCTGCGCAGCATAACTTGGAGGAGGCGGTGTCTGCCGAGAAGATTTGGGAGGGGATACAGGGTTATATCTAGACTCCTGGGGAGGAGAGGCATGCGTAGCGCTCACAGATCTGGTCTGAGTTTGTTGCTCATCTTCTTCTTCAACCTCACGAGTGGGAGGGAGAGATGAGACGCGGTTCAGTCTTGGCTCGAAGTGAACACTCTCAGAATGGGTCAAAGGGCTTGATGTTCTTGGCTGGTGCGGGAGCATCGGTGCAGGCCCAGAAGTTGCCACAGGTCCGTACGATCCATGGCTCTTTGGGGCCGGGGGTGCAGGCGAATAACGACTGTTGGCTGGGGCTGGCGGTGCCGTATGGCTTGTACCCTGAGCAGGAGCAGGAGAGTACCGAGAAGTATTGGTTGCGGGTGGAGGCATATGGTTGGTAGGAGTGGCCAAAGCAGCATATGGACTGACCCTTTCTGGCGCAACCAAGTCGGCTCCCGGAAGGGTGGATGGCTGGCTTGGTGGTTCGCTAGGAGCAACTCCCGTGGGAGGAACAGGTGGTGGAGGCATATGAGTTGAAACCACAGCTGGAGGCACTAATGGTGAGGGGACATGCGTTCCACGAGCCATTGGCGGCGCATTTCGAACTGGAGAATCCGCTCTATGGCTTGTTCGTGAGCTCGGCCGTGGCCTAGACGTCATGGGTAGTTCCTCGAAGAAGTTTTCTTTATGCCCGGGAGTTGTTGGTTTTGGAGGTGCGGAAGATTGTTGACCTGGTACGCCATGGCTGGAAGAGGGAGGTGTGAGCCTGGTAGGAGGAGCAGGCATGCCAACGCTTGCACTTCTTGGTGGAGGTTGAACCGGGGGATGAAGCTGGTTAGCCTGGGAAAGCTGCTGCATGCTCGCCCGTTTTCGAGGTTTCACAACGTTGGTGACAAGATCAGTAGGCAGGTCATACGGCGAGTGATATCCTCCCTTGGATTTGTCGGCGAAGCTTTGCGCTTTGGACACTTCGGGGCGAGCTGGAGGAGGCTGGCCATATTGAGGACCAGCGGCAAAAGGAGTAGTGCCAGGCGCTGGAGTATTGTATGCCGGAGCTGGGTGAACAGATGCTCCAGGCGCTTGAGTATTCGGGGCATATGGAGATGGTACATTGGGAGCTGCCGGTGCCTGCGGCATGTAGGGATTGGATCCCGAAAGTTGCCGTGTTGCAGGAGCAGGAGCAGGCACAGGCACAGGCACAGGCGTTGGGTCTGCAGCTGGCTCTTCATCCTCCAAGAATCCCTCATCGTCGCTCCCAAAGAACGCGGCTGGGTCAACTTGCTTGTCCTCTCCGGCATTATCGTCGAGGAGGAAGTCTTCATCTTCATCGTCTGCAAACGCCTGTTCCCATTTAGATGCGAGGTCTTCTGTTTTGGCTGGAGCTGGTTCCGAAGCAGCTGCTGCCGACTCGGATTTGGTTGCCTCCGCTTTTTCATCTTCATCCTCATCACTGTCCTCGTCCTCATCCTCGTCCTCGTCCTCCTCTTCGAGAGTCTCCTCAAGCGTGGATCGCTGCGAGCTCGCATTTATCGAATCCAAAACTTGCATTGTCGACTTTCGTTCCAAGGACGGGGTAGGCTCCTCACCAGCCACAGGCTCAGAACCCTGAATTTGGCTGAAAAAGTCGGCTCCATCTCCGCCTTCGTCATCGAATGCGTTGCCCGAAGTCTCTTTTTCCCCGCTGCTCGAGGCCTCATTCGTTTCTTTGGCAGGCTGGGGGATTAGTGGGAGTCCCTCTTCGTATCGTCCATCAGAGTCCTGACCCTCTGGACTCATTAAATCTCCTCCGATAGACATGGACGAAGAATGCCCTCGTTTGGGGGTATCCAGCGCATCAGCCCTCTCTCCTTGCTGATATAGCTCTTCTTCCGCGTCGGCTTCCTTTTCGATCTCCTCCAGCACGTCCATGGCCTGGTTTGATGGCAGAGGTTGCTGGTCTTCCATATCCGAGGTTGAATGAGCCGGTGGAACGGGCGGGAAGGAATTTGTTCGATCAGAAGGAGGCATAAACCTGGAAGGGTCGTTGTCGGTGTCGGCTCGGTTTAGCCCCCATTCACCATCCTCCTCGTCAGGGAAGCTGACTTCGTGAGACACTGTGCGGGCAAATGACATGGAACTCGAGTGCTGTGATACCGGTGCTTTGGGTTGTGAAGCTTCTTCGACGTCGGCTTGCTCAGAGACGGGCTGAGTGGAAGGTTCCTGAGGTCCAGGTTGACTTGGTGCTGAATCATCGGAAGCTAACCAATTATCGCCACTATCGCCATCGCCTTCTTGTGAGAGCCAAGCGTCAGCAGCATCAGCTTGTTCTGGCTGTTTTTGTTCCTGTTGCGACGGGATATCTTGATTTGTCAACTTGTTGGGTTGCACGACCGCGTCTGTTGTTGATGACGTCGCATCTGCGGGAGCCTCAGTGGAGCTGTTGCTGGTGGTATCGGAATCGGAATCATGTTGCATCGTGGCCGGATGCTCTGTGGCGTTTGGCGATTCGGAAGCCATCGCGAAGCCGGTTTAGGCGCTGGCTCTTGGGATGAAAGAAGATGCAAGTTCAATGCCGATAGCACAAATACTTGTGGAATCGTGTCAGCGGGACCGTTCCGATACAAAGGGGCTCCCGAGCTAATCTGCGCCGAGCTTGGACACAGCTTTGCGAGTGTCAGGGGGTAGAACGGCTCGGGGGTAGCGAGGGAGGGATAATCGCATACTTAGTATACAAGAATCAAGTCGAATCGAATGTCTTCGCTTTATTAAAAGTCGCAGTTCGCCATCGTCATCCGGGAAACCAAAGAGGCGTCTGTTGGGAGTTGGAAGGGAAACGTTCTGGAAGTACAGTACAGATCGCAATTGCAAGTTGGCATGTACAAAATTGGACCCAAAAAAGGTAGCTTCCGCCCGTTGGCACCCGCAGGTGAAAGAATTCTATACCGAGCAAGGATCAGATATAGTGCTCGGACTAGACACAGCTATGACCATTTGTTAGTGGGTTACATGTAAAATAAAGCTGAGATTTTTTTGGTGCTGTCATCTTATTCAAATCTATAGAAACTTGCAAATACAATCAACATTTCATCATAAAACTCTCACCTGCTGGTAAAGTATTACTTCAACCCCTTACTACCCTGCATAGGATCCATGCTTGCTAGGATCGGTCGGACTCCCTATCTTCGCCGCACTGAATAAGCCAATCACAAGCCGCAGCCCATAGATTACCCGCACCTGGTCTGAGCTCCCGGTCAACGACTGGAATCCAGGCCCAAGTCTATGGCCTTTTTTGAGCTTCATTGACCAAGAAGTCTGCTGATCACATCAGATGAGACTTGCTCTTACTATTACGATGATGACCTGGGAACGAGAGAACTTCATTCTTGGCTCATTCTCTACCTCGTAGACCAGCCAACAATGACATGGTCCATATCTGTCTAAGAATTCACCAGCTTATGTATGACTGAACATCAAGTATTATTTCCTTCTCGAACGATTCAACAGCTATGGGTACTATACTATCATCAAAGATTATAACTTTTATCCTCAACACACATCTAGCTATCCAGAGCTTGTGCTTCACACATCTTGCGATACAATCCACCCTGTGCAAACAACTCTTGATGAGTTCCCGCCTCTGTGATCTTTCCACCAAGGAAAACGCAAATCTTATCAGCGTCTTTGATTGTGCTTAGTCGATGCGCAACGGCGATTGTGATGCGATCTCCTTCCCTTGCTGCCTCCGCCAAAGCTCCTTGCACGATCTTCTCGCTCTCAGTGTCAAGAGCGCTGGTGGCTTCGTCGAGGAGAAGAACCTTGGGGTTGCGAATAAGAGCCCGAGCGATGGCGATTCGCTGCCGTTGACCTCCGGATAGTTGTGCACCATTCGAACCAGCTTGCGTATCAAGACCTTCAGGCAAAGACGAGACAAAGTCCCATGCATTAGCTGCACGAAGGGCTGCCTCGATCTTTTCATCCGAAACTGATGTGACAGGATCTTTATTCTCAGTCTCTGGGTCATCAATACCAAGAGCAATGTTTTCTCTTATCGTTCCCTGGAAAAGGGTTGGTTCTTGCTGGACGAGGCCGATGATGCGACGGTAGAGGCGAGGGCTAAGTGTGGGAAGAGGTGAGTTGTCGATGCTGATGGTACCGCTAGATGGGTCATAGAACCGTTCGAGCATGGCAATCATGGTTGACTTTCCGCATCCTGAAGCACCCACTAAGGCTATAAACTGTCCAGGCTTGACGTCCAGGTCAATACCGCGAAGAACAGTGGCGTGAGGGCGGAGAGGGTACGAAAAGCGAACATTGTCTAGAGCAACTGGACCTCCTGACCTGGGGCCCTTGTCGCGATTCTCAGGTGTTTCTTGAACGGTGGGCTGGAGCTGGTTTAACCAGAAAATGTAGTTCGCAGCATTGACTCCCTTGGTGACGCTGGTCGAAAACTGGAAGAGCTGTGCGGAGGCTTGGCCAGAGTAAAACACACCCAGAAAAGCGACAAAGAACTTGTACATGGAGACGTCGCCATATGATAGGAGACGACAGCCGTACCAGAAACCAAGGGCTTGGAACCAATACTCTATCGATTGAGTAAGAGCAAAGAAGATCATGATGCGGAAAAGGTCGTTCTTTGATCCAGTAACAGCATGGTTCAGTTCATCCACATACTTGTCCAAAACCTTCTCCTCGATAGCCAGAGAAGAGACAGTTCGGATAGCGTTGACAGCCTCAGAGGCGATAGATGCACTGGTGGAATACCTCTTGGAAGTGTCCCGGTCCAGTTTGGCATCAAGGCGAATCTTGAAGTAACCTGAGCTGACCAGGGGAGGAAGACCAGCGCACACCACCACCAAGCCCAATTTCCAGCTGTGGATGATAGCCATGAGACTGCAGGCAACCAAGTTCAAGATCGCAATCAGGATGAGTGCAACGTTGAAACCCATGAGCTCTAGGATAGACTGAGGGTTGGAGTCAACACGGCTGACCAGAGCGCCAGTGTTGTTCTCCTTTCGGTCAAAGAACTGGAGGTCCTGGCGAAGCATGTCCCTGAGACTCTGCTTGCGAAGCTTGTGGCTAAGGAACTGAGCGATGGTGTTGGTGGCATAACCGAGGGCAAAGTACGAGATGAGCAGACCACCTGCCAGAACAATGAACATGCTGGCATAGAAATTGCCTCGATCTCTCATCCTTTCACCAGTCAGAGTGAAGACGTCCACGACGTGAGCAAGCAGAATGGCTTGTCCAGGGAACGCTGCGACCGCTCCCAAACACCCTGCAAGAACAAAGAAATATGACCAGGCCATCTCGGGACTCTCGCGAATGATGCGGTAGATGACATGGAAGATGCCTAGTTGCTTATGGTTGTCATAGTTTCCGCGCTCCATGCCAGCCTCCAAGCGCTCCTGGACATCGGTTTCGTATTGGGTAACTGTTTTGGTAAGGTCAAGCTCCTCCTTGCCTCCTTCAGGTACAACTTCTTCTGTCTCTTCCATCAGGACATTGGCTGGATCATCGACTACGGCCAGGTTCTGAACCTTGACAAGTCGAGCATAAGCGCCATCCTCTGCGATCAGAGACTCATGTGAGCCTTGTTCAATGATCGAACCCTTGGACATGACAACGATGTTATCAGCCTTGCGGACAGTGGCGAGCTTGTGGGCGATGACAATGGTGGTACGGCCTTCAGACGCCTTATCGAGCGCTTTCTGGACGACGCTCTCTGCATGCGGATCAAGAGCACTTGTGGCTTCGTCAAGAAGAAGGACCTTGGGCTGCGAGACAACACTGCGGGCGATAGCGACACGTTGTTTCTGACCTCCAGAAAGCAGTCCTCCTCTTTGTCCGATTTGTGTGTCGTAACCATCCGGGAGTTGTATGATGAAGTCGTGGGCAAAAGCCATCTTGGCAGCCTCCTGAATCCTTTCCATTTGTTGCTCGCTGGACGCGTTCTCCCATTCGGTTCCAACTAATCCGTGCTTGATGTTTTCGAATACGGAGCCTTCGAAGAGGACAGGTTCTTGCTGGACAAGACGGATGTTTCGGCGCAGCCAGTTCAGGTTAAGCTGGTCAATTGGACGGCCGTCAAGCTTGATGGTGCCAGACTTTGGGTTATACCAACGCTCAATGAGGCCGACAATGGTACTCTTTCCAGATCCAGATTGGCCCTAATATTGTCAGATTGCAGTTCAGTCAGTGTATCGTATAAACTTACCACCAGAGCCGTAACCTTGCCAGCAGGGACCTTAAGGGAGAAGTCCTCAAGTACTGTAATACCAGGTCTTGTGGGATAAGCAAACGTAACGTTTTCCAGCTCAACGGATCCAACAGTCTCAGAAGGTGTCTCGCCAGTCTTGTCGAGAGGGTCGATAGCTGATTCGCGGTCAATGAGTGTGAAGAGCTGTGCTGCACCAGACATGGCGCGGCTGAAGTCGATGGTATAGGGAGTGAGCTGAGTCAACTGAGCGGCTGCAATGACAACAGAGAGGAGAACCCTGAAAGTGTTAGGTCTTGTAATGGAACAATCATTAACAACGAGACTTACGTGAAAATGTCACCAGAGCTAGTGATTTCACCAGTTGAGAGCATATGAACACCCTGCCAGAAAGCAAGGCCAAAGCCGAGATAGATGATGGTGTAGTCCGCAGAGAACATGAGGCCCAAGAGGATAGAAATCTTCTTTCCGACTGTATGAGCTTCTTCGAGGTGCTTATCGAACTTTTCGACGAGCCTTGCTCGCATCTCAAAAGCGTGAACAGTACGGACGCTGGCAAGAATACCTTCAGCGAGCGAGTTGGCTTGGCCATGGATTTCTAGGATCTTGACTTCGTGAACAGCCTCCATAGTCGCAACGACAGTCATAACGACAATAGAGGCCGGAGCAATACACAAACAGATAAGAGTGAGCTTCCACTGGACAACGAATGCGACGATAAAAGCTGTGATACAGGCCGCAGAGCCTTGAAATGTGAGTCCCAGCTTTTCAGCGATGCCTCCCTGGATCAAGCGGCCGTTGGACGTAGCCTGAGTAGCGATGGAACCGCCACTTCCAAAGTCGTAATACGCTACCTCCTGTCTTAGAGCGGCGCGGAGATACTCTTTTCGGATATTTCGTACGATTCGGTAAGAAGAATAGGTGAGGAAGACATTCCAGATATAGGAGAGAACGAAGCGGCCAATACCAAGGTATACAAAGTACAAGCTATGCAAGATCAGCGGATCTGGTTTTGATGTTGATACAAGGCTTGACTTGAAGAGACTCACGCTAGCTCAGCGGCGTCATGGCGGAATTTGCTGGGCGAAGATACCCCAGAAGTAAAGTCGGTGATTTTGGTGATGAACTCTCCAAAGATGAGGTTTTGAAGAGCAATACCAGCACCTGAGCCAATGGCAGCAACAAGTGCAATGCTTTGCATTATATATTCTTTAGGTCCGGCATATGTAAGAATTCGCTTATGAGCAGTCAGTAAAGCTTCATACACCAGGACTTTTCTGGATTCACCTTGTAGTCGCTCCAAGAACCTTCTATTTCTCCCTCCTCAGCTGGAGCATCATCAGAAGCACCTTCAGCGTTGACGACAACATCTTCGGGACTTGAAGCTGCATCACTACCGCTGATCTTTTCGTTCTCCCTCTCTTTTTCACTAATACTTGGAGCCATGGTGCTTGAGTAGGGGCTTTCCCTCAACCCTAGCAAGACGGATGACACCAGAAGCAGCTCAAAAGCCGCAGAAAAGAGTGGTTGAGACTTGAAAGACCAGTTGCTTTCAGAGCCAATAATTAAAGTAGAAACCAGGCCACTTTAAGCTTAAAAGGCATCTGGCCTAGGGTCAAAAGGAGAAGAGATAAAACGAGAGATCTAGAGAAAAAAATACCCGGGGACAGCATGATTTTGAATAAAATCAACCGACAAGGGACTTTTTGAGAAGACAAACCGGGGAGTGGAGTGAATGTACCTAGTCTAGAATGGCCTTAGACCATACACAAGTGGTGATGCTCGGCACTATATTGCCTTTATCAGATCCGCACCCGAGAGGGTCTAAGTGGAGCACTGATTGATAATGGGACATCACGAGCGAGAAAACATGGTTGCGACCGCGGAGGTTAGGGTTGTGAGGAGAGGTGATCAACACTAATTTTTCTTATCTGTAAGGGTTGTAATCTATACTTTCGGTTACTTGGGCTTCAATCACTCTCTACCAAGCAGTATTCTCTCTAAAAATCTGTGTAGAAGGTCAAATCGTTGTTCCATTGCAGATCACTGCTTCAACGCAGATGCAGGGGTTTATTCGGATGTCGTGCCGATGCACTGGGATCTCTTGGCTCGCTGAAGGCTTGGCTGTTGGGGCCGTTAGAACTTTGGAATCAACTGCACGCGTATACATATCAAACAAAAGATCTGTCATCTTTGAATAGGTAGAATATGTTGATGGCTTCTTGACTCAAGGCCACATCATCACAATACGCATCAACGAAACTCTTAATAAAAACACCTAGCAAATAAGAAATGAGCCCATCTTTTTCATCCCAACTGTGGGCCCGTAAACGGCTGAAATTGATGAACCAGGTTCAACATCAGATTATCAACGTGATGTAACATCGTGGTTAGTTTGCTCCTATTGGCTGTTTCGGGGCTGCGGTTTTCTCGGGAACCGATCAGTCATTCCAAGGCCATGGCCCAGGTTCAAGGGTCCCCGTTATTCCGGACCCCGCGCGTTCCATCTTCCTCAACCGTGAAGAGCACAGCTCTCATAACGCCTTGTAAGCCGTGCTGTGATACTTGGCAGGAGAATTCTATTTTCTCGGGGTCCGATATTGTCTTGGTTCTCTTCTCACGCTTCCGCTTCGGTTACATTATCCGTACTCACGGACTACCGTCCAAACCTCCATCACATCTGTATCATGACTGAAGACTCCCAGCCCCAGCTGGACGCCGACGGCCCCGAGGAGGGGTCTGACGAGCCACAAAATATATCCAACTTGACGATACGACGAGCAGTTAGTTCGGCCCAGACTCAAAGACCCTGTCCCTATCCCCACGCTACGTTGCGGCTAACACATGCTTGCTTGGTCTTAGTGCGACGCATGCCGAACTCGCAAGGTATGTAATGTACTTTATCAATCTAATCAATCTCATCTCTGCTTCCGTTCAGACCGAGAGTGGCTACTACCTAGGTACCTGAGTCGGTGGTCATTGGCCGAGGCCTGTGCAAGCCATCCCGGCTTAAAGATTGAACATTTCCTTTAACCCTGCGCTGCCAAACAATTCTACGTAAATAGTAACACCAACTTAAATAGATCCGCTGCGATAGAAACTCGCCCTGCTCTCATTGTGTCAACGCCAAAATCCCCTGCACCCACCATGATACGCGCCCCAAAGAGAAGCGAACTCGCATCCTCCTATCCGCCCAATAGTGAGTTCCCCGTATCTCGGTCTACTGATCCTCACAAATGGACTTGAAACTGACAATGGGTAAACTATCGTAGTGAGAAAAAGATTGACATCATTGACCGCCGTCTCGAGGCACTCACTGAGCTCTTGCGTGACATGAAGATGAATATGCAATCTTCAAAGTCTCAAGCAAATCAGCAACAAACCCCAGTTTCCAATCCTACTCGGCACTCATCAGTTCAGCCTTCGAGTTCAACACCCTATGGGCACCTTACCCAGCTAGATACCGACAGTCCAGTAATGGAGGGAGAGTCTTCTCTAGCTGCCCATGGTGAATTCGCTAACGAGTTTCTGAAAAATGCCGTCGGTACAGAGTCTCTACAGGGTGCCAGCCTCGAGTTACGCGAAACGTTGGATTCACTACATCACATTGTCAACTCTTTGAAGCAACAGACAGCCGCAACAGAGATGTCTTATCCATACGCCAGAGTACTATCTCGTCCTTCACTCAAAGGCTGTGAATTTCCACCAATTCAGACAGCTGTGGCTCTGATTAGACAATGCCAGAGTCAGTGACTAGAGTTTCCCAATCCTATTTGCTTGCAGACGTTTACTTACTCTCTTTAGACGAGACATCAGAGATCGCGGCCTGGATTCGTGAATTCCTTCCCATGGAAACCTTCTCGGGAATGTGTCTTCACGTTTATTTTTCCGAGGACTTTTCGGAAGCTGAATTTATCATCGTGAATGTTGGGCTTATGTATATGTTCTGGGATCAGGGGCAGCACCTAGAAGACAAGCAAGAGAAGGAAGATGGCGAGAGATATGTCGCGATACTCCGAGGAAACCTCGAGACTGCGTTGGCCAATCTACCCTTTCATCTGCCTGCTAACCCGAACATGATCTCTGCTCTTCTTCTTGGGGTATGATATCCCCCATAACTGCCATCTTTTAGCACACACCAGACTCACAGAAGCTCTAGGCATTTTACGCTATCGAAATCTCAAAACCTTCACTCTCATGGACTCTAATGAGCAAGGCATCTGAGCTATGCCAGACCTCGGGATATCACCGATTATCAAGCATGAAGAACGACAAGCCTCGAGATGCACAACGGAAACAGTTCCTCTTTTGGAATGTCTACTTCATCGACAAGAGTCTCTCTCTCCGCCTAGGGAGGGCGTCTACCATTCAGGATTGGGACGTGACTGTGCCCTTTCCCCAGTCAGATCCCGTTAACTCTACGCCATTGTCTGCCTATATCGCTCTATGGGTCGCCACAGCTCGGTGCCAGGGGCAGATATACGAGCTACTCTTCAGTCCTGATGCGGTGACACAGCCAGACGATGTAAGACGGCATCGCGCTCAGAAACTAGTAAACGATTTGAGCGAGATAACGAAGAACAGCAAAACACTTAATGTGAGAACTCACCCCTCTTCTTTTCCTTCATTCCTTGGCGGTTGTAATTCTAATTCGGCACCTATAGGAGCAGTATGCAAACACCATCAAAGAAAAGCTGGGGCAATATTTCCTGAAGTTTATTATTGTCTCTGACGACGTACTTCGACTTTCGCTCCTCACTTTGATATACAGAGCTACTCCTCCACCTCCTGGCACCTCCAACGCTACATTCATTCCGGAATGCATCGATGCTGCGCGTGCTACATTGCAACGTCACCAAGACTGTATGGATCTGCTAGGGAAAGATAACCCAATCTACTACCCATCCTATGTTCACTGGTAAGTGGGCTACGCGTGAAGCTATTGAGGGGACACAGAATCTGATAAGATTAGGACTCTGCTTTTTGCTCCTTTTATCCCCTTTATTGTTTTATTCTGTCAGGTCATCGAGACACAGGATCAGACTGATCTTGCCCGCCTACACAGCTTCTGTACATCGCTGGAGAGCTCTCTATCCCTGTCAGATGCAGCGGCCAAGACACATCGTCTGTTTCAAGTACTCTACACTGTAGCTCTTCGTTACATCGAGTTCCGCAATACCACACCATCAGAAGCTCAAACGCAGGCGAGTGCCGAGCTTAATACATATCTAGCTGCACTTGGGTTTCCTCCTGCCGGTCTGAACAATGGAGGACAGCAACCGACCCAGATGGATCCTGGTGCATTTATGCAGCCTGTAGGAGATATTGGTCTGCTTGATGACACAGGGGGTCAGAGGGGAGCAAATACAATGATGTGGATGGGTAACACGGCGCAACTGGGCGAATGGTTTAACAGTAACCAGCAGATGATGGAGTTGCTTGAGGAACCCAGTTTTACCTTTCCTCAATGAAAGGGAGAGATTGTTTTTAGAGTAGGATTTAGTGTAATTACGAGGCCTACAGTAGAGGTACTTTACAGCTATTCGGATAGGGGGGAGGGCTGGCTTGTGTTAGTGCTGTAGACGGACAATTCTCACACACGTGGGTTGGTTGGTTTGATAGTCCCCATGATGATACCATGAGACCCCTGATAGGTACCGACATGTAGCCTCTTCTCATAATTTTACTAAAAAATTTAGTTTATCAAAGTACATCTGTGACAAGTACATTATCATGTTATTCGGCTGCCTAAGAGAAAGTTGAGAATTGTAATCCTAAAATCCAGATTATTCAGGGTAGCGACAGCCTCCACGTAATCTGTCAGGGACAGCTACCGCCACGCCCCACTAAAGTACTTAGAAGTACCCAAGATTGGGCAGAAGTGTAGCTACTGATAAGGTAGCTTTCAGGTATCTCAACTGGCAGCCGAACACTTTATTGAAGGTGACGCCCCCAAAAACGCTTGGCAATAGCCCAGGCTGCGACAATGATAAGTTACTGTACCTCTGGTCTTTGAAATGATCTGTCCCTTTGAACTAAGCCACGGGTCACCATCTCTCAACAATTGAGCGTTGCAACCAAGAAATTGCGATCCGACTTCTATTCGACCCTCTCCGATATTTCACAACTGCCAGTTCACTGGATGGACATTGGGACGCGTGGATCCTTTTGCGGCTTCAATACGCGGATAAGAGCTACCAAGACTGACGGCCTCCGACGACATCCAGCAAAGAACACAGACAAATATTAAACACTCTCAACCTCGACAGGGATAGCAAAGGGCGAATAACCTCGAAAGATAAACACACGATCATAGAGAATACCACGAGCACCGTCGCATCCCCCGCCGCAGCATGTCTGAGCAGCACCGCTAGCTTTCCATCTCCCATACTTCACCTCTACCTTGATACAACGCTCTTTTTATACGTCCTCATCGCCAGGCGCTTAGCTAGGCATGCCGTCCTCACAACAATATCGAGCTTCCGAACCACCCGATTCTCCTGCGCATGACTCCGATTCCGACCTCGATCTCGATATCCAGGAGCTCGACCCAATATCAACCACCCCAGCTCCGAGGTCTAGCAACGAGCGACCCTCGACCGAGCCCCAGACCTCGCGGATAGCGCTGCGGAATCTGCGCATGGGTGGGCTGCGGCGTGCTGGCAAGAGAAACCGGGGGTACGGCGACCTCGGCCAGGATAGGGATGCAGGCGACGACCATTCGCAGGCATTGCTAGGAGATCATGATGGCAGCCGGCCGCGATGGTCGGAAGGGAGTGGCTACAACGATGACGATGATCGACCATTGTTAGGAGGCCAGCATTCGCAGGGCCGGAGGTCTCTCAACTCGGATAGAGTCTCGTCACGCTTGCGACTCCCGAGCTTTATGTCGAATTCTAAGAAACCCGAACCAAGCGACGCAGAAGACCAAGAAGACGATGATCCGTCCTCATCTCGACATGTTGCCGTGGGCTCGACGCAGCCTGTACGCTTCCCGAACAATATCATCTCAAACGCCAAGTATACAGCCTTGACGTTCCTCCCCATCACCCTCTACAACGAATTCTCCTTTTTCTTCAACATGTACTTTCTTCTCGTGGCTTTGTCGCAGGCGATACCCGCCCTGAGAATCGGCTATCTGTTAACATACATTGCCCCGCTGGCATTTGTGCTGTGTATCACTATGGGAAAGGAGGCTTTTGACGACATTGCTCGGCGGCGGAGAGATACTGAGGCCAACTCGGAGGAATACAAGATTCTTGTCTTTCAGGATGCTGATCCGTCCCAAGCTCCCGTGCGACAAAGAAAATTACTCAAGTCGGAGGTGTTGCAAAAGCACTCTAGGAAGAAGTCAAAGGGGGCGCGGGAGAACCTCTCAGATATTCTTGAAGAAGACGGCAGCCCGGCACCTCCGCCATCCTCACGAGTCGTCGAGGTCAGCCGCAAGTCCAAGGATTTGAAAGTGGGCGATGTTCTCAAACTTACCAAAGGTCAACGTGTACCTGCCGATGTTGTCATATTAAAATGCTTCACTTCCGAAGCTCCTGCGCCTGCTCCAATTCCCGAAGAACCTGCGGAAGAGGAGAGCTTGTTAGCATTCGGAGACGGGGAGGACTCTACAGGGAAGGGAAAAGCACCCGCGGAAGAACCCCCAGAGCAGGAGGCTGAAAGCGGACCAGGAGGTGAAACATTTATCAGAACTGATCAGTTGGATGGTGAGACGGACTGGAAGCTGAGACTTGCATCGCCGCTTACACAGAACCTTCCGACCGAGGAGTTTGTTCGTCTACGTGTTACTGGTGGAAAGCCAGATAGAAAGGTCAACGAGTTTCTGGGCACGGTTGAGCTTGTCGAGTCTCGAAAGGATGCGTTGGCGCATTATGCGACAGTTCAAGACTCTGACGCTTTGCATACAGCTGCTCTCTCTATCGACAATACAGCATGGGCTAACACTATCATTGCCTCCCAAGCCACGACTCTGGCTGTCATCATGTATACCGGCCCTCAGACACGATCTGCTCTATCCACAGATCCCTCACGTTCGAAGACTGGTCTGCTTGAGTATGAGATTAACTCACTGACCAAGATTTTGTGTGCTTTGACATTAGCCCTCTCCATTATTCTTGTTGCGCTGGAGGGGTTTGAAAATACCAAAGACAATATTTGGTATGTCAAAATCATGCGATTCTTGGTTCTCTTCTCTACTATTGTGCCCATCAGTCTTCGTGTCAACCTCGACATGGGCAAGAGCGCATATTCTTGGTTTATTCAGCGTGATCCTGGCATGCCTGGAGCTATTGTTCGAACAAGCACCATTCCTGAAGACCTGGGACGTATCGAATACCTGCTAAGCGACAAGACTGGCACACTCACCCAGAATGAAATGGAGATGAAGAAGATTCACGTGGGAACTGTGTCTTATGCCAACGAGGCAATGGATGAAGTGTCAACCTATGTCAAACAAGGCTTCTATATCCCGCCGTCAACGGACCAAGCATCTCAAAACATGCTCATCACCCCGTCTTCTACATACTCGAGTAGTACAACAATGGGCGCAACACGTACGAGACGAGAAATTGGCACTCGAGTTCGTGATGTAGTGCTAGCTCTCGCTCTTTGTCATAATGTCACACCAACAGTTGATATTGAGGATGGCAAAGAGGTCACTGGGTACCAAGCATCTTCTCCTGATGAAATTGCCATTGTCAAGTGGACAGAATCCGTTGGGTTAAGACTTGTGTACCGCGACCGAAAGAGTATGGTTCTGGAATACACCAACAACAAGAGACCGGTAGTCCGCGTGCAGATTCTTGATGTTTTCCCCTTTACTTCTGAAGGCAAACGCATGGGTATCATTGTACACTTCCACGAGGATGTCAAGGTCAAGAATCCCAGCCTTTCTAGTGGTGAAATTTGGTTCTTCCAGAAGGGTGCCGATACAGTCATGAGCTCAATTGTTGCGGCCAACGACTGGCTTGATGAAGAGACTGCCAACATGGCCCGCGAAGGTTTGCGTACGCTAGTTGTTGGCCGCAAAAAGCTATCGCACCAGCAGTATAAGGAGTTCTCTGCCCGATACCAGGAAGCGTCGCTTTCTATCAGTGGGCGTGATGCTGGCATGCAGCGAGTGGTCTCTCATTATCTCGAACACGACCTCGAACTTATCGGCGTTACTGGTGTAGAGGACAAACTCCAGAAGGATGTCAAGCCGTCCCTGGAGCTACTCCGCAACGCTGGTATCAAGATCTGGATGTTGACGGGTGACAAGGTAGAAACTGCAAGATGTGTAGCCGTCAGCTCCAAGCTCGTGGCTCGTGGTCAGTACATCTACACGGTTTCGAAGCTCAAGAAGAAGGATAACGCCCAGGAGCATCTTGACTTCCTACGCAGTAAGACGGATGCTTGTCTTCTCGTCGACGGCGAGAGTTTGGCGCTCCTGCTGACACACTTCCGCCTCGAATTTATCTCCATTGCCGTTCAGCTGCCCACTGTTGTTGCTTGTCGTTGCTCACCGAACCAAAAGGCCGAGGTTGCCAAGCTTATTCGCGAGTATACTAAGAAGCGTGTCTGCTGTATTGGCGATGGTGGCAACGATGTCTCTATGATCCAGGCTGCTGATGTCGGTGTTGGTATTGTTGGTAAAGAAGGTCGGCAGGCTAGTTTGGCAGCCGACTTTTCGATCGAGCAGTTCTGTCATCTTGTCAAGCTCTTGGTCTGGCACGGTCGTAACAGTTACAAGCGAAGCGCTAAGCTCGCGCAGTTTGTTATTCACCGTGGTCTTATCATCGCTGTATGCCAGACAATGTACAGTATTGCCATCAAGTTTGAGCCCGAGGGCTTGTACAAGGTTGGTCAAATATTCGACGTATTCTATTGAGCCATAACTAACATTTGACAGGATTGGCTACTTGTCGGTTATGCTACTGTTTACACGGCAGCCCCAGTGCTGTCACTCGTGCTAGACAAGGACGTTGATGAGAATCTTGCCAACCTCTACCCCGAACTTTACAAAGAGCTCACGTCTGGACGATCTCTCTCATACAGGACCTTCTTCGTCTGGGTCTTTGTTTCCATCTACCAAGGCGGCATGATCCAAGGCCTGTCACAAATTCTTACTGAAGTTGATGGCCCCAAGATGGTTGCCGTCAGTTACACGGTTCTTGTCCTCAACGAACTTCTCATGGTGGCCATTGAGATTACCACCTGGCATCCTATTATGATTATCAGCATTGTCGGTACTTTCCTTTTGTATATTGGCTCTATACCATTCCTAGGCGGATACTTTGACCTTGCGTTCTTGATAACCTGGTAAGTACTTATAGTCCCTCACTTTGGCCACCTAGCTTACTTACATGGTACTCTAGGGGATTCGTCTGGCGCGTATTAGCTATTGGCGCCATCTCATTGATTCCGCCATACGCAGGCAAGGTGATTAGGAGAACGATGAAGCCTCCGTCGTATAGAAAGGTTCAAAGCCATTAAGTAGGCTTGTCATTGGGTCGGAGTTTGGAGCTGGTGTTGGATTATCAAGTAGAAGGCGCCATTGTTATTACTAGTATTACAGGATTCTATTTGTATCGGCTAGATGATGTCTCATGCCTCTCTGAGTACTTCAAATATACAAAGATTATACAAGCTCCTCAAGTTCTACATACTTTACATCTTGAGCACCAGCCAGTCCCGAGCTAAAGCAGGGTTTTGTCGCTGTAGTTGGCGAGCTACGCCAGCAATCGGCCCCTGAGTCTGTTGGCCACCTAGCCAGATCTTGGGTCCAGCATAGTATTCGATGAAACCGTCAGGACCAGAGACGATGAATAAGTTCTTCCCCAGCGTAGTACCCTCGGAAGGTTTGCAGACACAACCGGGACCTTCAGGCAGAGCAAACTCAGAGGCGTGCACATGCATCGCTTGATCGTGGAATCGACAGCCCGCATTGAACGAAGTAGGAGATCCAGGTGATGCCGTGATGGCTTTGCTAATATCCTTTTCTCCAAAGCGCGTTCCCTCCTCGTCGACGACGACTTGGATTCTTAGACGCTCACCATAAGATGTCTTGAGATCCTGAAGACGCTTCATGACAGGGCTAGGATTCTCTGTCTCCAGACACAGAGTCGTCGGCTTCTTGCCCTGCCAGAACTTCCACGACGACTGCTGTGGAGTAGCACCGTTCTGAACCTCCTCTCGCTTCCTCACAGCCCAGAGCAAGTCAACACTTGAGTTCTGGTTCGCCTCCAGCACAGCCTTGGCGGCTTGCATACCCGGAACTACGCCAGTGCCGCCTGCGAGGAAGACAAGACGAGAGTGTTCTCCCAACCGCTCACCAAGCTCAAAGCCGACGTGCGGACCACGCAGAAAAACATCCTGTCCGACCTGTCTTCGCCCTAGATAATTCGACATCTCTCCATCGCCAACGGTGCGAATGTAGAAACGCAGAGCGCCATCAGCTGGATCTTCACTTGACAGGGGTGGTAGAGGCGTGTAGTGTCGCGAGATCTGGACCTCGGGCTGCTTGAATTCAACGGACCAGAGAGGATGGCTCCAGCGGTTGTCCGAGGGGTTTAGGTATGGTGGAGAAGGGTTTGGAGTGCGTGGGACGGCGGTGATGACGAATGAAGTTGGTGAGATGGCCTCGCGTGTGGTGATGGCGTAGGGGACGAAGGTGATATCGTTGAGGGTGTTGGGGCGGGAGGGTGGCGTGACAAGATAGTAGACGCCGCCGATGAGAATAATACCACCGAGTATTAGAGAGGGGAATATTCGTGCTTGGAGCGGTGCGGAAAAGTTTGGTTTTTGAGACTCATGATTTTGGCGTAGAGGTGATGAGGTTGAGAGAGTTCGTGATGAAGTTTTGAGACTGGTAGTCCGAGAGACTGATATACGGTTATATGTTTGGCCGAATTGAGTAATATATCTTCGACTTTGGCATCCACTTCGCACTGAAGCTGCGAATATCCTCGCTGTAGCTTTCATCATGACGGATTGAAGAAGTTGCTGAGTTCAGTTTGGTCTCGGAGTTTTCCACGCTATAATGCGATTCTCATATTTGAGCTGAAACCACTAGATACTAGTGAGAATTCAGATAAGTTCGGAATTTTAAAAATGGGGATTATTCGTGGTGATTGAGTTGTAGTAAGGCCTGAATGCTCTTTAAGATCTTTGCGAACAAAACGAAGCCAAAGTATCAAAGACTGTGTCACGTGAGCCTTCTGAATCGCCTCAGTTTAGGACATCGTCATGGAACGACACTCGTAAAAATTACATCGAAGATGAGGTTTATACTCTGAAATACAGGCTCGCCTTATAGTATATATCTTCTCAAGTCTATTAATGCCATTTATAACACTCGGGTATCCATCCACCAAAACATCATCTTACACTTACATCCTCAACATCTTGCGCTCCGCATCTATACCCCCTCTAAATATATCCGCAATGACATTTCCCTTCAGAATAGTCTCCTTCACAATGCCCTCGACGTTCTTGGGATCTACCCTTCCATACCATATCCCATGCCCAGCCAGAGGATGCTTTTCGTCGCCCATCTTTAGCTCTGGCGGTAGATAGATTATGACATTACCCGCAAACTTGTGTCCGCCAATGTGACTGATCAACCCGACTCTAGCTGTAGTTTTCTCCTCTCCAGTTTCTCCCTGTATTCTCTGAGTGTCGTTCAAGTTGACCTGTATAGGGCCGTGTAAAACATCTAAACCTTCTTGCTTCAGCTTCTCTTCAAACTCGGTCTGTAAAACAGGCGCCATGATGCCGCATCTCGCGTCTCGGCCAGTATGTCCGCATATCAACACCAATACATCACGCACGTCCTGAACACCTGGAAGAAGTCCCTGGTACCCTTCTTTCCGTGTTAGACGATCTCGATGTATCGGCGAGAGGCCCTCGTGAGCAGAGTGAAGCTTCTCAGGAAGCAGGAAGCCTTTCGCAAGGGCTTCTACGCTATCAAACGACACGCGCGGGAGGAAAGGGATGTATTTGAAGCTTGGTAGTAGATATGCAGATGCCGTCTGGAGTTGTGGGCGAGGTGATTCGGAGCTGGGAAACGACGAGTTAAGCACAGAAACATTGTGGAATGGCTACTACTATTAGCAAACGATATGTATATACACAGTAGAGTGTACTAACATCGCTATATGTCCCACCCCGTCCAAACAACTCCTTGAGATCTGCAGCGAGGCAGTCCCCGCCGTTATCATCCTCTATCCTCGACGGCCAATCCGCATTCCCCGTGCATACAAGCACATGCTCCGCGTACCCAGCGATTGCGCCCTTTAGCGGTCCCTCTCGATCCAGCGGCAGGTCCTCCGGCATCGACGGGGTAGCGGCGCATCCACATGTCGGTTCCGGACACGTTGGAACGGTGTTGAACGGCGGTGGAGGCGGAGGGCGTGTATACCGTGTCTTGTGGGCAAATGCTCTTCGGGGCGTGGAGGTGAGCCTCGAGAGACATTGCCTCGTCAAGTTTATTGAGGGACGGGGCGGCATATCTAAGAGGTGAAGTATTGCGGATATAGTGTTCGCGTCATGGGGGGTTGGAGAGTTATTGAGCTGTAGCAGGGTCCGGGGATAATATAACGGCCCGGGGTTTTGCGACGGTCTCTCATCATCATCACTTTTAGTCTCGGTCTCCGAGAATCCGGACGTCAACCCCACTTTCCGGACAAGTCGGTCCCCCACGTTGTGACATCAAAGCAGTGATGGAACATTCATTACCAATGTTAACTATATAAGTAGGTAGGTAGGTAGATACTCCGCTATTAAAAAAGATAACACCGCTAATATGCTCTTGTGTAACAAAACCTCCAAACTAAACTAAACTGGCTCGAATGTTCCAACTCCCGTCAATAGTTCCAGATGCTCATACAATCTACTCAATAACACCTCCATGCTAGGACGAACGCACAATCAACCTCAAGTACACCCTTACTATTCCAAGCCTTGCGGCACGCTCCTCCTCTGAGCTCACACCTCCAAACACTTATTCATCCAACGTAAGCGTGTCAACTCTTCAAAATCCTACTCCTGTCCCTTGCTTGTCGCAGTATCCGGGTTGCTTAGGATCAGCATTGGCCCAGCTTACCACAGTGAGACTTGTCGCATAAGCCATGGCAACAAATCCAAAGATGCAGAGAACAATATCGGACCCCTTCCAGAATCTCGTACGGGCAATGGCTTTGTAGTGAAGCATGGGCTAAGAAATTGTCAGCATTGTATATTTGAGCTGTTGAACATGGCAACTTACCGGGTAGATATAGACAAGCGGAATGCAAGCAAAGTTACCAACAAGGGCAACAAACTTGTCAAGGTGGTCGGCTCCGATATAAGCGATGGCTGCACACAGCATCACCACAAAGAAACGGAACACGTTCTTCTGCCACTTAACCCAAGGATTGTACTTGCCACTGCGCGTAAAGAGTTCTGTCTCGGCAATACGGATAGCGGGGAAGATCTGCAGCGGTGTCGACAGCAAGATTGCCACAGAGTACAAAAACTGTACACCATTGACCATCTTGTTGTCCTGCGGTAGGTTGAGCAAGACGACGGTCTCAGTGTGAGATCCGTAGGCTGCATACGATATAGCACCCATGCCAATAAAGAGAACAGTGATGATGATCATGACAATGAGAAGTACGCGAGGGAACTTTTCCGGATGTCTCATCGACTCCTGCACAGGAATGATCAGGCCAATACCCTCAAAAGTGAAAATGGCAGTGCCGATAAATAGGGTCCAGTCCTTCTGGTTGAACATGATGATGTCGGCAATACCGTTCTCGTTGAGAGTCAAGATATCGTAGTAAAGAAGGTAAGCCAATCCGATCAGGATGAAAGCATCTGCAATAAGAGCAGTAAATGCCAGCTTTCCAATATCTCGAAGAAGAGCAAAGGGCAGGAAGATGAGCATCTGGATGAGGATAAGCCATTGAACGCTGATTGACGATTTGCAGTTGGAAACGGCCCGCACGAAAGCCTGCAAGTTCTCAGCTGTGAAGACGGTATAGGCGGCTACGAAACCAATCTGGCTAATAACGATAGAGGCCAAAATGAGGGTGCGCATATGTTTTCCGTAGAGGGCACCACCAAGATCACCGAAGGAACCCCCAACCTTGAGCTGGGTCTTGACGAGGAGCACAAAGCAGTAATAGCTGAGAGCAGCAACGCCGAAGAGAACCAGATTGCTGAAAAGCATACCTCCGTTAAGATAGGCACGAGGGAGGAAGAGAACGCCAGTCCCGACGAAAGACTTGAGAAGCAGCATAGCAGCGTTCATAGGACTGTTATTGCCGGTACCACCACGGACCTTGCGCTTACGTCTGCGTCTTGATGGGGTCAACAGGGCGCTGTCTTCCATGGGCTCTCGCTCGTCGTCGGTGTTATATTCATCTGTATCTTCTCCAGACGAGAAGTACTCGTTGGGACCTAGATCCTCGTCATCCTCTTCCAACTCCTCACCAGCGAAGTGGCCGTAGATAGAGAGAAACTCGAGGAAGCTCGACGTAAACAGGGGCCGCTGGCCAGGTGCGGGAGAGTTGTGACCGTCTTCGAGATGACCGCGGGGACCGTGAGGACTTTGAACAGCACGACGAAGGTGGTTTCTTCGGAAACCACCCGGCACCTTGATCGAGTTGATGTCGAGCACATCCGCCTCTGGCTCAGGTCTTCCCAAATCGAAACTTTTGCTGCGGTTGTACTTGGCTCTCGCTTCGGCTTGCTCGGTCCACTTGTAGATACCTCGAGTCACATCACCTCCCTGTAACCGCAAGCTGGAGAACTCATCCTCGCTCAAGCCCGCACCGCCAATCTCGGCTGGCTGTTTGCCTTTGGTGGTACCTTGAATCGACGACTCTTCCGATGCCACATTCTCATCCGAAGGCTGAACAAGATGGCGCTTGACAATTTCGGGATCTTCGTACGGTGCACTAGTGCCTAGCGCATTCCGTGAACGTGAGTCGAAGGAGCCATAGTTGGTTGGCGGCCCCGAGTTTCGTCCGCCGAGCAGAGGAGATTGCGATCGGATGGGAGGAGTACTGACGCGAGCAGCTGGAGTGCCGTGTCGCGGAGGAGACTGGCCTAATGAGTTGGAGAGGGCAGCAGCAAGAGCAGATACGCCAGGACCTTGAGCGCTAGCACCGGACCCAGGCAGCTGACTGAGGTCTTCGAGGTTCTCAGCACGCGAAGGTGCATCAGGACGAGGAGAAGCTCCCCTAGGCGGTGTAGTCCCCAACTGTTGTGATGGGATGGGAGAGGCAAGACGCGCTGTCAAATCAGCCCGAGGAACCGAGGTGGAAAGCGACCGAGCCCGAAAGCTACCAGGCGATGACGGCCGCTCAGGCACGTTTTTCGACGGAGAAGCCATATTGGAGGTGTTTGAAGCCGAAAAAGTCTTATCGCATAGTATAAGCGGTGTTGACAGCGGTTCTAGATCGCGAAGGATGAGAATGACGCAGAAACAACTAAAACTCCAGCAGTACTGATAAGGCAGCGGAAGACCTAAGTAGGCAGCAAGAAAGAATGACGACAAAGAATGATGACCAAAAAGGAGTCTCGGGGACAGAGACGATGCGGAGAGGTCACGCGAGGCCGGATGACAGAGTCAATTGAGGTGTATTGAAATTGCTGGTTGGAAGAGGAAGAAGCGTGAGATAAGGGTTTTAGCTAGTGATGGTGTAGCTCCCGTCAGGCGCAGTGCAGTTCTGGGGTCTGGGTCTGGTGACTAAGGAAAGGGCAGATGCTGGACCGAGCTAGGCTATTAGTGGAGGGTTTCAGCGGTAGCCTGGTGGGAGCTGCAGGCGGGGGAGCCGTGGAATCCAGAGTTTCGGCAAGTGAAATGCGCTGCGATGAGATATCTAACGTCGGTCACCCCACAACCGACCACCCCCATAAACCGACCACCTTTTTGCACCTGGAAGGAATGTAATACTGTAGATAATTTCTTCCATAACACAATGTAGAAATAATCAATTAAATTGAGAATTTAACTAATAAATATTCAGATGGAACTTATTGTATAAATCTTTAAGTTTTAATCGCTAGACTTTCCTGGATGTTTAGACGGGCTGAAGAACCTTCNNGCGTTCTTAATAGATCCAACCTGTTGAACCGGGTATAAGCCATAAAGATCAGAGAGTCACTAACTAAGTGGCATGCCTAGTTTTTGGCCTGATGGTTTAACAGGTCTGTGGGGGTGGTCGGTTGTGGGGTGACCGACGTTACCTGCAACCTTATCGGTCACTGGCTGCAACGTTCAAACGGTGAGAATATAAAATACTGTATACTTTTGACAAAGTAGAGATCTTTTTTAAGTACCTAATTATTTATACTCGAGTCCCCATGATAAAGGTTCAGTGCAGTTTATATGAGCGGGCGTTGTATAGAGAGAGGTCTTTGTTTATACTCGGCTTACATTAGAGCGAGACATAAGTGAACAACAAGGACGATCAGCGGGCACAGATCGACGTGCTACATTCTTGTCTATCATGATGTGTCCTTAGCTGCGGCACAAGGATTATTTGAGTTTACCTTGAAAGCTCCCGAGACCAAGCTTTACGATTAGAGCTTCTGAAGCGATCATCAGCGCCATCAACGAGTGTTAAAGTGTTAGGCGCTGTAGTTGGTCCATCACCAAGAGATTATAAAGGCTTGGCTGTGTGTCCCCAGACGATAATCAGCTGCCAGCTACCTAGTCACGCTTCGTGGGGGCGTCACGGCGTTTGAAAGTCGGGGTCAGATGAATGGGGCGCATGTTGACATGTGAAGGGATTTCAGGTATATCTTGGCTTAGAAATCTCGATCCCTCCCTTTTGATCTGAGATTATTATAGTTTTGATCCAAAGACACCTACCTACTCTGTACAGTACCAACCTATGAACATGGCGTCTTTCCGCTCTTTCAGAATATCGGTATCGATAATGGGTCTCTACCTATCCAAGCACTACAGAAAGCTTGATCTATGGATATCCAAGTGGATTTCGCATAGCCATGGCCTACGTCATCTGGTAGCACCTACAGCGCCTATCGCGATGAGATGCTGCACTCGCGCTTCGCACTAATACTTGAGCTACTACCTTCTCCAGCGCTGCACATGATTCGACTTCCCCACAGACAATCATAAAGACAAAACAAAACAGCACGATTGCTATATCTCGAGTTGAAGCAGAATCTACTCGTTACAGAATACTCTTTCTCATATTAACCTCAACTCATTTAGACCTCCAGCGGCTTGGGCACGAATCAATACCTAAAGGTATGGAAACATCCCGCCTCGGCCCGCTGGAATGGATATATATTTAGCGGGGAATGGACCCGTGGACCCTTAAACCCATCATCTACCTTTCCCATCAGTTTTCCGCCCATCCACCATGACAAGCCCCCCCCCCGGCTGACCCGTCCTACAAGTGCCCAAATCGTCAAAGAGTATTCCTCTTGGGCTTTGTTGTGGCCGTCTTGATTGGTGTTGATCTCTCGATAGACATGGACGTTTTCGCCCGGATTGCCGAGTACCGCCCTCGTATTATCCACACTCATCACCACACTAACCACACCCAATATGCACACGCGGGAGGCTTCAACTTGGTTTTCTCTTGGCTTGGAGAGGATTAACGACTGATTGCCTAATGCTAACTTGTTAGGCGAGACATATCACCCATTGACTCCCACGGTGTCTGCTTCTCTCTCGACTTCTCTAAAATCGTTCCTCTCTTATCATCAGCAGCAGCTTTCGCTTCACCGTCTTTTATGTGGGCTATTACAGCGCTTGCTGCCACTACCGACCCCTCGTCTAGCTGGCTGACTTTGCTTCCTCAACTTCATCATGGAAACGCCTCCAAAATCAGACATCAAAGGGGTCGATAATGGAGGACAAGGTCAACAACATAGTCCAGGCGAACCCCAAGGCAAGCGAGCGTCAGTCACAATGGACTCAAGGCAGAGCAACAAGCTGGGCAGTGTCTCGGGTGTCTTTATCCCAGTCTTTCTCAATATCATGAGCATTCTCATGTTCCTGCGTTTTGGGCTGATTATAGGAAAAATTGGTTTCACGGGCATTCTCGGTAAGTTACTTCCAATGCCGTGAGCCCTCACGCAATATTGACCACGGCTACAGGACTCCTCGTTACGGCTTATTGCATTGACCTATTGACGACGCTCTCACTATCAGCCATCGCCTCCAACGGTGAAGTCAAGGGCGGTGGTGCCTATTACCTCATCTCGCGGTCTCTAGGTCCCGAATTTGGTGGTTCAATCGGCATTCTCTTCTACCTTGCTCAAGTTCTGAATGCAAGTATGAACGTCGTCGGTCTTATCGACTGCATTCGACTCAACTTGGGCCAAGCTTTCCCCCAGGGATATTGGACTGGCTATTTTCTTCAGACCGCTGTGCTACTTCTCTGCACTGGCCTTTGCTTCCTAGGATCTGCCACTTTCTCGAGAGCATCAAATGCATTGCTTGCTATCCTTAGCCTGGCCATCGTCAGTATCCCGGTCTCTGCCATCTTCAAGGCCCCCTTTCACGACAGAGATCTCGGTATTCACTTTACCGGGCCCAGCTTTGATACCTTGACGGACAACTTTCTTCCTCATCTCAGCAGCCCTCAGTTCAAGGGTCTCGAAACCTTTCGTGATCTATTTGGCATCCTCTTTCCGTATGGCTCTAATGCACAACCCAGTCATTGCCAACTCCTGCTGACATGACATTAGTGCTACCTCGGGCATCTTCGCGGGTGCATCCATGTCTGGAGACCTAAAAGACCCGGGCAGATCGATTCCTCACGGAACATTATGGGCTATGCTGACAACATTCATCATCTACTTCGTCGTGATTCTCTCCCTGGCTGCAAGCACAACCCATGCCTCGTTCCTGGCAAATGCGAATGCGATCTCGGTAATCAATCTATCTCAGCCCATTATCCTTGCTGGTGAATGTGCAGTCACCTTCTTCTCCGCTCTCATGGGCCTGATCGGTGCGTCCAAGCTATTCCAAGCTTTTGCGAGGGATAAGCTTCTTCCTGGTCTGGCCTTCTTTAGCAAAGGCACCAAACATGGCGACGAACCCATCTATGCACTACTTTTGACTTATGCCATTGCGCAATTGGCCCTGTTTGCCGATCTGAATCAGATTGCAACCTTCATTTCAATGGGATATCAGATGACATTCTTCGTGATGAACTTGGCGTGCTTTCTCCTGAAGATTGGGTCTGCGCCCAATTTTAGGCCGAGTTTCAAGTTCTTCACTTGGCAGACTGCGTTCGTTGCCGGGATTCTATCCGGGTTTGCCATGTTCTTTATCGATGAGACATATGCCGCTGTGGCCATTTCCGTGCTCGTCGTGCTCTTTCTGCTCATCCACTATCTTAGCCCCCCCAAGCACTGGGGAGATGTCAGCCAGAACCTGATCTATCATCAGGTGAGAAAGTATCTGCTACGTCTTAGACCTGAACACATCAAATTCTGGCGACCACACATTATACTCCTCATCAACAACCCACGTCGACAGACCAGATTGATTCAGTTCTGCAACTCTCTCAAGAAGGGCTCATTATATATCCTTGGTCATGTCATTGTAACCGACGATTTCAACGCCGGTGTCCACGAGGCTCGACTGCAGCAACACGCCTGGACAAAGTACATCTCTGAATTCTCCAGGATCAAGGCTTTTGTGCAGCTAACAATGTCTCCCACCATTACTTGGGGTATTCGGAATCTGATACTGTCGGCTGGGCTTGGTGGAATGCGTCCTAATATTGCTGTGCTTGGTTTCTACAACATGGAAGATCTCCGAAAATCGAACCCGAAGCTACGTGTCCCCGACGTTCCTGTATCGTTCTCGGCCCAGATGCAACGACCCCCAAAGCCGAATGGCAAAGCACCTGAAAGACCCCGGCGGCGACGAGGAGATACATCGGCGAGACTCATGGAGGGTATTCTTCCAACAGATGTTATTCGTACTGAAAATATGATGTCTCCAACGGAATATGTTACTATTCTAGAAGACCTTGCCCTAAGATATCGGCTCAATATTGCGGTGGGATGCGGTTTCGACAAGTTAGAAACGCCAAGAAAGGATGGAAGCAACACAAAGAAGTACATCGATCTGTGGCCTATCCAAATGTCTGCTGAAGTTACTTCGGATGGCAAGAGCTTGCTGACTACTAACTTTGACACTTGTAAGTATCATGATATACGGATGGGGCCGACCACAAGCTTACATTGGTAGACACCCTCATCTTGCAACTGGGACATATCCTCCACAGCGTGCAACAATGGAAACATACATATACGCTTCGAGTCATGGTGTTTGTGGAGTACGAGAACGAAGTACACGAAGAGCATGCTCGGGTTTTGGCACTTCTCGAAAAATTACGTATTGACGCAGAAGTCAAAGCATTTTGCTTGTCGTCAGGTAAACTGAATACCTACGACCTTATCGTTCACGGCATAGGGCATGACATAGATTGGGAAATCGTCGTCAATGATACGCTCCGGAACGAGGAATGGTGGGACGATCTTCAAATGTTCCGAGGGCGTGCGGAAAACATGAGTTCGACTCAGGAGCTGGACCACCTCGCCCATATTTATGACTCTACCTCCGGAAGGCCCGGCGTCTATAATCCTCACGAAGAGATTTATGAGCGTCGACGTGCTAGTACTGCGGACGTTCCCGAGCTGCCTAGACGGCCAGCCATTAGAATGCTTTCAAAGATGGGTGTGAGCATGGGGATCCACACCCACCACTTGCATGAGGATGCGTTGGACGAAACGGGTAGTGAAGACGACGAGACAGACGACTCCCCGACAGACCTTGAAGACGAAGAGATGGGGTACAGCTACGCAACAATCGAGGAGTCAAACGACGAAGACAGTATCGGTCCGAGCGATCCGGTTCATCGCCCGTTGTTATCGGGTGAAGATTCTCATGATGATGATGGCCGAGTGCGTGGTGACTTTTGGGAAAGGTTTGGCCGACGTCCCAATTCTCATACTACTGGAGATGCCGTTGCGACATCATATGGCACGATGTCGTCTTCTGCGACAGTAAGGGGCATTGGTGGAGTTCCAGCATCGCAGATGGCATCGGCGTCCCAGTTTGCGCCGGAAACTCCAGCAACACAAAGAGAACAGCGGTCACGAAATGGCAGTAAAGACTCTTCACCAGAGGCATTTCCCTCTCTCGTCTCACGGGATTCATTGGATCCGTCTGATTCCGTGCCTCATGTGCGTCCAGCGAGCCCTTCAAGAGAGGACACCGTACGCCACTACCGTGGTGGCACGACAACACCAGGACGGCCAAACCTCTCTAGGCAAGCTTCGGCCGTGAAGTTCTCCAGCCGTCCGGTCCCTGAGACAAAGATTGTCGCTTCAGAGGCGGAAGGGTCGACAATAAGCTTTGCGCCGCCGTCTAGTTCAGAATCAGAGACTCCAAAGGCCGGGCCGCAGCGACCAAGCTATTCGCGGCAGTCCTCGCTAGGCAAGTTTTCGAGTAGACCTCGGCCTGGTGCCCAGGTCTTGGCCGATGAAGGTGAAGGCAGGACGATTTCATTTGCGGAGCAGCCTGATTACGAACCATATCCAACGCATCATTCCCAATTCCATTCACGACGTAACTCTCGGGGATCTACACAGGGAGGAGGCGAATCATGCAGTCAACTCCCCGAAATGCTCGAGAGATACAGATTAAGCTCGCACCTAGAGGAGGAGGGCCAAAACTCGGGTTACACACCACAGGGGCTGGAGCTGTCATTCAATGAGCTGCCAAGCAGAGCGCAGTACCTCATCGTCAACGAGTTGATGCGTCAACATTCCAAGGAGACAGCTGTTCTTCTCAGTACTCTCCCGGTTCCCTCAGAAGGGACCTGTTTGGATGAGGCGGCGACGATACAGTATCTGTCTGACATCGAAGTGCTCTGCAATGAGCTGCCACCAACGTTGTTGGTGCTCAGCAATAACATGACTGTGACTGTCAATCTGTAAACGAGGAACCAACAAAGCCGGGATATTTCCATGATCGACGCTGGTTTTAGCATGGGTTGGCTGTATGTACGACTTGATTGGGCAAATATCGCCGCACCTAACAAAGTGTTGAACAGGATGGCGTCAGCCGAGTCATGGCCAACGAAGGATGGCGAAGATGGCTAGCCAGGAACAGCGTTGACGAGGAGCTGTCAGGGACAGGAACCAAACAGATGTGGACTAACGATTGATCCAAAGACTCGATATAGTTTTTATGAATTCTTGCACGGCGTTTAGCATTTCAGGGGCAACATGCATTGGAATGGTCTTTGGTGTTCTGGAGATATTCAAGAGTGTGATGAGCGTTTTTTTGGTGGCTTTCTGGCATGAATCATGGGCCATGTGGCTCTCCGCACCTGTCAGTTTCTCGTCATGTCGATCGATTCATGAGCAGCAGCAGCAGCATTTGATTTTTCTTTTGTTGTGAGCATTGTGTTTGTGCATGTGCTTATGCTCGGACTCTTTTGCAGGCGGGATTGGTTGGTGGTGCTTACATGCCGATGTTGCAGTGTTACCCAAACTGCATTCTTGGAGGCAAACTCTTTTTCTTTGTTACTTGGCTGTGACTTCAGCGTCTCTAAGCCTCACAGAGTTACAGTTAGTTGCTAAAAGCCCAATATGGAAAGCCAAAAGGTTGGGTTGCCCCCGCACATTGAGTAGCGTTGTCATCGGGACCTCCGGGGCGCCATAGTCATGAAGCGGCGCATATTCTACCATCTAACAGAGTTGGCCAGTTCTTCAACCGAGAGAACTTTGTTCATCTTTCCCAGGGCCGTCCCTGCCGCTGAGAACCTGTCGGGTTCTGTGAGATCTCTTACTCCTAGACTGCCAAGGATCCCCTGGTTTATCAGTCACTGACATTCCAGTCACTCAACCTGACACCTTTTAGTTGAGAAAAGGGACCTTCGAGGTATTTCTTATAACGGGGAACAGAGCCCGATCAAGCCTGGAAGCTAGTTTTTTTACCCTTGAGACACCGCGCTCGAGTCATCAGACTCAAAAAGGCACGACGTCGTCACGATGCCTTCTTGGACCACCAGCAGCGATGACAAGATGAGCAGCTGGCGGGACCAACTCTCATCAAGGAAAATGAGCTTCAGAGGGTTCAGGCGGGCTTCAGAATCAGTCACAAGAACGAGCTCGTCGACAAACAGGGACTTTACCATGATGCATTTTCCTGACCGTCCCGCGAGGCGGGTTACTGAAGCCGAAATTCCCAGCGACGAGGAGTGTAAGAGGACTCTTATGAATATGAGAAAGGCGTCTTTTGCAGAGCAGCTACATCGACGACATGAAACCCCGAAACAGCTGTCGCCAGTACCAGAACCTACACCGGAAGAGTCTCCGATAAGCCCACCTCGACTCGAATTGCCTCAGGTAGAGCAATCTCCAGCACTTCAGCCATCAAGATTAACATTTGGGCCTTTCAATGGATCATTTCAGTCAGCCTTTTCATCACTTACACCAGCCGAGGAAGAGCCAAACGCATTGGAACGAGTCGATACCGAGGGGTCAACAGCAACAGCAAAGGGTACACTACAACCGCCAAAAACCCCAGAGGTGGATATTCGCAGCAGCATATTGTCTCTGGAGGGCTTCAACCTAGCAAGAGAACCATCTCCTCAGCCTGTCATCAGCGAAGCCAAGACGGTCAGGTTGGAACGAGTAGACAACCTCTCAACACCCTGTGCCTCACCACTATCATCGCCGCGACCAAGCGATGCCTTAGCTTCAGGATGGCCCAGGCGAAAGCAGTCGGTGCAAATGGTCGCCATTCGTCGATCATCACAGGATTCTCAGAAGCGTAAACAACCTCTTCAGACAGTCGTTGTTCGACGCCCTTCCAAGCCTACCGCAGATGCCCTCAACTCCCATCCCGTACACTCATCTGCTTCCCCTCAAGTTCATGTCCGCCAAGACAGCGTCTCCGACCCCATGTGTCGCGTATGTCATAACGGAATTGCTGAAAGGTCGGGAGCTTGCTCGAGCTGTGACAACGACTCGATGCCAGCCAGTCCAACTGATCTCGGTCCCAACTTTTCTCGTCTTCACCACAAACCAGCCCCCAAGAAATACAACCGCCCACCTCCGCTTATTCCTCAATCTCTCGACGGCATCGCAAGCCTTCACCGTCCCTCAGGCTCTCTCACTTCCAACCCTGAAGCCAACCAGATCTCACCGCCGCCTTCACCCAGATCTCTCTGCAGTATGACCGAGACTGTCAAGACAGTTACCACCGGTCCGTCTGTGCCGCCAACACCAATGTCAGCGCTTTCGACACCCGAGGTATTCAAGCGGTTCCAAGAGGAAGTCGAATCCAGAGCCAAAGCAGCTGATGGTCCTGCGTTTGATGACCCGTGGACGATCAAGTCCAAAACCCCCGAGGCCGACGTATATGAGGATGATTGGGCGGACTATTACTTTGACGAGCAAAACTTCAACCCTAACCATGGCAACAAAGTCATGGGTGGCAGAGTGCCTGAGGCGCTTGCGAGCCCTGTTAATCCTGGGCCAGGATGGATATAGTCATGTGTATAAGAGAATTTCCATATAAAAAAATTGTATCTTGTTGTATTCATAATTTTAGGTAGCGGGTTGTGTTATATATCCTGGTCAAATAGCGACAAGCGTCTTTTCAACTTTATACAAGTCTATGCTTTATCATGATCATCCCGTCTCTCATCTCTTCGTGATATCCTCTCTGTCTAATCTACATCTAATCTTTCTTCATATATGTGTTAATTCTATAGTATTTTGGTGATGGTCAGTCCGCTTGTATCTCCACCTTCCAGCTGAATTAGACCGCCAGCCTCGAGCCTCTTCTTCCACTTGTTGCTCTCATACCGCGCAAAGATGATGGTCATGCGCAGCGTAGTATCGTTACTTGAGTCATGCTCCTGCAGCGCATCCGCAACGGGCGTAAACGTCCAGCGGCCAAACGCCCAGTTGAGGATGTATCGGCCCGAGGCGCTGGGCTCTGGCTTGGGAAGATCGGGGTCTGAGTTTGAAGGCGTAGAAGAGAGTGAGAGGAGGGCTTTGATGCGATAAACTTCGTCTTTGGGCGCAGAGGAGAGGAAGGCGAGGAGCTTTTCGGTAGAGATGCGTGCTGACGGGTCGGCCTTGAGGTTTACCGAGAGGACTTCGACTTCGCTCTGATGACCCTGCGGGTGGCCGTTTGAGTGGCCATTTGTTGTGCCGTTGGCGTGGTCGTGGTCATGGCTATGTCCATTGGTCTTTTCGATCTCTGACTCAGTCAACTCCTGCGCCAAACCACCGTCCACACCAAAGATCAAGTCCATCGACACCTTTCCCTTGTCGCTCTTGACCTTGGCAACGTCCACCTCCAGATCGCCGACTCGGTCGAGACACTCGTCGTATCGCAGCATGCTCACATTCTCCCACTTGTTGAAGACGATGAGGTCTGTGTATCGCGCCTGAATGCGCGCCGTGTAGCTCGTGTCCTCGTAGCCCTTCCAGTTCTCGACATCGATGACACTGATAACGCCGTCAAGAACATACTTGCCGGATTCGCGCGCGAGACGGTTCACTTCAAGAGCGAGCGTGGCAGGGAATGCGGAGCCGCTGGTCTCGATGACAATTCGATCGGGAGTAACGGTGTCTTCGAGTTCTTTGAGCGCGGGGCCGAGTTGTCCGACGAGATTACAGCAGATACAGCCGTTGAGGAGCTCTTGGACGCCTGAGATGGAAGAGTTGGCGGCAAGTTGCGAGTCGACAGCGAGATCGCCGAATTCGTTCTTTAGGAGGGCGAGTTTATAGTCTGGGTTCTGGGCGCGGAGCTGGGGGATGAGGTTGAGAATGAGGGTTGTCTTGCCCGAGCCTAGGAAGCCCGTGACGATGGTGATGGGGATCGGCGCCATCTTTGACGGGTATTTGGACGCTATCAGAAGTTGAAGATCTCGTTCTCGTGGTACCTAAGTATAAAAAAGAAAAACGGCGTCAAAGTTTAGACCCTGAAGAAACTAAAATACCTCTAGCGGTAGAAACAAAAAGGTAATTGTTGGGTGATGGTCAGCCCATCAGAACGGTCCGATAAGATAGACTCTTAGTCTTTATCGGGGCTTATCGGATGATCAACGACCCCGCCATCGGCGGTTTGACGTCACTTGTGATAGACAAGCTGAAGGGATGGACTAAGGTTTCACAAGGAGCTATTGCGTATGCCGAGAAAAGGGACAAGGAAATATAGCAGTTGGGGACTCAGGGATAAAATGCTTCTTTCTCTCACCTCAGATCTGATCGGAGCATCATTCTTCATCAGGAAACACAATCCGCAAACATGACTTCGCAAGAAAACAACAAAAACAACACAAACAACGAGGAGGAGGAGACCTTCAAGGCCCAGCTCGACAGGGCTGCCACTGAGACCCGCGAGCAGGAGAACCAGAAGCCTAACCCAATTGTCGAGAAGAGTGAGTTCTTGACGCGAGTAAAAACAACGACGACTAACCTTGGCTCAGTCACCGAATACGTCCCTGCTGCCGCGAAATTCCTACCCGGAGGCCATAGCCCTCCCAAGGAAGAAGACAAGCCTCCAGGGCCTCCCGAGCGGCCGCACCACGACCCCAAGATTGAGGACTTTGTGAGAGATCAGCACCGAAGCGAGGGCCTCGAGAACGTCGTGGGTAGCGCTCCCAACGACGAGTAAGGGACATGCTTGTACCTTTGAAGGAAACGTTGGATTGGCAATTGTATAATTAGGTTCCTAGCGAAAACGAGATGACGCCGTAATGCATTGATTATGATTCACATATTCACATGTCTTTGTTGTTTTGTGAGGCTGTCGACTGTGACGTTGAAGTGCCGTGACGGGCGCTAACCTTGTTCTCGTTGCTAGGAAGCGATCTTTTGAGCCGCATCACCAAGACTTCGTATCCATGCACTGGTAGAGCTCGCCAAGGGTCGAGATCTTGCTAGGATAACCATGATACGATACGTCGGCATTGGCAACAGAATCTTCGGGCAGAGATCCGTACTAGCGCAAACGACGAAACGCGTCGACACAAATTCAGCGCTCACCGCGCAAAATTTTCCCATTGACGGTTATCCGTCAAAGCAGAAGCTAGGTATTCAAGGCACACGCTCACGCAGCATTTTAAAGCACATCAGCCCTCAAATCAAGGCCAGCGCAATAACTACGAATCCTTTTCAGGATGAGATGTCCCCCCTTCTTGGCATTACACCGCCTACAGACATCGTTGCGGAACAACGACCTGACGGAGAATTTCCTATATCCAAGGGTTTTACTCTACTGAGCGTTTCCCGGTATGGGAAAGGCAACGCGACACCGTGGGAGGTAACCCCGAAGGGTCGGGTGAAGGTCGTGGCGGCTCAGAAAAAGTTTAATACTTTTTGATCTGAAGAAGCAAAATCAAAGAGATCGGGTTTTGGACGAGTTTATATACGCGAAGAAAATTTGTGTGGGGCTGAGGTGCGGGTTAGTCAGCAGATTTCTTGATGACTAAGGCTGCGTTATGGAGCGAGCGGGATGGGCCTTGGGCAAACGTTTACCCTAAGTCAACGTCGGATACTCTCGAGTCGACGATTGGCAGCATATTCTGGGGGTTCATAATCTTTAAGGTCTCCATAGAGTTATTCTAATTACCTGAGAAATTCTTAGGGACTATCAGCTGTCTAAAAAATCACCTACTTTAACACATACGTTCCGGTTCGAAATAACCCAACTAGCCACGCGGTGCGTCGAATGTAAACCTCAAATGGGCCAGCGGCACATTGATAGTTCAACAGAGCATAGGCAGCCGTCGCAAAACATCTTACACATACCCCATCTTTAGAAAGAAACTGGACTTTTCAAGTGCTTCCCATTATCCTGATCGTGACCGATTACCAAATCTAGAGACAAACGGCGGCCACCATGGAGCCCATGAGTTTGGGTACCTTGGAAGTCGACGCCAAGGAGGATAGTCTTCAATATAAGGAGGTATCTGGTCGAGTAGTTCGTATTCTCGGGTGGATTTAGTATCGACAAGACGGCGTCTGCGGTAATGGGTGGACATACCAGAAGTGTCTGTATGAGGGTGTCGTCGCTGGTGCCTTGACCACACCTGGCAGAACACCAAGACGAACGTTGGGAGATTGATGAGAACACCGACGAGGGAGATGATTGCTTCTGAAGACAAGGTCATGATGGTGGATGCTTCCAAGTCAGACTAATAACGGAATGAACAGAACAGAAACGAGATGTAAGTTGGAGTTTTGACTCATGATAAGCAGCAACCGACTTTTTAAGCCTGAAGACTGCAAAATTTGGAGAGAGGCTCCCTGGCAAAAAACTCATCGTACTGTTGGACTCTGGGGAAAGAGGCTGAGTTGAATGATGGATGATGGCATGGCACATTGTCCATCTCTTCGACCCTTAGCATTTGTAAAATTTGGCTGTAGCCAATAATACAGTTGGGATATGTGTCCAGGGAAAAGGCGGGAGAGGGCCGCCTCGTTGCTTTCTCTCGACAAGGATCTAAAAAGAAAGCAAATTCTGGCAACAGCCAACAGAAGACTAGTAGAAGAATGCAAAATATGGCCTGGGACCAGGGGGAATGCATCTTATTGCTGCACGCCGTTGACATGGTCTGAGACAGGGCTTGGATGAGCAAAATTTGGATTGAGCCAACCAGACAGCAGAAAAGAAGCAAAATCTGGCAAAGGCCAATCAATAAATACCCTAGAGTCAAGCTGGCGGTCAGCTGGATTCAACCCAATGGTGAGCTGCACCTACGCGACTTATAGTATCATATGAGATGCCTGCTGACTGCTGGTTGTTGGATAAGTAGGGAAATGCACTTTCGTCTTGGATGACCACGGGTATAGGCAGTATTCAGTCAAATACAAAAGTCTCTTGTTGCCCACAAAATTCGGCTTGAGATTCTCGACTTCATAACTCACCAAATTCTTACGGTGTTCTTATTCACATTGACTTACAAGGCAGACTCAGCCGGCTACGGTCAAAATGTCTCGAGCAGCAAAGATCCCAGATGCTCTTTCGGAAGACCACAAAGAGCACATTCGTGCCTTGTACATAGACCAAGATAAAAGCCCCGACCAACTCGTTGAGTCTATGAGAGACCAGCATGGATTTTCTGCTTCGTTAGTGTTGCCTAGTTGGTTAATGATGATGGAACTGTAGAGCTAACAGTCTCTATTCTTAGAAAATCCCAGTATATTCGCCGTCTAGCGAGGTGGAAGTTCAAAAAGTACTTCAACAAGACCGAATGGGAATATGCAGGAGCCCAAATCCGAAAACGAAAAGACGAAGGAGCGAAAGACACCGAACTTGTTATGAACGGTAAACTTATTTCGTCCAAGAAACTCAAGAAGGAGCTTTCAAGATACGTGGGACCTTGGAACTCTTGCCCCAAAATATCTCAGGGTAAATTATCCGTTCACACAACTTGTCATTTCCAATATTTACCAAGTCAAAGATACTGTCCCACCAGAAGCACCTACGACGGTAGTCGCTGGTACGCCTGTGAACGATCAGGTGATTGATACTTCTACCATACCTTGGTTTCAGTTCTGGACTCGTGCTGAAGAAACAGGCAAGTACTGAGTTGCTTAATACCCTTTATCATCTAAACTAACACAACACAGTCTTCACAATAGATGCGATGGCTTCAGCGAGAGTAACTGGAGTTAATGTTAAGGAATCACTCAACCTGGCCCTCAAATCACTCTCCAACAATGAGAGCACCTTGACCACTGCGCCGCAGTTGCTGTCATACCTCGACCAAGGTTTGCCTCACTCTCTTGGTACCCAACGATATCTTAATCTCGACGACACCGAGTCTTATCCGATTCTACTGCTACAGTGGATCTTATATGCTGGTTCAAATAAGCTTCTCAATCAGGAGTGCTTGCCTGCTCTTTTACAGTGGATAATCGAGAGTGGTTTCCTTCATCTTGTTAAGCAGGCAATCTCTTTAGGTGGATTGACTGCCCGAGCCTTCTCATCATTTTCACTCCCTGCCGTTGCCAGGCTCGACGACAAAGAACTCATGGCATTCTTCACCCAAAATGCAGGAGACTCACAAGCCGTGCCGGATGACCTCTTTGGAGCACTTGATGTAGCCGTCACCAAAAACAGCATTTCAATGGTTCAGCTGTTGTTGGAGAAAGGCACCCAGTTCAACTCCGAGCGTTTGTCTCATCGTGAAGTTCTCGGAAAAGCTTTAGAAACACCTGATGGTACATCCATCTCCAACATGCTTCTTCAAGCGGATACTGCCTACAAGAACAACATGTCTTGCACTTCTCAACCATACGCCACCCAACCTACTTTAGTGGACTGGTACGCAGTCCATAAGGCGGTGAAAGAAAATGATATGGAAACAGTCCAGGTGCTACTCAAATCCATGGGGAACCTCAACGCAGTTGTGACTCACGCAGAAGACTTGTGTGTGGACCTTCTTGAAAGGAATGCGTGCAAAGAGAGTCTGCCTGGGGTTCTAGGAGCTATATTTCCGATTCTCTTTGCAGCCCGTCAGGGGAATAAGGAACTCGTGCGCCATCTGCTCGATGCAGAGATACACGTTTACCATTTATTGATCAGGTACCCTCAATTGTGGACTGCGGTCCGGAGGATATCGGGACACTACAGTTTTGTGATGTTTCATGTGAGAGATACATTACGATCTGGCAACGAAATCAGCATCGACGATGGAACCCTTCAATGTCTGCGATTTCTCAGTCAATCACCACTTCAAGCGTGTATTAGCGCACCCGATGTAGACAGCAACAAGAAGAGTGAAATGGCAGAGCTGCTGTTACAGTCTGGTGTCGGCATAAACGCTCCAGCGTTCTTTCTGCGAGGGAGAACTGCACTTCAAGCTGCGGCAGAAACTGGTAACTTGGACCTTGTCATGATGCTTATCCAGAGAGGTGCCATCGTAAATGAGGCTGCAGCTGAGTGCGGAGGCGTTACAGCGCTTCAAGCAGCATCCATGAGTGGTAACATCAGACTTGTCGAATTACTTTGCCAACACGGCGCAGATATACATGCAAAACCAGCAAAGGCCTACGGGTTGACTTGTCTCCAGGCTGCGGCAGCTTCAGGAAACTTGGAAGTTGTCGACTTTTTACTGCAGTTGGGCGCAAATATTGACGAGGAACCATGTCCATATCACGGAATAACCGCTCTGCAAGCTGCGGTGATCCATGGCAATGAAGAGATCGTTGAAAGACTTCTCAAAGCAGGAGCAGATGCCAACCAAGACAGTGGTGTCGCTTCTGCCTTGTACTACGCTGTTTACCTGAATAATGAGCGTATGTGCCGCTTGTTATTGAGCAATGGCGCTGAAACGTATGTAAAAATAGGCAAAGCAAACCCTCTCCTCATTGCGGTGGTCCAAGGCTCGCATGCCATTGCTCGCACGCTTTTAAATGCGCACGCCAATGTCAATACTTGGTCTAGATTCTTAACCTTCAGACCCGACGATGCATACAGAGGTGCTCTCTGGCATGAGTGGTCCTTACGCTGGACGCCTGTCGCAGCTGCGTGTTACTGGAGCGACATCCGTATGATCCGCTTGCTGCTCGAACATGGAGCGGACATCGGAGGGAACTATTGGCACGATTACACGCCGCTTGGGGCCTTTATGTGGAGGAAGCAGCTTGATTTAGGGATCCTTCATCATCTGCTTTTGGAACCAGCCATCACTTATTGGGATCGTCAGAAGTCGGTTGATGTCGCTGTAAGGAGACGTCTTCCAGTTGAAGTTGTTCAACTGTTGATTGGCCATGGGGCACGCCTGCTAGAAAAAGAGGAGCATATTATCTACTTGGCGGTGCAGTATGATGAGAATGAAGAGCGAGAAGATATTCTTCGTTTTCTTCTTGAATCCGTTGCCAGGAAAGCCGCCTCTTGTTCAGACGCAGAGGCAAAAGGGAGAGCACTCGTGTGTGCGGCCAACCAAGGCCTTATAAGAATTGCCCGAAGACTTCTAGACGATGGTGCAGATGTCAACTTTACTTATACCTCATGGTGTGAGACAATAACAGCTCTGCAAGTTGCGTGTGAAAAGGGTCATCTCGCTGTTATTGAGCTCCTGCGTTCGCGGGGGGCAGACCTGAAGAAAGTAAACGAGAAATCTAGAGGAAAAGCACTGGAGTATGCGGCAGCTGTTGGTAACTTTAACCTAGTAAGCTTTCTTCTTGAACATGGGACAACTATCAAGCATCCTGGAGATGATCCATGGGCACAAGTCCCTCAGCCACTCTCCAGAGCAGCAGAAGCAGGGAGACTGGACATTGTGCATCTATTACTAGAGAATGACACAGAACTCGAGTCACTTGAGGAGAGATGCAAGTTGGCAGCAGATGTTGCCGAGGGCAAAGGCCATCAAGTAGTTGCTACCCTGCTACGAAATTGGAAGACATTATGATAGGTAGAGCCAGGCTAGCACGATATATATAATCAAGTCAATCAAGATGAAGGATATTACAAGTAAATAAACAAAGTAAATTGATTGCATCTTCAAAGCTCACTCCCCCTAACCTTATCACAATTTGAGACTATTCATGATATTTTTAACTACCAGTCAACAACAGTCACTTAAAGTAACCTTTGTACATAGTGCCGAACGCCTATGTTGAACCATGGATGGACACAATGATGTTTCTATTAAGTATATTATTCCTCGTATGTGGCTGTAGTAAGGTATATACAGCAGGCTTCAACTATTCGAAAGCAGATGTTCTAACCCGCCCATTATATATATCTAGGGTTTCCTGAGTACCTTGCCCATCAACTCTGCACCAACTTCAGTGACAAGCTTCTCTTCCGGGAATTTGGACTTTTTCACCAGAATACAATCTTCCGCACCTACAGCTTGAAGCAGATCGGGCAATTCTCCATCCAGGGCTGTGCCGTAGACCAAATGCCCCAGAGCTAGTAACATTCCATGCAACGCCTCTGCCGACTTTTCTTCCAATGAGATGGCCTCTACCACCGAAGCAGCGAGTTCTAGCTCGTCGTCTCCGGAAAGGCTTGGCTTCGAGGCTTTTCTAGCCCGTCGATTTGCCAGAGACAGATTGAAGAGGAGTGAGGAGGCTGCAACCCTGACATTATTGTGGTTCTCATCGAGAAAGCTGGAGGAGATGAGGAGAATGATTGCTGCGCGTAACAAACTCTCGCGCATGATTTCATCGGGAAACAGAGGCGTTGAGAAGAAGTTGCAGGCCATCTGCAGTGTGACGAGACGCAGAGCGTAGGGGCACTCTGTCTGCTGGTTGACAAATTCCAGTACGGCACGAACGGTTTCATGATCTTTCTCTTCTGCAAAGAACCCGCTGATTCTAGGGTCTGAAAGTGCGCATCTGAACAAATCGACAATGGTGAAGAGAATATCAACTGGAAGTGTTTTAACCGAATCTTTTATAAGACTCGACAAGTGGCTCATCTCAGGAACGACCGCACTTGAAGGTCCGTCCTTTGCCCGGTCTTCGAGATATTGCTTGAGAGCCTTGATCTCTGGTTTGCTAGCCACTTCATTACCCATCTTGGCCGTGAGTTTGTCGAGAGGCGGAATCTTTGAATACAAAACAGGCTTAGCGTCGGGATTTGAAAACGTTGGTAGTCGAAGCCTTTCATGAGGATGAACTGGATGGGCCATTTGCACTAGAAGTTGCACATTGCCTCGAAGAGCAGCTGGATCGGCTCCTGTCCAACGATTTTCCTCCTCGCCACGCAAGAATGTGACAATGGTTGGCGTTGCCCTGATCGAATACTTACTGCCAATTTCATGTTGATGAACTTGGGCAATATCGACTTTGATGAGTGTAGCTTTATCGCCAACTTCAAGTGCGAGTTCATCATAGACCGGGTAGAGAACCTTGCATGGTGCACATTGCGCGGATGTAAAAAAGACAACTGCACAGGACTTCTTTGCCTCATCCATCAGACAGTTGAATTCAGACAAATTGGTGACAGTTTTGACGCTGTGCTTTGGGGTGGACGCCGGTGTTTGAGCGCTCTGTTGAAGCCCAAGAATCGAGCCATTTTGTCTCCCAGCATTGACTCCTTGAGTAAGTTGAGGGAGCAGCATGCGGCCCATGGGCGATTCGAGAACAGCCTGTGGCATCTTTACGATGTGTTCTGGAATACCTTTCCCTAATAGGAAGTTTGCGAAAGAGTCGCTAAAGTTGTTGCAGTTGTGATGAAAGAGGTCATAGGCCTAGAATTACTGTTAGACACTTCACGAGGAGAGCAAAACAATGTGAGAGGTACCTCTAGTGTAAAGATTGGTCGCAGAGAATCTAGAAACTCTTCGATAACGTCTATAGGTAGATGCGTTGTACCGAGATGTATCTTTTCCAATGGCTGGCCGAGGTGTGATGAGCCTGGCGCAATTGCAATGATGCCTCCATCATAGACGTATTCTTTGCCGTTGAGCTGTATCGAGGTGTGGTATATGGCATCGAGCTGGAAGCCTAGTATTCCCATGGACATTTGGCGAGCCAAGCCCCGAGAGAGGTCATACACGAGGAGTTGGACATCCATTTTTGGTACGACTGAGGCGTGGAATGCGATGGGCTTGGTTTACGGATGCTTTCAAGGATCTGCAGAAGTGACGCCAGATGGACACTATTATACTTTGGAGAGAGTTCGGGTCAGGAAATAGTGCGTAGAGAATGGCGTTGCTGTAGTTATTACGGTGTTGAAAGGGCGAGATTCAGGTTGTTATCTACAAGTATCAAAGTGAGGCAGGCAACATTGCGTACGACTTGGCTGGAACATTCTGGAGGCGCTGACAGATGGAGGTCTACGTAAGAGGCAAATAAAGTCTTGTGAGCATTATTTACAGTGTCATATAACGTCCAGAGTTTTAATTTCAGCTATAAAGGGTTTAACAAAATGCATTATTTGGAGTCTGTATGTCTCTTATCAACTATGCCTCTCAACTTCATGACGTCCAGCCCAAGTCGCATCTTGATGATGGAGCCAGCGGTGGGGCGTCTAAAATTAGAGGTACTTCAGGGGCTCTTCTCCCTAAAAATCCTCCCCCCCAGCCCCTGTCTCCCCATCGCTATGCCCGTGGAGGTGCGGGTGGAACCCGAGATGTAACAATGCAGATTGGCCAAAATGCCACTTTCTAGATCTAAACCAAACCAATTCCGTGTCTGCCAAAGCAAAGCCCCCTTTCTTACCTAGTTGTCAACACCAAACTTGCCCTCTTCTCCTTAAATTAATTCGTCCCCTTCGCCACGCCCGCCCTCCTCCACTCGTTTTGAAGTGAACCATCACTCCCTAGAAAAGGCCAGGTCCAATTATCCGATGCGCAACCGAGTCGTCTTTCTTTAAACAGACACACTCCCCCTGGCTCTCGCCTCGCCTCGCCTCGCCTCGTGAGACCCGCGCTCATGAGAACATCGACATCATCGTCGCCGCCCTCAAAGTTCGTCGCCTACGATCCTCACGAGAAAGCAGACCGATACAAGTTCAAGCCCAAGAGGCACGGCATATTCGCAAGGATGAAGGAATCCTGGATGACTCAGTCGCAGAAGACAAGGTGGATTAAGACTGCCGCCATCGTCTTTGCGTTTGTTACCCTCTTCTACTTCTTCTCTCCCAAGGGTGTTGAAGTGTACAATGAAGGTACGGCGGGTGGAGGTAGTAGCAGCGGTCGACAAGAGTATCGTCATTTGCTAACGCGATACAGTCTCTCATCCTAGCAAGGCCAACAATGGCCAGTCCCCCTCGGATTCCTCTTACGGTACCGAACGATGCACAAAGTCATACTCCAAGGACAAGCCCATCGTCCAATACGTTCTCATGATCGACGCCGGCAGCACTGGTTCGCGAATTCACGTCTACAAGTTCAACAACTGCGGCCCTACTCCCGAGCTCGAGCATGAGGAGTTCAAGATGACCGAGAAGGATGTCGGTGGCCTCAGCAAGTATAAGGGCGACCCTGTTGCCGCTGCCAAGAGTCTGGATCCCCTCATGAAGGTCGCCATGGACACCGTCCCCGACGCCCTCAAGGGCTGCACCCCCGTTGCCGTCAAGGCCACCGCTGGTCTCCGCATGATTGGCTCTGAGCCCGCCCAAGCTATTTTGGACGAAGTTCGACGACACCTCGAAGTCGACTACCCCTTCCCCGTCGTCGACAAGGAGAAGGAGGGTGTTGTTATCATGGATGGCTCTCTCGAGGGTGTCTACGCTTGGATTACTACCAACTATCTGCTTGGCAAGATTGGCGGCCCCGACCAAAGTGAGACCGCTGCAGTTTTTGATCTTGGTGGTGGTTCTACTCAGATCGTTTTTGAGCCTACTTTCAAGGGTGCCGCTGATGGTGGTATGCCCGAGAAGCTCGCTGACGGTGACCACAAGTATGATCTTGACTTTGGTGGTCGTCACTTTGAGCTCTACCAGCACTCTCACCTGGGTTATGGTCTGATGGCCGCCCGTGAAGCTGTCCATGGCGCTTTGATCAAGGACCTTACCGAGTCTAAGGGTGCTGATAAGTCCTGGGTCAAGGAGCCTATTGTTCATCCTTGCATCGCCCCCGGAATGTCCAAGGCTGTCAACGTCACGCTTGATGGCAGTGACCAAGTGACGCAGGTTACTTTCACCGGCCCTTCGCAACCTGCCCCTGCTCAGTGCCGCAACCTGGCTGAGAAGATCCTCAACAAGGACAAGGCCTGTGGTCTCGCTCCCTGCTCTTTCAACGGTATCCACCAGCCTCTGCTGTCCAAGACCTTCACCAAGGAGGATGTCTACATCTTCTCCTACTTCTACGACCGTACCAAGCCCCTTGGTATGCCCGACTCGTTCACTCTCCGTGAGATGCACGACCTTACCCAGACTGTGTGCATGGGCAAGACCGCTTGGGACGTTTTCACCGTCGTTCCTGGCGCCTTGGACGAGCTCGAGGACCGGCCTGACCACTGCCTGGACCTGAACTTCATGATGGCCCTGCTGCACACTGGCTACGACATGCCCATTGACCGTGAAGTCAAGATTGCCAAGAAGATCAAGGGCAACGAGCTTGGCTGGTGCCTTGGTGCTAGGTAAGCTTTCATGATTCCTTTCTTATTCGTTCGTATACTAACATGTTTCAGTTTGCCCCTGCTTGAGAGCGGCTCTGGCTGGTCATGCAAGGTCAACCAGATTGCATAGAGTATACCACATGATTCAAGGCGTTGATGGGGCTGCATGACCTTTTTCTTTTTATAGACCGATTCTTTTGAAGCGGTAACGACATTTTGGGATATGGCGAAAATGACCACAACGGGCCATCAGCATCATGAACAAAAGATGGACTAGATTGCAAGCCTTGACTGGCTTTTTGGGAGGACGGGAGTCCTCAATTTGTCATGACGTGTAGATTATCATAGAACTATTAATACATAGGTAACCCGCCTCACACCGGCGCGGTCACCATGCCCAAGACATCCTCAACGACATCCTCAGGGCCAATGTCTTCGAGCAATGCTTCTACAGCTTCTAATCTGCTGCCCCATTGCATACTGCGCTCCTTCTCTGGGGACGTAATCTGGATCCGGTGTAGGTAGACCTTGCGGGCAGCAAGGCCAACAAGAGCCGGTGTTACAAAGTCTAGACGATGCAATGCGGCTAGACAGCGCATCAGTTGGCCAAAATGCTTTGTGGCCGTTGGACTTATACCTCCAGCAATAGCCCTGTGCATGCGGAGGAATGAGACGATGTTCATTTGGTAGCGGGTGATCTCGATGTCGACCTGGGCCTGTTTACTGAGCGTTCCGAGATAACTAATGTCCTTTTAAAGATGTAAGCAATGAGAAGGACGAAAAGTTATCGGATACATACGGATTCAGCAATCAAAGGGGGAGTGGACGCGGTGTCATCGCCATGCCCCCTTTTCACAACGCTGCCCGTTGATGCGGTGTCGGCGTTATCGCCATCGTCAGCTTCATCTAGATTGACGAATCCATCTTGAGGGTCATGCCAGTAGGCTATATATAAAAAGTCGTTCAAATGCGTTGTCACACGAGCCTCGCCTCCACTCGCTGCCTCTAACACTGGAATGAAAACAAACTGCTTCGGGGCAGTCTGTACGGACGTTCGAGTGAAGATGCGCCGAGTACGTAGGAGCTCCAAAGCCTGGATCTGGACAGCCTGAGGTGCTCGGTCGAGGTTCTTGGCAAAGACGACGTTTGCAATTTGAGAAGAGAATGCACCGCCGGGAGTGAGTGGACTAGGTGATGTGCGCGGATGAGACGTCGATGGCCGCGATGTAAAGTATGAATCCGGGTTGCGTGTAGCCGTGGGAGAGTGGCCGGTGGGTGAGGCCTGATTGCCAAGTAGGAGAGCAGAAGCAAAGTCTTCGAGAGTGGTAGAGGAATTGCAGTCAATAATAACCCAGCTGAGACCGAATGTCTTTGCAGCTACAAGTTGTAGCTCCTGTATCAAGTCGTCGATAGCTTCGGATGGCGTGCTGACGAGACAGTGTTCGCGACTTATTAGACAGAGAAGCAAGGCCAGCTCGAGATCGCTCAGAGCGTGGACCTTGTCAAGAAGGCCGTCATCCGCCATTATTCAGCCGTCTCAGCCTCGGTGAAAAGTCCATGAGGCCTCAAGTATCCGGTTCTAGAGAATGAGTACACAAATGATACCATCCCTAGCCCTGGGGCACCGCTAATCTGTAAGTTCAACGTCGCATGATAAGAGGTGCATATGATGTCACGTGTAGTTGCATAAATGACGGTCTGGCACACCCCCCACTTGTTGACTTATGCATGCCGCTAGGCTACGTGTGGTTTAGCACAAAACATCACCTCGAGCGACGACCAAACGACGAGGCTGCGACATTGGTACCTCCGCCCACCGTCATCTGCCGCTGCCATCTCCAAACAACACAAACGACTCCGATTTCCACGAACGGCTCTTTGCCATATCAACGAAGGCGACAGCAGCAGCTCTTTAACGGAGTTCTGCGAACCGGATATTACAGAATCTAGGCTTCAAGAGAAGCTAGACAAGCGACGGTGCTTCGACCATTGCGTTTCGAGCGCTCGAGATAACGTCATTGCGCAACTCTTTCTTCGACAGACGATAATTCACTATGTCTTCACGAAAGAAGGTTCTCCTCAAGGTGCGGCATGATAGAAACCTCGCTAGAATTTCTCCGGGAGCTTGAATGTTGATACGAATGCGAAAAATAGGTCATTATCCTGGGCGATAGCGGTGTTGGCAAGACCAGCTTGATGAACCAATATGTACGCACCTCTACCTAATCTCGGTCGAACCCTCACGATTCTGATGTATTTCTGTGCTTGTAGGTCAACAAGAAGTTCAGTGCCAGCTACAAGGCTACCATCGGTGCCGATTTCTTGACTCGAGAGGTCCTAGTCGATGATCGACAAGTTACCATGCAGGTAGGACAAGAACACAAACATTCGTCTTCGAAAAACAGAAAACTGATTGCGTGGGATAGCTCTGGGACACGGCCGGCCAAGAACGATTTCAGTCTCTGGGCGTGGCTTTCTACCGTGGTGCCGACTGCTGCGTCCTAGTCTACGATGTCAACAATGCCAAGAGTTTCGAGGCGCTGGACAGCTGGAGGGACGAGTTCCTTATCCAGGCTTCTCCTCGAGACCCTCCCAACTTCCCATTTGTTAGTGGCCTGTTTAGATCGGCGAGGAAGCTGTATTAACTCAAAGTTAGGTCGTGCTGGGCAACAAGATCGATGTTGAGGAGAGCAAGCGAGTGGTAAGTTAGCCAAACTCGGTACGGTGAGAGCTATCTAACTTTGTCAAGATTTCCAACAAGCGGGCCATGACCTTTTGCCAATCCAAGGGCGACATCCCCTACTTTGAGACGAGTGCCAAGGAGGCCATCAACATCGATCAGGCTTTTGAGGGTGCGTATTTATACTAGAGAGTTCTTATCCACACTAACAATGTTTAGTGATTGCCCGCAACGCCCTGGCCCAAGAAGAGTCTGAAGAGTTTAGCGGCGATTTCGATGATCCGATTAACATCCACATCGAGAACGATCGCGACGGCTGTGCCTGTTAAGGAGCGATAGACGGAGTGGTGCACAATGGCGTCTGCGTTGGATGGGACGCGTGGCAGCGTCGATGAAGAGGAGGGTGATTCTCCTGTGCGGTGAATCATTGTTATTGCCTGGATGTAACATACCAAGGCAGCCGGATCCTAGTCTTTTTTCTCGTTGGTGTTCATACATGGATGCGACTCGTTCTCTCTTTTGAAAGTATTTGTTGGTTCTCGATTGTGAATATGATGACTCTCTTTGACTTGAAGCTTAACTGTATAGTACTTTTTAAAGCATACTAGGTTCAGACTAGAAGCTCTAGAAGAGGAACATGCAACTCATCAGGCCATAAATCGACCCATATGAGATCTATATATTTCGGGTACACGATTAAGATCGAAATCTGCATTTTGCTAGAGATAACCGTAACCGGATACGATCAAATTGAGCTCCGAGGCACGGGTCCACTCAGACCGAATACCCCGGATTTTTAAGGTCCCCACTTGGAGAAGGGGAAGCCATGATAGGCCAGGGTGACTGAGTAAGCCAAATGAGCCTCGGCTTCTTGACTCGTCGTTCGACTCCTCTCTGCGGAGAAGTTGGAGCTGTTGGCCAAACCTGGGGTAGCTGTAATTCAACTTTACTTCTGTTCAATATTTTAAAGAACTTCCTTCCTTTTTTACTCAATATTCATATCTTTTTTTTGGTTGTTGTTGTTGTTGTTGTGACGTTACACATCTAAACGCTTGTGACACTCTTCTATTCCCCTACTGTAATCGTCATCTCAATTCGGCATCAAGACAACCATGTCGGCGAGAATTCCAGCCATTGTGTGTCGTCCTTCCAGATACAATTGAGGACGAATTACTGACGTGATAATCTAGGTTGCCGATCGCGTCAGCGATGCTGCCAAGAAGCAACTTGACCTCGTGGCCAAGTTTGTCGAGGAAGAATGCATCCCGTCAGTTCTCTTACACATATCCTGACGCCTTTACTAACCCTCCACAGAGCCGATCCCGTTGTAGAAGCCCAAACCGGCCAGGGTGATGCTCGCTGGGAAGGCCACCCATCTATCGTCGAGGACCTCAAGGCCAAGGCACGAAAGCTCGGCCTCTGGAACATGTTCCTGCCCAAGGGCCACTACAAGGAGTCACCCGGCTTTTCCAACCTGGAGTACGGCCTCATGGCGGAGTGGCTCGGTCGCTCACACGTTGCCTCGGAGGCGTGTAACTGCTCAGCTCCTGATACCGGTAACATGGAGGTGCTGGCCAAATATGGCAACGATGCGCAGAAGCAGCAGTGGTTGAGGCCGCTCATGGATGGCGCGATTCGCTCTGCGTTTCTCATGACGGAGCCTCAGGTTGCGTCGTCGGATGCTACGAACATTGAGCTGAGCATTCGTCGCGAGGGAAACGAGTATGTTCTTAACGGACAGAAGTGGTGGTCTAGCGGCGCTGGTGACCCGCGATGCAAGATCTACATCGTCATGGGCAAGACGGATTCTGATAGCAAGGACCCCCATCGTCAACAGTCAGTCATTCTGGTACCGGCCGAGACACCCGGTATCACCATCCACCGCATGCTCAAGGTCTACGGCTTCGATGATGCGCCCCATGGTCACGGTCATCTTTCGTTCGACAACGTAAGAGTACCCGTCTCCAACCTTGTCCTTGGCGAGGGACGAGGATTCGAGATTATCCAGGGCCGTCTCGGACCTGGCCGTATTCATCACGCTATGCGCAGCATTGGCGCTGTAAGTATATATCTACCTCACCTATCGACCAATATTCTAACAATGTCTCCAGGCTGAACGTGCTCTTGACTGGATGCTCCTCCGCGCCAACGACGAGTCCAAGAAGACCTTTGGCAAGCCCCTCCGCGAGCACGGCATTATCCTCGAATGGATCGCCAAATCCCGCATCGAGATCGACGCGGCGCGTCTAATCGTCCTCAACGCAGCCATCAAGATGGACGAACTGGGCCCCAAGAAGGCGCTCAAGGAGATCGCCGAGGCAAAGGTGCTGATCCCGCAGACAGCGCTCACGGTTATCGACCGCGCGGTGCAGTCGTATGGCGGTGCAGGCGTCTCGCAGGACACGCCGCTGGCATACATGTGGGCGGGCATCAGGACGCTGCGGCTAGCTGACGGACCTGATGAGGTGCATCTCCAGCAGATGGGACGCAATGAGAACAAGCGCAGCGCTGAGACGACGGCGACGATTAAGCAGCAGAGGGCCAAGACGGAGGAGCTTCTGAAGCAGTATGGGGTTGAGAGGAGTCAGCCTGGAACCAAGATAAAGCACAAGGCGAAGCTGTAGTGGTCAGTTGGTTGTCAGAGAGAGCAGTGGAGAATAGCAATGTTTGTTGTTGGTTATAGGTAGCTAGCTGGGCCTGAGGGTGGCCGCATGATTAGTGAGCGTCCGGCTTATTCTAGTTCTTGGTTTGTCTGATATATCACATGTTATGATTGAAGCCTGACAGGGTCTTGACTCGGTAATGTGATTGATATAATAGAAGATGCTTAGTAGAGCAGATAAAGGGTACGGGACTGACAAGAATGTCAATCTCAAGAGACAGAAAGCCTTGACAACTTAGACGGTATAACAGAGAATTTAATGTATCTTGTTTCAGTCTTGTGGCCGGATTCAGCTTTGATTGGGTGCCGTTTTCATACTCAGGCATCACTATTCGTGTCTTGACTCTATAACCAGTCTGTCTCCTGAGACCATACCCCTAACCATGTCATTCATACCGCAGCGATGATGTATTATTCACGACTAACCACGCAAAACACAGGCCTCAGCGTGCCATTTCTCACAGTGGAGTCCTTCCAGGCCCATTCCAGCAGCCTGCGTCATGACCATCGGGTCCCTGCTGCCCATCCGATTTTTCTTAAAGTGGCCGTTGCCCCATCAACCGTTTACTTCGTTTTTTGTGCATGGTCCCATTAGTACAAGGTCTCTCATACCTACTTACATTAAAGAACCCGCCGTCCAACTTGACTGTTTCTTTTTCTTACACAATCAATCAAAGAACTGCTATCTCAATTCTATCTTCTCTTCACCGAATATTCCTCTCACCTCACGCTTTTCGACTTCAGCTCTCGCTACTTCATTACTCACACACACACACACACACACATTTATCATGTCGACCAAGGTTCTCGCGGACAAGGACATCAACGCTCCCATGACTGAGCAACCTTTTGCCAAGGACGTCAAGAGCATGGAGTATCACCGTCAGGCTTTCCAGGCCAAGATGGCTGAGGAAGATACGCAAGTGCATCCTTTATCCAGTATCAAAATCTGGCATCGAAATCTAACATTGAGACAGGACGACCAAGTATGTCTCGCCTTCCGACAACATCATGAGCCCTTGCTCCGCCAAGATCAATGCCCTGCGAAACAAGCACGCCAGCAAGTCAGTTTCTCTGCTCCCACTTTGTTCCTATCATCAACTAACATCTCTTCTTCACAGAGCCAAGCCCAAGTCCCTGTTCGCCCAAGCGAGCGCTAAGAAACTCCAAGGCGACAACCCCTTCGGCGCAAAGCCTGCACCAACCAGGGCTGTCTAGATTTAAAACACATGACAGCACTTCCTTTTTCTTCAACTGAAGCATACCCTCATGGATGTGCTTGATCATTTTCTCTGCTGGTGGTTACTAGCTTGCGGTGTTATTAGTACCGCTGGAGGTCAGGTTTATGGCGTTTGGGGGCTCACTCGACATACATACACACACATTGGTGGTGCAAGTTATGAAAACTTAGGCTTGTAATGACATGATGCAATGACTGGACTGGATGGGCTTGGTTTGGCTTCTTTCCCGGTGGTCGGTTTATGTACGATTCTTTACCAATGGAAACACAACTTTTAACTTTTATAATCTTGGACATGATGATCTTTCGTTTTCTGTTTGTATGTGACGACAGTGTAGTCTCTCTATGCTTTCCAAGCACTGACGATGTATACGACGTCTTCGTCCGCCACAGGATGTGCCAAACCAACTCGTTGAGGAACATGCCTTGCGCTGGCACCCCAGACCAGGGCATACTTGAACGTATCCTTCAGCGTCCTGTGAATACGGTCACAGACATCCTCAATAGTGCTGTTGCTGCGCACAATCAGCGCTTCACCAAAGTCCGGCTCCGCGCCCTTGCGCTTGGTGTAGATGCGGATGAGTTTGAGCTCCTTCCAGCACCGATCCACGACGTCTTGAATACCCAGATCCAACTCGCAACTCATCACGACCGTGTGGTCCTCGCGTGCCAGTTTATCGAGGAAGTCGAGTGAGACGCTGTCGATCTTGTTGTAAACGTACAAGCACTTGATGTACTTTCGGTGGTCCTTCATGATAACATCAATGAAGTCATCGACCGTGGCGTTTTCATCGCGAACAAGCACCTCGCAGTTGAGGATCTTGTAGTCACGCAGGATGTTGAAGAGCATCTTCTCGTCCAGGTACTTGGGAGGCGACTGGAAAGTAATCTTCATACCACCTGCTGTCTTGGCCTTGAGGTAGATGTTCCTGGTAGTTTCGTTTCAGCATCAATCCATTATAGTTGGTGCTGAAGTACTTACGGGGGCTCTCGGTTCAGACGGATACCGACCGCCTCCAGTTCGGCCTCCAGCTGCGCTCTTTGCTCTGCCTTCTTGGTAGCATCCAGAACCATGAGAATGAGATCACTCGTCTTGGCGGCTGAAATAACCTGTCTTCCTCGACCCTTGCCCTCAGAGGCACCCTCGATGATACCAGGAAGATCGAGCAGTTGAATCTCAGCACCGCCATATTCCAGTACACCAGGAATTGCTGTCAAGGTTGTGAAAGCATATGAGGCAACCTCTGACCGTGTCTTGGTGACCTTGGATAAGAATGTCGACTTTCCTACTGATGGAAAACCAACGAGAGCAATTCGCGCATCACCACTTTTGCTGACGTCGAAACCTGAGCCTGCACCACCTCCGGCACCAGGGCCGGGCTCCAGAAGCTGTGCCCTTAGTCGAGCGAGTTTTCTAGTGTTGTTAGTATGAGCCCTCACAACGGGGAGCTGCGGTGAAATGAATCTCAAGCCATCTCAGATGAACTCACCCTTTTAATAGACCCAAGTGATATTCTGGGTTACGTTAATACCATAGTCTACCTATTTAGATATAACTTTGAAAACATACCAGTTGCCTTGTTCTCTAAGAAAAAGTCAGTATACATTAAACAAAAGCCAATTAGGAAGCGAGCAATGGTAGATTCCATGTCCAACATAGCCTCACGATCTCGGGAAGGCCTAAGTTTGGCCATTTATAGGCCTCCTTCTTCGGCCCTCCACACATCACATGGCCAAGATTCCGGTTTTCTCTGGTAGTTGCTTACTTTGTGTCCTCTTCATCTCATCCTCAATCCTATCTTCATGTCAGTAATGCCCCGCCATCGTGGGAAAGACTCAACCTACTCCTTGATCTTATCCGTAATGTTCACCATCTTGCCGGTTGTTTAAGACGCTGAAGCGTCTCTTACTACAGCTTAACAAAGAAAAGCCAAATAAAACAGGGTATAAGTCCCAACTTCTCGACGCTCATTCAAGTTCCAAATCATGAGTGGGGGGTCTAGAGAGGCCTGATGAAGTGGTGGCAGAATCCAAAAGATGGAGCTCCACAAGCGCGGGATGCTGCCTTCACCGCCTTCCTGATTCGCTACTTTATTTTCCCCCAGAATCTTTACATACAGCCTTGCATCATCAGCACAGGCTCTCGTTGCCATCTCAACAACGTTTTCGACGACTTAATTTTCCGCACTCGAAATTATGGCCGACACAGCTGAGCAGGTCGAGATGGCGCCGGTCGCCGAGCAAGAGGGACAAGAGATGGCTGTAGCGACAACAAATACCGAAGTCGCGGCGCCGACCGGAAAGAAGGTTGTCAAGAAAATCATTCGCAAGAAGAAGCGACCCGCGCGAGCCCAAGTCGACCCCGATTTCATCACTTCAGAACCTCCTCCTCAAACCGGAACCATCTTCAACATCTGGTACAACAAGTGGTCTGGCGGTGATCGAGAAGACAAGTACCTCTCCAAGACCAAGGCCAAGGGCCGTTGCAACGTCTCCAAGGACAGCGGATACACCAAAGCCGACGCGCTGCCTGGAAGCTACTTCTGCTTGTTCTTTGCGCGTGGAATCTGTCCCAAGGGCCAGGATTGCGAGTTTCTTCACCGGCTTCCAGGTCCCTTTGATCACTTCAATCCCAACGTCGACTGTTTCGGACGCGACAAGTTTTCCGACTACCGAGATGATATGGGTGGTGTGGGGAGTTTTATGAGGCAGAACAGAACTGTCTACGTGGGAAGGATTCACGTTACCGATGATATTGAAGAAATTGTGGCGCGACACTTTGCGGAATGGGGTCCAATTGAGCGCAGTAAGTTTTTATCTGGCTCCTCAATTGACATGACACTGACAAAAATCTAGTTCGCGTTCTCAACACCCGAGGTGTCGCTTTCATCACATACGTTAACCAGGCCAACGCTGAATTCGCCAAGGAGGCCATGGCGCATCAGTCCCTTGACCACGAAGAAGTCCTCAACGTTCGCTGGGCAACCGCCGACCCCAACCCCATGGCACAAGCACGAGAAGCGCGCAAGATCGAAGAGCAGGCCGCCGAGGCTATTCGCAGAGCCCTCCCCGCAGAGTTCGTCGCCGAGATCGAAGGCAAAGACCCCGAGGCCAGAAAGAGAAGGAAGATTGAGAGCAGTTACGGCCTTGAAGGATATGAAGCGCCCGACGAAGTTCACTTTGCTCGAGGCGCTCACGCCGTAAACCACCTGGGGCGAGAAGGCTTTGAGGTGGAATACCAAGAACGACCAATGATTGAGAATGGAGAGGCCATTGAGACACCAGCGCAAGTGGAAGAGCAACAACCGCAGCAAGAGACTGGTGGTATCTTCTCGGGCAGCACTCTTGCGGCTCTCAACAAGGCCAAGGTATCAGTAGCATCGAAACCCAAGGCCGCGGCTTCAACAGGACCTTTGGTGGCATATGGTAGCGACAGCGATGATGAATAGGGACGGCGTTTGATCTTTTTTTCCTCTTTTTTTCTTAGAAATGCATAGATACTAATGTAACAATAATGATACCACACAAACAGCACCCAGTAATTAGCTGTTAAATATTCTAGAGTACAATACCTCGTGTCGTCCAATCCATAGATCCATCAGAGGAACCGTCTGCCCGGTCTCTTCCACGGGAGTCATCCACTCCCGATCAATCATGTCGTCAATAATCCTCTGCACCTGCTGCCCAGCCAAGATCTTCTGCGCCTGATACGGCCCAAAAACGTTGGCTCTCACTGCAGCTGATATCAACGCCTTGACGTGGCTCAGCATAAACACATACGCCGTCTGTCGCAGCCCCAGCCCGACGAGCGCACATATCGCGCCAAACAGCGGCGCCAGATGCGCAGACACAAGGGGCACCTCGCTCTGGCTCTGGCTCCTCAGCAGCGCCGCAAAGTCTCGCAGCGCACGCCCATCGACGTCCGGACAGCTCGCCCGGAACGACCGCTCCCAGATGCCCAACAGCGCGCGACCCTGCGCGACGCTAGCCCTTCGGCCTACGGTGCAGATGATGGCGGCATCAAGCTGATCATCTAGCTGCGCGAGACGCGACGGATCGCGGTGCGCGGCCAGGACAAAGGGGAGCGTTGTCGCGGCGAAAGAAGATAGTGAGGACGGAAGAAAAGAGGTAAATGATGCCGAGGAACGGGGTTGGTGGGCTAAGTAAGACTCGAGACCGCTGCTGAAGGCGAATGAACCAAGAGGAAGTGCTGAGTCTGAGAGGAGGAGTAGAAAATGGGTTGTTGTTGTTGCGGCGCTGGGAACTGTGATTTGTGAGTTTAGACTCCTTATCTATGGGGTGAGTTTAGACTCACTATCTGGAGACGGTGGTGGCGAAGGGTGGACTTGGTTGAGACGGGCTTTGGCGTCTTTGAGACGTTTTTCTAATTCAAAAATCTCATCTTGAATGACATGAGCAGTATCCTGAGCAAATACTTGTGAAGCCATTATTCTAAGATTTTTTTGAGGTTGAGTTGGACTTCAAAATCGCTCGTTCGGATAAGACCGTGGTAAACTTTAACTAAGATCTACTTATCAAAACCATGACAACCTTCATCATGTAAATCCAATACAAGGATTCTATCAAAGAATCACCCAAACTCCATGCCAATGCCGACTCAATTCAATAACAACGAGCCAATGCCTCATTACAGTTCCCCTATTCACAACTTAGGTATCTCTTCATACAATATCTATCTCAAGGTCGAACATTCTCCTTGTCGAACCCCTTCTTCCCACGCGCTCGTTTCTTCTCTGCCATTCTCTGCTCGATACGTGCGATGGCTGCAGCTCTGCGCTCAGGGGGCAGCGCGCTCTTTGAAGTATTTGCCACGAACGTGCTGTTATTCGGGTCTGGGCCTCCTAGGCGCGCAAAATGGTCCCGCAAAAGGTCGATCTTCTCATCTGCCTTCTCTTCGGAAACGTTTCGTCTAGAGTGGGCGATTGTCTTGGCAAGCGCCGGTAGATCAGGTACAGCAATGTCCTCATAATCGTGTCGACCAGGAGTTACGCCTCCATTTTCGATGCGCTTGGTGATTTCCTCACCTAGATATGCTCTGTTCCTTGGCGATCGCGGAACGAATGGCTGCCACCTAGGCCGGCCAATATCTGGCTTGTTACCAAGACTTGACGAAACTGGCTTTGATGTACCAATATCTGATTTTGTGACCTTCAAGGCAGCGTCGTCGTGAAACTTTTGTCGCAATGACGGCACGTTGGGGTCTGTCATCTTGAGCTCCATTGAGTCATTATCCAGATCAGTCAAGTCGAAACTTCGCCGTGCCATATCGCGGTTCCGTTTTCTGGGGCCCTCCTCCGCTGCTAAGTCCTCGGACTCCTTGGGTGTTGAGTCTTCCTCTACTTGACGACCTGTGTTCCAGCTCTTAGGTCGGGCCGCATGATCATGATGCTCATGAGCATCATGATCTCCAGCCTTCAGCGTCTTGATCTCCTTCTTAAGTTCCGCAATCTTAGCATGTGCCCGTTCCAGCACTTCATTTGTGTCCGCATTATGGGCTTGGGTTTCGGTTCGGTACGCCTCAAACTCTTCTTTAAGTTGGCGCAACTCCTCGTCTTTCTTTTTCGTCTCTTCTCTGGATTCGCGAAGTTGAGCCCGTAGTTCTTGTGCTCTCGACCCCTCACGTGGCTCGCCCTCGGTCTTTTCTTGGGTATTCTTGACATCGTTCTTAGCCTCGGCCTTGGAAGCTCGCTTCTCGGCTTCCCTGAGTTGGCTTTTCAGGGACGAGATCTGGTCGCGAAGTTCGCCTACTTCCTTGACCTGCGTACGCGCTCGCCTCAATTCTCGTTGCATTTCGATAAGGGATTTCTTAGTCCTGGGGGATGTTGTTGGATGTCGCTTGCGATTCTTCGAATCTGGCTCCTCTTCTCGTTCCCGTAAAAATTCTTCGAGTTGGTCTTCGAGTTCTTGCACGCGGGTTCGATACTGCACAGCCAGAGCTGTTTGCTTCGTAAGTGTCGATAAAAGCTCTGAACTAACTTCGTCGGGCCGGTCTCCTCGCTTCGATGCCATCTTGGAGGCGCCGTCGGCAATCTGCTTTTCCATCTCAATGACCTTTTGTTGTTCCTCCTTGAGTTTGACAGCGAGCTCAATCGCCTCGGCATCCTTTTGTTTGGCGTAGGATTTTGCTAGTTGCTTATACTTGAGCAATTTCTCCATCTCGGCCTTTGCATCCTGGTGGTATTTCTCGAATTCTTCCTTCCAGTATCTGCCTGACTGGGAATGCGGCTCGTTCAAATCAACAGTGATGTCGTGTGTACAGTAGTCTTCGTCGTCGGCTTCTTCCCACTCGTCTGATGAGTCGCCCTGATCCTGTTGCGTTCCGTTCACCTGAGCTGTCGATTTAGAGGCTTTTTCCAAAGCATCGTTCAAGCGCGTACGCTGGCGCGATTCCGTTTCTTTGATTAGGCTGTTATTTTTCTTGACATCTTGCCCAAAAGATACGCGCTTTCGTCTCGTAGTACCCGTACCCGGAGTCAAAAGAATTCCCTGCGGTCGCGGAGGTGTGCGTGATTCCTGATCTATCTTGGTAGTCTTGTCCTTTGCTCTCGTGGCCTGATTAATTGGGCGCGCCGGAGTGCCAAACAATGCGCTTTTGAATGCTCTTGCGGCAAAGACTGGAGCGGGAGTATCTGGTTGATCAATCTGAGTGGTGTCTGAGAGATTGAGCAAGGTTAGTGACATCTACTAGAGAGTCTGAGGCGAGAGATGCAAACCTCCATCGTTGACTGGTTCCAGTGCGTCCTCGCCGCGTCTCAACATCCAGCCCAACATGTTGTAATGTTGCGCGCGAGCAAAAAAGGAGTTGTCGAGTGGTTGATTAATTGGATAGAATAGTTCACATTCGCAATCACGAACGATAAAAAGACGACATTTATTCTGCAATTCGCCTGTTGTTTGTTGTTCTGCTGTTGTCAAGACGAGATGGATTGGATGGATGGATGTTAATGTTGACTTTCAATTTGGAGTCAATGTTTACTTTCAGCTGCCGTAGATCGTGCTCACCAATCCCCTAGTACGGACCCCTGTTGGCCGTTTCTTGGCTGCACCCCGCCTACCGACAAAATGGAAAGTTGAATATTGGAGCTTAAAGCTGACTTCCATAGCTACTATAAGATCCTTGGTTCCTGGGAATATCTTTCAAAATGGGGGAAAATATCACGCGATACTACTAGTTTGAGACTATACCAACTTAATCTTATTGAGCAGTTTTTAATCACGATTCCAGATCCCATCTGGATGGATCTACTTGCTATGAATTGGCTAACCCCTGGCCGCTTCATGCGCTTCAGGCGGCTCAGCGTACTAATTGGCCAGCGTACAGCACTGCATGAGCCGCTGCGAACCCCTCTTCAGCCCTGTGGCCGCCTGTAATTCGACAAGACGACACCGCCTTTGTCAGTAACCAAGGTACTGGCTGTACAACTGGCAGCCAGCAAAGTCAGCTACCCCGCCACTTTTTGCGACCCGACGTCAGAGGACGGGACTATTTCTATTTCTATCTCTTCTCTTATCTTTCATCCATTCACTGGATGACTCCATACAACCATTTTTCAATATTTCTTAGTTCACTATTTGCCGTCATGGCTTCTTCCCTGTAGAGCGTCACGGCTTTTGCTGTGACTCTCCTTTGGAATTTGCGCAATCATGGCGTGGAAGCAATCCGGGGTATGGAAGACGCCCTCGAATAACAACAACGATGAGTCAAGTTTTCCCGACCTCCAGCCCGCCGCGAGCCCGGAGGTCACCAACAAGATCGAGTATGAAGAACTGCAACAAACCGAACTCCTCGCCCTCGAGGCTATCTACGGCGACGATTTCGTTATGCATGCGGGAACTCACAGCGCCTGGAAGGTAGAGTCCCAAGCCGTTCCCCTCGAGCTCCCCGTCGAGATCTGAATGGGCACCCGAAGCTCACGAGCTATAGAAAACAGAACCAAACTTTGAAATACGAATAAAATCTTCAAAAGACGAGGACTTTGCTTGCACTCTGAGCTTTGTCATGACCGCTACCTACCCGAAATCACCCCCGCTTATCACCTTGAAGAACTACGACCTTAAAGAAGTCACCCAGTTCAAGATTCAGAAATTTCTCGAGACGCAGCCCAAGATCTTCGCGCAGGACGAACAGGAAATGATCGACCAAATCGTGGAAGGGGTGCGAGATATCCTCGAGGATGCTGCGCAAGCAAAGGCAGACGGCAAGCATCTCCCCTCTCTAGAAGAGGAGCGAGAACGACATGAAGCTTCGATGGCAAAGTTAGCGCAGGAGAAGAAGGAAGAAGCAGACCGAAAGAAGATGGAACAGACACAGGAGGAGGAGCGTGTCATGGCCGAAATGCTTCAGCAACAGATCGACCGACAACGACAAAAGGCCAAGGAGTCGAAGCGCCGCCCCAACGGCCACACTCATCAGCAGCCTACCGCCAGCACCGACTCCGAAGAAGTGGTTGAGTTCGATCAGTACTGTAATGCCACGGACAAGTCAGGAGACACGATTGTCTTCAAGGCTGTTGCGAGTAAATGCGACCCGCGACAAGGCCCCGTGTCAGTCGTTTACACAGTCAGGCCTGTTCTGTCTAATGGACACGGTAGTCTGACTATGGCTCTCAAAGAGACTATCTTACGTACCAGCAACAAAGACTCGAAAGACTTCAAGCTGCAGCTGCAGAGCCTCGAATCTCGTCTCCAGGACCTTAAGACCGTGAAGCGAGTTCACCATCGTCATCTTGTTGAAGTCTTGGATTTCAAGGTACAGGCTGGTCTTGTTACTGACCCAACTGTTGCAAACGCATGGACTATTAGTGTCTTGACGCCTTTGGCAGAGAAGGGCCCTTTGGAGGAGCTGCTGGAGCTTGCAGGACAGATTGAGATTGGCAAAGTACGGTCTTGGACTAGGGACTTGCTAGATGCACTCAATTTTCTGCACAACAAGAACATTGCTCACCAAGATATCCATGCAGGCAACATTCTGTTGTTTCGCGAGCCCACAGGTGAAATTGTCCCCAAGATCTCAGACGCTTGGTATCAGAGGGAAATTCACACTATTAGTTCGCACAAGCCAACGCTTCCTGGACTGAATACTGCCAAGTCTGCATACTGGCTACCCCCTGAAATTGCGGGTGTGTCAAAGCCTCAGTATACCTTCAAGACTGATGTTTGGGATTTCGGTGTTGTATTTGTCCAGATGATCTTCGGTCTTGACGTGTTACGAACATACTCGTCGCCTAGGAATCTGATGGAATCGCTTACACTATCGCACTCCTTACACGAGTTAGTCAGTAGGTTTTTCAGAGAAGACAAGCAAAAGAGACCACGAGCCTTTGAACTTGGGTCCAGCGAATTTCTGGCCACTGATGCACCGGTGCTTTTCGATGATAGCTCCGCAATACTATCAAGCAGTCCTGCTACATCTATGCAGGCCATTCCAGCTCGATTCCGACGCGATTCAACTACACGAGGGCCTTCATTGTCACGATACACCGAGGATTTCGTTGAGGAAGGCAGGCTTGGAAAGGGAGGCTTTGGAGAGGTCGTTAAAGCACGGAAGAAGCTTGACGGCCAGATCTATGCTATCAAGAAGATCACTCAGCGCTCACAAGCTAGTCTTACTGAAATATTGAAAGAAGTCCGATTGCTTTCTCAGCTCAGTCACCCTGCAGTTGTCCGATACTACAACACATGGGTGGAAGAGATCCCAGATCAAACAGACACCGAGGATGATACCTCGACAGATTGCTTGACTGAAGAGAACACTCAAGGAACTGGATCTGATGGGATCGATATCCAATTTGCCACCAGCACAGGAGGTCTTGATTTTATATCCTCCAATGCCAACGTGGACTACGGATTCGAGGACTCTGATGATTCAGATTCGGACGAAGACGAAGACGAGACGGAGGACGATGATTATTCCGACAGCGATATGGCTGTCCACCGAGTCACGTCGCCTGACAAGGAAAGAAATGCCATGTTCCAGCGGCGAGCTCGGTATCAACGCTCGTACAGAACGATACTCTACATTTCCATGGAGTACTGCGAAAAACGGGTATGTGCTAAGCTCTAAAGATCATTTGGCTGGATCTGAGATTTACTCACCAATACTTTTAGACTCTCCGAGATCTCATCACGAGGAACCTATACAAGAACACGGCTGAGATCTGGCGGCTTTTCCGTCAGATCTTGGAAGGCTTGGCTCATATTCATGGGCTTAGTATTGTTCATCGCGATTTAAAGCCAGAGAACATCTTCATCAGCAGTAGCTCGGATGGAATTGACAATGTCAAGATTGGCGATTTCGGACTTGCCACCAGCGGCCAATTCTCTGTAGACAGAGCTGCGGCAAACACCTTGGAGACGGATGATATGACCAGAAGCATCGGCACTGCCTACTACTCTGCACCTGAAGTCAGGTCGGCGGTGAATGGCATGTATAGCACAAAAGTTGATGTAAGTGGAACAGTTGCCTATGAGGTTTGCGTAAACTAATAGAGGCAGATGTACTCATTGGGTATCATATTCTTCGAAATGTGTTATCTACCCATGATGGGCATGCAAAAGGCCGATGTCCTTGGTCAACTTAGGCGGCCGCAGCCAGTGTTGCCATCAGATTTCAAACCCGCTGAAAAGGTCCAGACAGAGATTGTGCTATCTCTAGTCAACCACAATCCCAAAGAGAGACCATCAAGCACCGACCTTCTCAAGAGTGGCAAGTTGCCAGTACAGATGGAGAGTGAGACCATCAGACGCACACTTGCTGGGCTTGCTGATCCCAGCTCGCCATTTTACCGCAAAATGCTTTCCACTCTATTTGCTAAACGCATGGAGCCCGCCAAGAACTATGCCTGGGATATGTCTACACCAAACCTGAGTCCTCAAGAGTTGCTCAACCAGGGGCTGGTCAAGCAAGAGCTAGTCACAATTTTTCGCCGTCATGGTGCCTTGGAAAGTCCCCGAGGCATCATTTACCCTCGATCATCTCATTATGGAGATAGTGCTGTCCAGCTTTTGGACCCGAATGGCAACGTGCTTCAGCTCCCTTACGATCTGACACTAGGGAACGCAAGAATGATGGCAAAGCAGGCCAACGGACCAGTGGTTCAGCGAACATTCACTTTTGGAAACGTGTTTCGTGACAAGCAGGATATGGGACAGCCTCTTATGTTTGGAGAGGTCGATTTTGACATTGTCACTACGGATACTCTAGACCTTGCTTTGAAAGAAGCAGAGGTTCTCAAGGTGATTGATGAGATTATCCACACCTTTCCTTCCTTGTCGTCGACGGCTATGTGTTTCCACTTGGGACATTCAGATCTTTTACAACTCATCTTTGAACATTGTGGCATTGAACCTGCTTGTCGACGTGCAACAGCGGATGTTTTGAGCAAGCTGAACATCCACAATTACACGTGGCAGAAGATTAGGATCGAACTGCGGTCACCAACTGTGGGCGTTTCAGCTACGAGTGTAGACGAATTGCAGAGATTTGACTTTCGAGGTAAGTTGCCGCTGGTGAAAGGAGCGTTGAAGCGGGAACCTGGACTGACATTGACTAGATACCCCGAATAAGACGTTTGCCAAACTCAAGACGCTCTTTGAGGGCAGCGATATGTACCAGCGAGCCTCGCCGACAATCGCGCACCTCAAAGAGATTATAGAGTATTGCAAACGACTGGGAGTAGGAACCAAAATCTACATCAACCCATTAAGCAGCTTGAAAGAAGGCTTCTACACAGGCGGTGTCCTCTTTTCTTGTCTGTATGATAAAAAGGTCAGGGACGTCTTCGCTGCTGGTGGGAGATATGATCAACTGATCAAAGAACATCGACCTAGAGTCGGTGGCCAGTTTGGGGAACGACATGCCGTAGGATTCAGCTTGGCATGGGAGCGATTAGCTAAAGTCCCCAAGGCTGGTGGGCGATCGTTCCTGAAGAAGACGGAGGACGAGCCAAATGGGATCTTTAATACCCGACGAGTGAGTCTAGCTGATGGACTTTTTGTTTTCTTCGACGCCCTTTACTGACCACCCCCTATAGTGTGACTGTCTAGTAGCCAGTTTTGATGCCGCCGTGCTGAGATCGTCAGGCGTCGAGCTACTTCAACTTCTTTGGGCACACGACATCAGCGCTGAGATGGCCAAGGATGCAAGATCGCCTGAAGATTTGTTGTCGAAACACCGAGACGAGGCTTATTCTTGGATCGTTATTATCAAGCAGGATGCAATTTTGAAAGTCAAAAGCATGGCACGAAAGGACGTCCCAGATGTGGACATTCCAACAACGCAACTACTCTCGTGGCTTCGCAACGAGATTCGAGAACGCGACTCGAGAACAGTAGTGAAACTCCGCGGAAATAGCTCTGCTGAAGCCAGCGGCTCTGGTGACAAGGAATCTGAACAAGAGGTTCGCGTGTTGGTGGCGCAGACGAGGAGCAAAAAGTTTAACCGTAGAACGGTTGTGGAACAAGCCCAAGTCAGCGCGAGCAGTCTGGTGCGGTCGTTCCTAGAGGGACCGGTCTTGGCTATCGAAACGACGGATCAGGTTATGGACCTGATGCGGGAGACGTGCCTCTCAGAAACTGAAGGCTGGCGACAAGTCGAACAATCAGTGACGACGTCAGAGAAGAAGTATATCCGCGAGATCCACGACCAGCTGGACACTTGGCGGCACAAGTATGAGAAGAAGAATGGGTCACGGCACGCATTTCTTTACAACTTTCGATCGGGTAACTGCGTCTACTACGATCTGGGTGCTTGATTTAACTTGGGCCTGGCTCACTGGAAGAAACCAAAGTATAGAGGCTTGTAGCAGATGCTATGTTTATGGATGTGATTTTGTTAGATTAGCTAGAGATATTATACATAGGTACTCGAGCTACAGGATACCTTTTGAATGAAACAGCTCAACTCATGACGAGGACAATGTATAGTCAGTTTTAAGCCATTAGGCTGCATCATGCCTACTATGGCATGAGGACCTTAAAGTGAAACATGCACTCATGATACCAAACCGAAAATGGTTCAGAATTCATCATGAGAATGCTTTCACGCCCACCCTATAGCCGAGCACTTACCTGGAATGCTGTGATAGCGTCGATCAGGAACAGCCGCCTTCTGGCATAAAGAACTTGCCCGATCTAGCAGCAATGGCATGTTGATCTCCTTTTTCTCTGGCTGGCGATGCTTGATCACTCAAGGAATCAATTCAGGGCATGGCACGGCTAGAGCGGGCGGGAGCGGATACGTACCTAAGCGTGGTGGGGCCGGTGGGGTCAGGGGACCAACAGCAGCGACGTCAGAGAAGGCAGGGGAAGGAGGGGCAAACAGAACAGGGCGGGCAGGAGCAAAGTCAGAATCCGAACCAGGTGGCAGGTGCTGCTGCAAGTCCAAGTCACCGGCCGGGTGGATTCCTTCCACACACACTCCCCCCGGTCCCGGTTCCAGGGGAGGCGGCGGCGGAGGTAGCGGCATGGCCGAAAAGGTGAATGACTCTTATCATTGTTCTTTCCCTTTTGTTCTTCCCTTCTCCTTCTGCAGCTTTATTCAACATTGGTCCTTGTTTAATAAGCACAATAGAAGGCAAAAGAGAGAGAGAAAAAAGTCTTTAATTTCTCAGTATCATCTCAACCTTGTTCTCACTCACTCTCTGCACTCGCCCTGTCTCACGCGATAATAATCAGGTTGGCAATGCAGACGACGCAAGAGTAATTTCGATATCAACTCAACCTCAACATACAGCAAAAGTGTAAGCGAGACCAAACACCATCTGCCAACACACAGCGACCAGCCTATCTGCTTCGTTGCTGCGACATCTCCCCCCAAATAAACACTTCAGCCAGCGCCTTACACTTCGCGCCAATCGCCGAAGCCGCACACGCCGACCTCCTGCAACCAAACCCCCTCGACCTCGACCGCCCTTTCCTTTCCTTTCCGTTCCGCCCTTCGCCGCTGGCCTGACCTTATTAAGCCTGACCCAACTTTTGGCGTCCACCTGCAACAAAAATCTACACTTGAACACTCTCATTTCCCCCGCAAACACGCTCGTTTGGAGGATTCCCCGACTCTAGGACCAGCCAAGACACTCATCATGGCACAGAAGCGGCTCATGCAGGAGTTGCAACCCCTCCAGAAGGAGAAATGGGTCAACATCGAGGTAAGCCAACAGAACTGCTACCTACCAAGCGCCGACTGACATGGCTCTGCTCGCAAGACCGACGACGCAAGTCTCTTCCGCTGGAAACTGGGTCTTTGGGTTGTGAACCCCGACAGCGTCTGGCACGGAGCCTACCTCAAGGCCGAGATGCGATTTCCTGCCGAATACCCTTACCAACCTCCGACCTTCAAGTTCTTGACCAAGAACATTTGTCATCCCAATATTTATACCGACGGAAACCTCTGCATCTCCATTTTACATAAGCCAGGCGAGGACGAGCAGTCAGGCGAGCTGGCCAGCGAGCGCTGGAACGTACTCCACGGCGTCGAATCCGTCCTTCGATCCGTTCTACTCCTGCTAGACGACCCCGAAATCAACTCCCCCGCCAACGTCGACGCGAGTGTCCTTTACCGGGATCACAAGAACGAGTACAACAAGAGAGCCAAGGATATCGTTGATAAGTCTCAAAAGGATATCCCAGCAGGCTCCAGGATGCCTACTCCCTCGGAACTCGCTCCTGCACCGCAGAAGCCAATCGACGACGATGCCGACTTCTGGAACCTGACAGATGAGGAAGAGGACTTTGGTGGCAGCGACAGCGACGAGGACATGGAGGAATTCGACGATGATGATGAGGACGACGATGACGTGAAGGACCGGAAGTAGACTTCCGACCAGGTCATGCACTTTAGTGTGGTCAACTCGACAGACGGCTCTCGTCTTGTCGTCCTTATTCCTCACTTTCTACACGGACTCTTTCATCTCTGGTATTGTCGGCATAGCGGGTTGCTTTTTGATTTTCTTGGGCGTTTAAGATGCGGGCTGTCCCCAACAGGGCCAGTCCTGTAATCACGGACAATGGCATGGTAGGAGAAACCAGCGGTCTCTGTTTAGCCATGTTTTTTCACTAGGAGCAGCGGAGTTGTATTTACAATGCGTGATTTCCCTATAGACAGAAGGGCGCAATTTCAGATAAATTCCCTCAAGATTCAGGATTGAGAATAGGTATTCGTGATGATTACATTTGTGTCTTGTTAGACGAGACGCTTGTGGTAGTGATATGATACACCTAAAATTCTGATTACTGGGATATCGAGAGTTGAGCAACTCGAAGCAATGCTACCGCCTTCTTCCCCTGCTGGGCAAAGGTAAAACTGAAAACTCCGAGGGCTGAAATGCGGCATCAAAAACTATCTTATGTATCAGACAGCGGAATCCTGTTCCCTGCCTATGCACCTATGCACGAAATCAAACGTAGAAAGATACCAAAGTACGCTTGCTGTCTTCTCATTCATTTGCTTCATTTGTCTTACCCAACTACTGCTTCTCGTCGGGAATGTCCATATCCATCAAGTTGACTGATTCCTTTCTCTCAGAGGGGGTCTTCGAAGGGGACATAAAAGGGGGCGGCCTAGCCCTCTCTTGCATCTCTGGGCTGCGAAACTCTTCCGTTGCTGACATTGCAGTATCCATGTGGTCTGCTCCTACGGTACTGGGTGTCATGGTGGCCGAGGCTGGCTCTGTCATAGGCTCTGTCGAGTCCTGAGGACGAGCAGGGAGTGCAGGTGGTCTCGCTTCAGAAGCGTCAAAGCTGTGGACATAACTGGGTGGGTTCCCATAACCCATCATCTCATTACCAACTTGACCCTCCTGATCATCGAATGGGTTGGAAAATCCATTTCCACCATCGCTACCAATCGAGGCTCGATTACTGTCCATTGAGTCGGCACTATCGGCCCTGTGCTTTCGCTTGGAAGGTGAAATAGGATCGATATTTGTTACTCGAGTCGCTTCATTGGCAGGTTCGTTGGCTGCAGACTCTTCCTGACTCAACTCTTGTCGGAAAGCTTTATTTTCCGCCTTCACAAATCGTTCCAACTGGGATGAGAGCGGAACTTTTGGTGTTTCAAGGGCCTTTTCGGTTGCGTATACGAGCATCGGATTCTTAGTTTCGTTCCACATGTCGATGAAAACTTGCTCGATATTAATTTTCTGCGCCCGTGTTAGAAAACAGCCAACCAAGCATATCCGAATCCTACCTGTGCCGTGAACGGTTTCTCCCCACCAGGGAAATGATCCAGCTTCCACCATTGATCCAATGGCTTTCTTTCTTCATCACCCAAGTCTATCAAGTCTGCTTCCCCTACTTGGCAAACATATACCACGGATGGTGATGTAACCACACCGCGGAGCAGGTACTTGTTGCAGGTCATTGGTTTCGGTCTGCCTGGCTTATCCGGATCGGTCAGAAGCTTTCCCAGCGCTCTTTGCTTGGCCTTGATCTGCTCTAGCTCTTTATCAAGACCTTCGCTCGTGTCAGTCAAGATCCTCTTCATTTGTTAAGCTTCAAAAACTCACCCTCTATCCTCGATTCGAGATTCGTGAGTAGCTCCTGGCAATAATCGATGACGTCGAAAACTGTTCCATACTGTTCTCGTACTTTTTCGCTTAGGTCGCCGGGAGGAGCAAGACGGTAGTCGGGGTACTTATCCGCATCGAAGCCTGAATTCTCCATGGTGCGAAACCGAGCGAAGCCTTCTAAATAGCTCTTGTAGTCGTTCCACTGGTCTGCTGCTTGGCTCAAGAGCATACTCTTGTCTTTGATTTTGCCGTTATCCCAGCTTTCCTTTAAACGAAAAATCTGCTCTTTCTCGCTCAAAACTCGAGCCATCTCATCCTTCGTCTGACGCCAACCATACTGGATCCGACGGGCCTCTTTTTTCCGGGTTGTTAGATACTTCTCAGGATAAAGTTCTTGGGGTATTTCAATCGAAGTTTCTGGTCCATCACCAGCAGTATTGATTACCAAAACATCTCCCATTTCTTTGAAGAATGCCATTTTAGAGCCTTCATGAATTCTGTCCGACCCTCCGAGGGTATCGTTCCACATAACGTGGTCAAGTGCTTCGTATAAAGTCTTGATGCCGTCATAGTCTTTTCGCAGATGCTCAATCTCGAGCAGACCAAAGCTGGCGTCTTCATGACCGAGGTCATCACCCTCGAACATGCCGAGAGTTGCCACCTGCATGATTGGTCGGATTTGGTCCCCATGTTTTTGGAAAAGCATTTCATAAAAGTATTTCTCTATGCCCATGTTATGGGATAGGGCCATCACATCTGTCAAGGCTGAAACCGATCCGTAGCTGCGTTCGGTGGAATCGAGAAACGCCATTAATCGGTGTACTTCTTCGTCAATGGCGGTGTCGCTTTCGTATCGCCCAGCGTCCCAGCTCTGATTTCCAGCCATCTTTGCCAAAACATCTGGCGACAAGATCTCCTTGCCCCTCCACCAATCATTGTTGTGACCATAGGTAGCGGCAGGATTACCGATACCAAGGAGCACGTTTCGCGCAATGGGGATTTCGTGCATGATTGTAAGAAGTCCACCAAGCTTGTGGTCGCCTTTTTGTTCATCGGTGACAACAAGCATTGCGGGGGCCCCTGCAGCTCTCTTCCTTTTGGATGGCGAAGGCTCGTTGACGGATTTTTGCTGAATAGGCGCAGTGGGAACCATAGCCCACCTACTCTCCTCATAGTCGTTTCGGTTTGCTGGGCCAAAGTATGGTGGTAAGGGGGCCGGGGCTTCTGTGATGCCAGACTCGTGCTGAGGCATCGTTATGCCCGCTTCTTGGGCCGATTCGCGTATAGCCCGTTGTATATCGTCTTCTTCCTGGGCTTGGCTGTTCGGAACACCTGCGTACGGCCTGGTCAGCGCATTTTCGATAGTATGAGTTAGAGAAATACCGGGCACGTGTGCCGCAGTCCAGTCCACCATCATACCCAAAGGAGATCGGTTATTGTTTGACCGCGATGGAGGTCTCGAAGGGGCGCCAAGTGCGTAAGAATCTGGCGGGGGGGATACGCCTTGAATGACGTCGTGATCGGAAGATTCAACGTGAAAAGCTAAAGAGTCAGTCAAGATTGAAGCAGCAGCCTGTGGGATACTGACAAATGCCTGCATTGTTACTGCTGCCATCTCGTTCTGCAGCGAACATTGAATCGTCCCATAGACTTCGATGCTTTGCACGGAACTGTAGCGGTTTAGCGTGCCGTTAAAATGAAGCATCAGGAGGTACCCATACACCATCAGGGTCATCAACATATTGATTGACACACTCCGAAACGTTTCTGTTTGTATTCTGCCAATGAAGCCCATGTCAGTCGCGCAGGCCGCTTTGCGTAGTATCTGGCTTGGAGCTGACCTTGAGCGCTTGTATTGCCATGAAGCGTTCAGTAACCGGGTCCAAACCAGCAAAATCAATCAGGTAACTGATTTCTTCTGGCGTTGGCTCCACAGACGCCATGGTGCCGTATACTTTGTTTACGGATTATGATTCTCCAAGCTTAATCTGACGATGCGATGCTCCTCCCACCACAGCGGGGGTTCGAATTTTGAGAGGCGCGATAGGAATGCGATGGGCGAATAAGATGGACAGAGCTCTCGTAATTTGCATGCGATGGATATTGAGAGCGATGCATATGTTTCTGGGTAAAACACAGTCGTGAAAAGCTAGATTGGAGGAATGAAGATGCGCAAAGGCAGGCAATGCCAGACGAGCAGCGGAGATGCAAGGCATGGGTACGTACTATTTGCGATAAGATAAGCAGGTCTTGCCCATACTGGAATTGACTTACACGTGCTAGCCTCAAGGGCCAGCATCTTTGGGCGGCTGTGTTACGACCAGAAACATGCTTTTCTATTCGACCACAATGAATAGTTTCCAATTAGAGTATCCTGTCAAGACTTGGATAGATTTAATGATATTATGAACCAATGCTAAAGCCTGCAATGAATAGATACTTGAAAGGTCCTAAAGCTGCATGCATGCTTCGGTACAGGTATGTACCTAGGCCTTTGGAAGTAGACGTCCAAAAATAAGGCGCATGGGGTTCTTGAGCCATTGCAACTCTAGACATACTACGTAAGCCATAGAGGCAATGCTCGGAGGGTATTGTCACTCTGGATCTCTGAAACGTAAAGCATCAGCTTCTATCGTCATCCTCAACCGTACTATCACAACCGCGTAGTAGCTGGAGTGGTTCAAAACTTAGAAGGTTCTAGAAGCTTCGTCCACAAGCTGGGGTAGCTGGGAACACTTAGCTGTAGCGGGGAATAGTACTAAGTACTACGGTTACAAAGCCAGTTAGTTTCACAGCAGGTTTGTGTAGGTATAGAGAAGCACAATGAGCAGCTAGAAAGAGCTATTTGTTGAGAGTGTTACAGTCTCAAAGATAACTCGAAATTGAATTGACTTTCTCGCATCATCCAAGCTTGAGGTCTCGAATTGGATTTTAGGCGTTTAGGGCGCTATCCCCACCACGGCTAGGTATCGTCATAGGTCACTATCCCTGCAAGAGGTCATCAGGTATCGACAGATTGAGAGCCCGATATGAGGATGAGATGGCGTACCCAGAACTGCTCAAGCTTTTATAGTTGCTGGGCATGATGGACTTTGAAAGAGTAAATAGCTACATTTTAAACCAAAGACATATATCATCAACTCTCATAGATCTTCCGTAAACACAAAGCCCAGTAGCTCCGTCGAGTTACCTCCTTGTTGAGGTGAAATCGATCGGCTCGACGTCACCCCACCCAGGATCTAGTTATTCTGTCTTATTCCATATCAAGTTCTTTGTCTTTTCCCCTTGGAAGCTTCCACAAGCTCCTATGCCCCAGTATTTCCCAGCCGTGGCTTCTGGCGTAGTGCTTTCTGGAGTGTACAGTAGCGGACCTTGAAGCGTCACTGGACAGGACTTTTATGCTCGACAGCGGATCCCCAAGTACTGTATCCATTCCATATCACGCACCGCCCACTCAATCCATCCATCTTTTGTAAACTCACATTTGCACCGAGCACCTACATTTCCCTCTCTTCCTATCCTCAATTTACAAATCAAATCCGTTCCTCAACGCAAACAAAAACCACCAAAAGAAAACGCACGTTTGGTGCTAACTTGTTGTCTACCAACGAGCAACCAGCAAAAGCGACACCTAATCCTGCTTTTAACTCTTTCTTCCCCTCACTTACGATACATTGCAACTTGTCTCTTTGTTACATTTCCACCACATCGCACACGACGGAACGTCTGAATAACTTCAACAAGCACGACATTGACCGTACGCGACAATGGTCAAGGAGACGAAGCTCTACGACACCCTCAACGTCAAGCCTGAGGCGTCGCAAGATGAGATCAAGAAGGGATACAAGTAAGTTCACCAACACCCCGATATACTGAGCTTGGAATTACGGAGGCGCACCACACGAAATACAACATTTGGACAATATACTTGATATTTTGATGCGCGATGGCTAGCCCATTGTTTCGCATTCGACGAGTATGCATCCATGATCTATCTCGCCTCTGACCTGACCTCCACAACCCATGATATCATACCTACATGAGCCCATCTAACCACAATGTTTTTACAGGAAAGCTGCCCTGAAATGGCACCCAGACAAGAACAAGGATAGCCCCGAAGCGGCCGAAAAGTTCAAGGAGTGCTCACAAGCCTACGAAATTCTGTCCGACCCTGAGAAGCGCAAGATCTACGACCAGTATGGCCTCGAATTCCTTCTCCGCGGCGGCTCTGCACAGCCCGAAGGAGGTGCTGGTGGCAACCCCTTCGCCGGCGCCGGCGCCGGAGGTATGCCCGGTGGATTCGGCGGTTTCGACTTCGGGGGTGGCATGCCCGGCGGTGGAGGCACCCGAACCTTCCACTTCAACACTGGCGGTGGTGGTGCTGGAGGCTTTGGCTTCAGCAACCCTGAGGACATCTTTGCCGAGTTCATGCGCAGTGGAGCTGCTGGCGGCATGCACGGTGGTGGTGGTGTCGACGATGATGACATCGCAGGTATGTTTGGTGGATTTGGCGGCGCTGGTCCGCGAAGCCGTGCCTCGCGCACGCGATCAGGCTTCGAATCTCGGGCCAGAGAAGCAACCCCCGAAGTTACCACGGTCGAGCGTCCACTGCCTCTAACGCTCGAGGAGCTGTTCAACGGTGTCACCAAAAAGATGAAGATTAAGCGTAAGACGTATGATGACTCTGGAAAGCGAGTGCAGACCGATCAGATTCTCGAGGTTCCTATCAAGCCAGGTCTGAAGAAGGGCTCCAAGATCAAATTTAATGGAGTTGGCGATCAAGTGGAGGGAGGCCGTCAGGACCTTCACTTCGTCGTTGAAGAGGTAAGCATACCCTAATATCAACTAGACTCGACCAGACTACTAACAAGTTTACAGAAAGAGCACCCTCTCTACAAGCGCGAAGATAACGATCTCGTCCACGTCGTGACCCTCGAACTCAAGGAAGCCTTGACTGGATGGAAGAGGACAGTGACTACGATCGACGGCCGCCAACTGAACCTCGAGAAGGGCGGCCCTACTCAGCCCAACAGCGAGGAACGCTACCCCAGCTTGGGCATGCCCATTTCCAAGAAGCCCGGCCAGCGGGGCGATTTTGTCATCAAGTACAAGATCAACTTCCCTACGAGTCTGACCGCCAATCAGAAGCAAAAGCTGAGGGAGATTCTGTAGAAGCTCCTCAGACGCGGAGCTGTTGCAACCCTAGGCAGGGCATTGCAACATCGGTGGTCGCCCAAGAGATAATTCACATTAAGCACGAGTGGTGTTACGGCGTTTGGGGATTTAATGAATAATGAAAAAGAGTGAAAGTTGTGTGGCTTGGGCTTCTTCGATTGACGCCCAAGATGTTCGAATGAGTATGACACGAGGCGAGAGGGCCAGTGGTATGCAGTGGATTAGCATGTGGTTTTTTGATATCCATTTGATGGTTGTTATAATTAGTATGAAGTAGAAGATGTCTTATATAGCTGTCTATAATACTGGGACAGGTTGAAGATACAGATACTTGACCAGACTAAGTGACTATAAATTCCAGTTAGTGTTAGTGCATGCCAAGGACACGCTGCTTGATGTGACGACGATTCCGAGTGACCCAAGAGTATGGATCTTTGCATAAACACATGAACCAGCGGGTATATTCTATGGGCTGATACAAATCCCTCAAAGCCGACAGGAGCCAAGTATGACGAGAATGTTGATTTGGGGGTCCACCATGACCGGTTGTTACTCTTTGCATAGAGGTAGAACGAAGAAACGGCTCGTCGGTTCGAGGTTCCGAAGAATGCATCAGCAACGTTTTTACATGAGTTTACTTACAGGCCAGAACAATTCATGCATACTGTAGATGCTTATCAAAGTCGTTAGATATACACCGCAACCCCAGAGGCTCAAGAAAAAACACGCTGATGCGGGTCGACGGGATGGGTGAATACGGGTCTGAAAGCTTTTAGCGGCTGGGCCAACAGGGATTAGAAGTGCAGTGATGACGACAGTGGGCGGTTCCTAGTCGGACCTTAGCTTGAATACCTTATGGAGGGGGAGGGGCATTCGGGATGATGGGATTTGCGAGGGGTTTTGTTAACATGACTGATATGATGCTTCAGAATAGTTATCATGTGTTTTGACGTGCTTCTAGTATTGTGAATCTATGGAAAGAAACAAAATAAGATGCTGTGAAATGTTAGAATGGAATAGGACATAGAGTATCGTGACCAAGTCCTCGGTATAATAGCTTGTCTGACCAAGAATAGTTGTTTACATCCACATGCAGCGGGTGAACCATGACGCCTGTTGTTGTTGTTTTCCCCATGTCCGTGGGGTTTCTCAACAATCAGTCTTACACTTTACCTGCCGCCCGGTCACACTTTCCTTGAGTGAAATGTCTATGGCGAGTAATGGCAGGTTGCACTTGCACCTGCACCCGCTCCTGCAGCTCACTGCTCCTTCTCCATTGAATCCAATCGATCGAACTGGCCTCAAGTCCCCTTGTCCATAAAACCTCCGTTCCCCCACAGTTGCCTCGTCACTTTCTGATTCTTCTCACTTCACCTCCATCTCCTTGCTTCACCATATTTCCACAACCTTCTTCCCTCTAATTCCTTTGGAAACTTGTCAATACTTCCTCTTCAGAACTCTCTTTACTACAATCCAACAAGATGCCTCAGGTACGTCCCACTTGCAAGCCCTCTGCAACTCACGTCTCGTCAAGACTAAAGCCATTAACACGCAATTGTAGATCACTACCCTCCTGTTCGATTGCGACAACACCCTCGTCCTCTCCGAGGAGCTCGCCTTCGAGGCTTGCGCCGGTCTCATCAATGAGATCTGCCAGGCTCGCCAGGTCGACCTCCACTTCACCGGCGAGACTCTGATCAAGGAGTTTGTCGGCCAGAACTTCCGCGGCATGCTCACCACTCTCAAGGAGAGAGACAACATCGACATCTCGCCCGAGGACGTCGAAAACTACGTTCGACGAGAGGAGGACGCCGTCATTGCCAAGCTCAAGGAGTCTCTTCGACCCTGCCCCGGTGTCGATGAGCAGCTTGAGAAGCTCGCCGCTTCCAACAAGTACACCCTCTCCGTGGTTTCTTCCTCAGCTCTTCGCCGTGTCCGCGCCTCCATTGAGAAGGTTGGCCAGGACAAGTACTTCCAAGGCGATGTCGTCTTCTCTGCCGCCACAAGTCTGGAGAAGCCTACCAGCAAGCCTGATCCCGCCATCTACCTTCATGCTCTTGAGAAGCTGGGTAAGAAGGCCGAGGAAGCCGTCGCCATTGAGGACAGCAAGAGCGGTACTCTGAGCGGAACCCGTGCTGGCATCAAGGTCATTGGCTATGTTGGTCCTTATGCCGAGGATAAGCAGCCTGAGATGGAGAAGACCCTGAGGGAGGCTGGTGCCGTGGTCATCATGCGTGATTGGTCTGAGTTCCCTGCTGCTTTGCAGAAGATTGAGGCTGGTGAGGTCTAGACGATAGAAGACTTTATGACAAACTGCTTTGAGGAATACCCAAGTACCACAACTCGGTAATATAGCGAAAGAGACGGATGACAATAGATGAATCAAACTAATTTAATCTTACTGAAAAGGTGCCAATGCCAAATGCTATCATTTCTTGTGCTGCATGGCCACGCGAAACACGGGTGTTTATAGTCTAGGACGCGAGCCCCCATTGGCCAGACAACATCACGGCAGTGGTCGCATTGACTTTCATGTATGTCTTAGTTTCTACTATAGTGTCTTTTAAGTCCGTCATCTTCGCCAGTCCATTAGGAAGCTATTAACACTTTGCAGCGTGGACCGGCTGGGATTAGCCTCAGGATAAGCTGTCATGATGAAACCCAATCTTGACTTGATAAGTGTCTTTGTGAATGAGACCTCTGCTTTTTGGTCTCTGAAGTTACCCTCATCATCAAACAAATAACATGATATTGCCAGAGCCACGCCAACTGACATATCTTTGCCTGATTCACAGGCTATGGTGATTCGTTGTTGGTCAGGTTCCGCAATTGAGGCAAGGTAATTTGCTGCAAAATCACATATCTCAGGCAAAGAAGTACGCAGGTTTCGACTAGCTGCTTTGCTTTTACCAAGACCGGCTTGCATATAAGTCTTTGTCTGTGTCCACGAGTCCTTTGGGGTTGTCTCTTGAGTTATCGCAATGCGGCATTCTGCAGGGTTTGCGGGAAGGGGTAGAGCGCAGACGGCGATGTGCGGCGTGAGCTGTATCTGAGATCCTTCATCTTTCTTGCTATTTGTGTGCTCGTTGACGAGTCTAGCGATGAGATCAGGGAGCTCTGCCTCAGAAGTCTCGATGAGCTCATCAATGTTTTCCCAGAACAGAGGCGCTGTGAGACCATGCGCCCACATCTCGGTGTCGTCAGCTGCGCCTTGGATATACCCTCCCTCGTCCATCTCACTACCGACGACGCGGCGACTAGCCGTGCAGCAGATGACGGGACGAAAGTCCTCAAAGATGCATGCTGCTTCATCATCGGAGGGGAGGGAAGAGTCGGGGGTTACCCAGAAGGGACGCAGTGGTTTAGTCAAGCATGTGGGGAGGTTGAGATTGAGGGCCTTGAGGGAGCTGACGAATTCGGGGGTGAGGGCGGATATTTGAGAGTGAGTTGTCGCTGGGAGATGAGCAGGGAGATAGAGGTTGGCGGAGGATGGGTGGGAGGGGAGGAGAGTGAGGTTGAGGACTGTGCACCAGATGGGGATTGTAGACGAGAGGGCGTCGGGCATTCCTGTATAAGTCAGTGTTGAGATTCCCAGAGGTGAGTTATCAGAAGTGAGTGAGCGTACGCTTGCCACGGCGAGTAGAGTCGACGACTATGATACTGTCGATATGTTAGCTCTTGTATGCTATATAATAACAACTCAACCACCCAATGACATCTAATAGCCGATTCATTCATTATACATACCCGTCATTCTTCTCAATAAGCTCTACCAAATGCAAATTCAGCCTCCTTGTGCTAAACTTCCAAGCTCTCTCATGGCCATCCGTGCTCTTGAAATACGCACTTGCAATCTTGCGATTTGGTGGAATATACCAGCTCCCACAGCGTTCATTGGCAACGAGTGGCCGTGGGCTATACGCAAGTGATACGCTTTGCACAAAATCTGCATCAGTGCGGATGCTGGTCAGACGGTTGTGGATGGTGAGCGTGGTGCGTTTGAGAGAGGCCATGAGTTGGGACATGGAAGGTTGTTCATTTTGAGGGAGGATGAGGTCTGAGAAGTGAGGGTCGGGCATGGTGGCAATAGACTATGAGTATATATGAAATACTTTTGAAACAAGTAATTTGCAGAAAAGGAATAAGGTGAAGAAGAGTTCTTGGATATACAAGGTGTGGTGTTGAGTTTTTGGTGGAGCTCAAGAGTTGAGAGGGCATAGTATTTAGTATCCACCCCGCATTACACTACACATTCACTATCAAACCGCTCAGAGGTAAATGGCATAAGACTTGATCATTATTTTTTGTCGTGACCCATCAGAGATATATACACATGACATCTGGTATCTATCCTTCTCTTTCTTCATAAACACATTATTCCAGCTTCCACTTGCCGCCCTCAACTACAATCTTGACCTCCCGCTTCTCATCGATACTCTTTCGGCCAGCCTCAAGGATCGCCGTCGTGGCGATGGTGTTCTTGAGAGTGGGAAGAGGCTTCTTGTCAAGGTCCTCGGCTGTAAGCTTGCCGGAGTTGATAGCCCGGCAGCCGTCAACGAACTTCTCCATTGAGATGTAGCCGTAGCCAGTCTGGCCGGCAAAGTTGCCATCCTCATCCGGAGCGTACTTCATATAGAAGGGGTTGTACCACATCAGCTGGCCAGCAGAGTCGTCGGCGACGTCGTAGCCACGCTTGGCCTGGTCGACGCGGATCTCGCCGTTGGCGGCCAGGTAGTGGAAGTACTGGTTCGAGTGGACGCCAGCCTTCTGGGGCGCGGTCCACGAAGCAGTGTAGACTCCGACGGCGCGCTTGCTGGAGTCATCCTTCTTGTTCCAGGTGACGAGCAGGGAGATGGTGTCCTCGGTGGCAGGGTCGCAGCCCAGATCAACAGCGACACCCTTGGAGGCAGAGGCGGTGACGCTCACAGGCACGTAGCCACGCTCCTGGACCATGGAGTCGCAGATGTCGATGTGATGGCTGTTGAGGTAGTAAGAGATGTCGGACTCCTTGCCGGCCCAGGCCTTGAAGGTCTCGAGCTGCGACTTGGGCTGGGACATGTAGCTGTAGAAGTAGTTGAAGTCGCCGAGCTTCTGGGCCCTGGCGCGGGCGTCAGCGTAGGCCGGGTCGTAGCGCTTGTGGTGTTCGATGTAAACGTAGACGCCCTTCTTCTGGGCGAGGTCGATGAGCTCCTGGTGCTGCTCGAGGACCTTGACGGCGGGCTTGGTGATCATGACATGGATGCCGCGCTCGATGGCGTACTTTGCGATGGGGAAGTGGGTAGGGTCTGGGGTGAAGATTGTGATGGCATCGCCGGACTTGAGGGAGTCGATGGCGGTCTTGTAGGCGTCGGGGTCGACCTTGTCGTTGTCTGGGAATGAGTCGAATGAGGTGTCGAGGTTGTTGTAGACTTGTTGGATGTTCTTGTTGAGGTGCTCGCCTGAGGATGTTAGGAGCTGTTTCAAGAGACCTGTTTCATAGGGGTACATACGGATAGCGGGAAACTTCTTGCCATTGACTCCGACCATGCCCAGCTTGTTGACCTTTTCGCGACGGCGCAGGTCGAAGAGACTGAGGCCGACGACACCAACTTTCTTGTCTGAGCCAGAGGCACCGCCACCGACGAAGCCAGTGGTGTACTCTCCAGTACCAATCTAGGGGGTTATTGTTAGCTAATTGGCAAGACAAGGCTTTGGTTGTTGTTGTTGATTTACCATCAAGACGTTCAAGGGCTCCATTGCGACGGTGATGAGCGGGGGAGGGGCAGAAGCTATGATGAGAACGAATACAGAGTATGAGGGTATAAAAAGGGTTCAGTCTTGCGCAGAAGAGAACACGCAGGCTATGCAGAGCTCAAGAGTGATAACCAGCAAAGTAAATTGTCTGGAGTGCAATCATGAGCTGGACATGAGGTTGTATATGTTCCTTATGAATGTTCGCTCATGTCTCCGGAGCTTCACGCCTAGACGAGCTTCAGCTGGGGGTGACGTCGGGGTTCTCAGCGATCTACGGATGCTAATTGGAGGAAAAAGACTCCCCGCGTCTAAACCCCCCCAATCTCGAGCTAGAGGGAGCCTTATGGAGTCATGATGCCGGGTAAAAAAATCTCATGTTGATGCGCTCATGTGAATGTGGGGAATCTACGATTTTGGTGAATCTGGGGAGACGCTATACGACAGGAAACTGGAGTTAAGCCGTTGAAGGAAGCTGAATAATTGTGCTATTTGGGATGCCTTACGACTTCGTTGCTCAGTTGGTTTGGTGTTGTGTTGCTAAGATATCGGGGGCGGGGGGAAGTTCCCCGCGTAGAGTTGGAGAGGGGATCCAGTCAGAAGGCTTTGCGCTGTAAGGTAATCATGAGAGATGACTTATGAGAAGCTAATGTTGGACTAACAGGTGAGAATTCATAAATATTGCCGTATTTGACTGACACTTGGTTCAATATCTACAAGCGCATCTGTTTGATAGAGCGTCTGGAAGCGACGGAACCACCCCCAAATCATCCATAGCAACAGACAGTCCATCAGACAGACAATGAGGGGTTGGAGGGGCTACAGTAGAGGGGCAGTAATCCCCCACTATCCGCCCCCACTGATATTTTGAAGTAGGTATGTATCCGGCTCATGACCGGAAGCAATGGGCGGTAATCATGGCGATCTGATGTATTACGAGCAGTAAGAACTTGATGAGTTTTGAGGGTAATTATGTTCTATTTTCTTTAGTCTCTTCTAGTCATTACCCACTTGTTGAATAAACCATGACCACCTCTAATTGGTAGCCCTCGTGACTCGCATTCTTCGGCTACATTAACACAGCATCAGATGCTCCCACCTACCACTTTGGGGGCACCACCACTGTAAATTCTCCGCCCACTCTACCCCATCCTATCAACACCAACACCACGCTCCCTGTGCATCACCACCACTTACATGCATTCTCGTACCTCACACGCCCACGCCGGTTACCTTCCGGACAAGCTTCATCTGGGTAGTTTGAGCCGCTCCGGAGATGATGCTGATTCGACGATATCTTGCCTCGCAGATAAGCCTCATGGATATGCCTCCCGGCTAATCGACACGAGCGCGGGATGTGATGTCGAGCATGGATCCTCTAACAGCCTCCGTCTTGTCCGTCCCGTGCAGCCGGTTGCCCCACGTCCTAGATGAGAATGCATCTAGGAACGGGACATGAGCCTCTACCGGGCCAAACAGGCGTGGTTCATTTCGTTCTGGTCTGGATCTGAAGTGCCGATCTCGCATCCCTATCAAACAGATCATCTCGGCAGCCAGGATGGTAATCGACCACGTTGATGTTTTCTTGGCTACGATATAGATGGATTCAATGGACGTTACTGAACTGAATCGTCATGTAGAGTCTTTGGGCTCAACAGCCAGACCAGTTTCTACGCCAACTTATCACAGCCTCACTCTTACAAGCACATACCACGTTCTACAGGTCCTCCCTTTGCCGGCTGTTGCGCAACATCTCCATGACTCTCCTCTACTCTATACGCTACAATACAAAACCTAGAGAATTTGGTGGCTCTCAGACTTGCATTGCATGCTCCCAATTGGGGGACGATCGAGCCAATACCCACACGAGTCTTGGAGCACTTGACATCCCGAGGTGAATCCACCCCCAAAGTGGTTACCGAAAAAGCACTTGTCGGCTCGACATTCATCCATAGGTTGGATTGGACATGAACATGATGTCTTAAGACTTGTACGCTACCTATAAAGTCCCTCTTGTTTCATTTAAACCCCAGACCGTTCGTGTTCTGTGTTTGGTCAAGTGTCGTGTCTGTCTGTATTTCTTCTCTCCTCACTCAACCACATTCCCCCATACTCATCGTCATCATCATCATCATGACTTCTTCCAACGGTGCCACCAACGGCCAGAATGGCCACGCCGCCACTCCTCGCTCGCTGCCTACCGGAATCTACGCCCCTGTCATGACCTTTTTCGACCCTGAGACTGAGGAGCTCGACATTCCCGTCATCAAGAAGCATGCTGTGCGGTTAGGTCAAGCTGGCCTGGCTGGTCTTGTCTGCATGGGCTCCAACGGCGAGGCTGTTCACTGCACCCGCGAGGAGAAGATTGCCGTCACAAAGGCCACCCGAGAAGCCCTGGACGAGGCTGGTTTCCAATCGATCCCCGTCGTCCTCGGAGCCACTGAGGGAAGCGTCAAGGGTACCGTTGAGCTGAGCAAGCAGGCTGCTGAGGTTGGCGCTGCCGCCACTCTCGTTCTCCCTCCCTCTTACTACAAGGCCCAGATGGACGAGGAGGCTGTTTACAACTACTTCATCGACCTCGCCGACGCAAGCCCCATCCCCATCATCCTCTACAACTACCCCGGAGCCGTCGCTGGCCTCGACATGGACAGCGATCTCCTCATCAAGCTTGGCAAGCACCCCAACATTGTCGGCACAAAGTTCACCTGTGGAAGCACTGGAAAGCTCACCCGAGTTGCACTCGCAACAGACGCAAAGACCCCCTTCCAGGAGGGCTCCGGCTACCTGGCCTTTGGTGGTATTGCCGACTTCACCGTCCAGACTCTGGTCAGCGGCGGCAGCGGCATCATTGCCGGCGGCGCCAACGTCATGCCCAAGACCTGCGTCAAGGTCTGGGACCTGTACGTCAAGGGCAAGACTGCCGAGGCCCAGGATCTCCAGAAGAAGCTGGCCAAGGGCGATTGGGTGCTGACCAAGGCTGCCATCGCCGGCACCAAGTCTGCCATCCAGAGCTACTACGGCTACGGTGGCTACCCACGACGACCTCTCAAGCGCCTCACACCCGAGCAGGCCAAGGGCATTGAGGAGGGTGTTAAGGAGATCATGGAGATTGAGAAGTCACTATGATTGACCACTGGTGTTTGACCAATGTTGTTCACCTGTCCGGTTGGCCCAAGGCTCTTTACATGGATGGGCATGAGTTTGCATAGCGTTGCATTTAATGACTGAAAGGATCCCAACTGGCTGAGCAAGGGGTTCTGAGACCTGCTGTCCAGACCTGATCCGAATACAAAATTATGAGTATGAAATGAATAAAAAATACATAAATGAACCAAGCCATATTCTCCTGTGAAAAGACCTTGCTAGACCCATTGTCGTAACCTACAGTCTGGAACCATGTATGACCCCTGGTTAACACGGGAGGCCAGGATGGTTATGTCTGATCAATAGTACTCAATTGCCCTATACCTGTCATGTTTGATCCCGTTATGGTCTCATCCCTAGTTGTGGCTGATGTTGTACACTGAATGTCTGAGGAGTTTAGAGATTCCCTGTATCTAGGTAAGTCAAAAGTTATTCTATATTTGGATAAAAAGGTAAAAGATATTAACATTTTAAAGAATATACCCATTACTTAGCAGCAGCTACCTTGTTAATTATACTTTGTTATTATAGGTATTTTACTTAAAAGATCATAAGAAATAGAAGTTCTGTGGCGTTCTGGTGTTGTGCAACTCCGTTCTCGGTGAGCGCTACCCTGGACAAAAGGGGGGCAAACCATCGACGTCATTGGCTGCTGGCCGATCGGCATTGGGCCGATGGTCTCCGAGTGAACCTCTAAATCAACATAGTCTACGTCCCTGCCGTCCGCTACAATCTCAACCTCACGTAAGATTCACAAAACCTTACAAGAATTTTACTCAAAAGAATATTCCAATCCTATAAAGATTACTCGGTCACTGGTTTCACGTGTGAAAAATGCGCGAGACTGCGAGCGGCAGCGCTTCTGCCGTTGCCGAAAACGGCACGAATGCGCTCAACGACGAACGCACTCCCTTGCTAAAGCCAACGAACCAAGCCCAGAACCAAGGACCTGAGCCGGCCAGCGAGGCCCGAGGAGATGCGTCATATCATGGAGTTCCTGAAGGACAGGAAGAGGAGACGACAATTGTTGCTGAGGAGGTATCGACCACTAAACTGGCGCTCATCTTTGGTACCGCCTGGATTGGGGTCTTCTTGGGTGCAATCGACTCTACCATTATCGCGACTTTGTCAGGGCCCATCGCGAGCGAATTTCACTCCCTCAGTCTGTTGTCATGGCTTGCAACTGCCTATCTCATCTCCAATGCCGCCTGTCAACCTATATCGGGTCGTTTGACTGATATCTTTGGCCGAGGACCTGGTCTTGTCTTCAGCAACCTCTTTTTCGCCGCTGGTAATCTCATCTGCGGTCTGGCGCAAGATGCGAATGTCATGATCCTTGGCCGTGTTGTTGCAGGTATTGGAGGAGGTGGATTGATGAGCATCTCGACGTTCCTAGGCTCCGACTTGATTCCTCTGCGTAGGAGAGGAATTGTTCAGGGCTTGGGTAATATTTGCTATGGCTCTGGGGCTATGCTCGGTGGTGTATTTGGAGGCTTGATAAACGACCATACTTCCCAAGGCTGGAGACTGGCCTTCTTGATTCAGGTTCCTCCTGTGCTTGTCTCTGCCGTGGCTGTTCACTTTCTCGTCCGAGTACCCCCCAAGCAGTCGGACAAGTCATTCCTCGCACGTATCGACTTTATGGGAGCCTTCCTGACGTCGTCATTTCTCGTGTTTCTGCTCCTGGGTCTCAACTCCGGCGGCAACATCGTTCCATGGACTCACCCCCTTCCATTGACTACGATCCCTTTGGCTGTTATTACCTTTGGCTTGTTCTTGTTCTGGGAAAGTAAAGCTCGCCAGCCTATCATCCCAGTGAAGCTTCTTCTTGACCGAACCGTCCTGAACGCCTGTCTGTGTAATTTGGCCAGTACCATGGCAGTCATGGGGGCACTCTTCTATGTCCCGCTTTATCTGCAAGTTCTTGGTAGCAGTGCCACACAATCTGGTGTCCAGATCTTACCTTCCCCAATCGGTATCTCGGCCGGATCTCTGATCTCCGGGTTTATCATGAAGAAGACCGGAAAATACGTAAAGTTGGGCATCTCAGGCTTGCTTTTCCTTATTGCGGGTGTCGTTGTCCTCACAGTTCAGAACGAGCATAGTCCAAAGTGGTTGATTGCTTTGTCTTTCTTCTTGATCGGTTCTGGATATGGCGCTACACTCACGACGACGCTATTGGCATGTATTGCCGCTGTGGACCATTCTCAGCAGGCCGTCATCACATCTGCAACTTGTAAGCTGATCAAGATGATTAATATTGCATAATGCTAACAAACCTTAGATCTCGCACGTAGCCTCGGAAGTACAGTGGGAGTCACCATCGGGTCCGCCGTGTACCAAAACATCCTCAAAGCCAGGCTCTGGGAGAGATTTGGAGACGAACCTGGCGCCGCGGATGAGATCCGTCGTATCCGAGACGACCTTGACGAGATCAAGCATCTACCTGAAGGATGGTATGACGGTGTTATAAGCTCCTTCGTAGAGGCGTTCAGGGGCGTCTGGCTGACACTGCTGGCGTTTTCTATCCTGGGGCTGATTTGTATCTCGCTCATGAGGCAGCACACGCTGCATTCGACTCTCGAGAGGCGGTAATTAGATAAAGAAGATGGAATTAATGAGGTTGGAGTGTAATAATAAAAGGTGGAATATCGATATAGGAATCGGCAGTGGCAAGAGTTGATAGATGATGTAGTAACTGGATAATTATGCAAGATTTGCATACCTACGCTTGATCTTGGCAATGCATACCTAAACACAATAGTCGTTCCATTTGCACTTGAACATTATCACAACTTGAATTCTGGGAAATGACTGCCTCCTCCTTTTTTTTCTATTGTACTATACCTACGATGTAGAGACGTAATATTATGCTGTGGTAGGATCTAAATATTAAAATATTATACAAGATATAAATCTTTTTTTACAATTTAGGTCTTTAAATATCACAAGTCTATCATACCTAACCTTTAGGGATTTATCTTTAGGGATTTATTAGACACCTAAGTCAAACTTTCCCAAACATTTAGGGTTACTTGTCGAGATCAAATGCAAGGAAGGAGCCATGCCTACCCATCACCACAAATTCAACCTCTGAGCCTCTTGTCTCAAACACATACAAAGAACACAGAATAATTTCTTGGATAAGTCATTACTAAACGATATCGCCAGGCCCTTTAGATCTACATCGGCTCAGCCTCGTCCCTGATATGGCTAAGAACCAGGAGCCCAAAGCTGCCGACAAAATCGTCACTTCAGACAACAACTCCTCCTCGCCCTCCTCCAAACAAGCTCCAGAGCCAAGTAATAACCAGGTCACTGACGTGTCGGTTGCCGGAAACCAACAAGGGCGTGAAGATGGTGAACGAATCCTTGAACTCAGCCCCATCGAGAAGAACGCCAAACGAGACTACAACCGCATCTCGATGGTCTTCCCTTGCCCCAGAAATAGCATCGAGCATCGTGTCTTAGCTCGAGAAACCTTCAATGCCTTCGCCAAGACCGTTAAGCACTGGCCTTTCCTCGCAGGCTCCTTCAAGGTCGTGGCAACAGATGACGGAGCCAAGCTGACGCTGGTTTATCCATCCGTCGTGACAGATAATGCCATTTCGCGTCTCTTCACTATGGACCCAACCCCTGAGGAGTCTGTGCCAGCCTTCCTTGGTGTGCGCACACTGCACATAGGCATCTTCGGAAGGGAGTTCTCCGCCCTGCCGGATCATAGCCCTGAGCACGGTGCTGACTTTCCACCCGTGGCGCTTCGGGTCCAGTTGTTGAAGGGCCTTCTAGTTTTAAGCTTCGCACTTAGCGAGGTCATATTCGATGCCCAGTTTACCCAAAACTTCTTTCGCGAATATCTCAATCATACTGCATATCTGGGATCTCGAGGCCAAGGTTTGTGCTTCCAACTTCCGGCCGGATATGGACTCTCGTGACCCAAAAAGGGCGAGTGAGCCGGAGTCACGGAGGGTCATGTGGGCTAATAAATGTGTGTCACAGTTGTCGAGAGAAGCATGCCTGAGATGATTGATTCTGGTCTAGACCACAAGTACGAGTTCCCATGCTAGGATTGGAACAAGACCACTGAGGTCCAAGAGCCAACACCCCGCGACGAGCTGGAATTCGAAGTCTTCACACTCGGGTCGGACACTCTCTTCGAGATCAAACCAGATATCCGACACTGTGCCTTGAGAATCAGTCCAGGCCATTGCCTCACAATGGAGGACTATATCTTTGGGTTCTTCTGGTTCGCCATCATGCGGAGTCGAGCTGAGCGAGGTTTGATACAGCAAGATGACTCCCTCCGTGTCAACATTATGGTTCCAGGGCATCTCACTGCATATGGAAGAAAACGAGGCTTGGACTACTTTGGCAACAGTACTATTGCTGCTGTTGCTCACTCGGACGCAGATGAGTTAATTGGCCCCGAGGAAGACTGGGGCGATGAGCTCAACGACCTCAATCGGATAGCGCTTGCATGCATATCGATCTCCAAGGCGAAAGGTGAGATCAGCAAGGACCATATGCGGAAGCTTTACGGGCTGAAGCAAGCCATCAACCCAGCTTTAGACAGACTTGCTTATGACCGAGCTCTTCACCGTCGTACAGACAGTTTAAGCTTCGAGGATTGGACCAGTTATGGGGAAGGGTGCGAGTGTCACCTCTCATTCGTGAAAGACAATGACCCTTATTTTGTGCCTTGCTCGGACGATCTTGAGGAGGGGACTGTCATCATTCTGCCACGCAAGTATGGTGCATTAGACCTTGAAGACTGGAAAGTCTGTGTGTGTCTCCACAAAGACGATCTACGCTCAGTCAGGCAGCTCTTAGAATACGAGTGTCTCATATAGTCGGTCAAGGGTGGTGAACAACCGACCTCGATGATATTGCTATCAGAATGTTGTTTTTTTGGGAGTTGAGGTACTGGAACTGCGGCATCGACTCGTTTCTGTTTTCGACTATACATTCATCAAGTTCATATTAATCAGGCAGAGTTATCAGTCCAGATTAGAGGTTGGTAAAGATGTAGCTAGTTCCACATAGGTTAGACAGACGCCTCCCCGGAGCAAAGTCATGTCGTATCCCAATTTGAATAGCTTGTGTAACGTGGACTTGCTTTAGTAAGCCATAAATCAAACGTTTTGAGACACTAACTTTGTCATTTCTGGGGGTAATCATTCCTCCCTACCAGGTTCTGTCACACACCCCAAGAACGAATACCTCTGACTATCAACCGCCTCTAAGATACTTGTGTCTGAGATATTAGAATATTATATAAAATATACATATTCTTGTACCTTTTTATTCAGGATATAGAAAAATTAAAATAGTTTTTAGGGATTCCTCACGTATAACTTATAACATCTATCCTAAATATTTAGGGGGCTTATACATATATCTCAACTGACAGATCGCCACATCTGGCAGATCATCTTGGCGACCCACAAAAGCCCGCATTCCTAGTGTTGAGCAGTTGACTGAGAGAGTTAAGGCACTCAAGCTCTTCGGAGCTTTCTGCACTTGGAGTAGCTGAGGCTCTCAAGCAGGGGCTTTGGGCATCTTGCATCGGATATAAGCAGCAGCCAGAGAAGGCGACCACATGGCCAGGAGCTATAAGGTACGGCGGCCGACAGACAGACACGTCGAGGGGGCTGGAGCGGTCGTCTGGCGAGAACAGGGTGATGAGAAGGCTCCCTCGTAAGATGGCTTCAGCAGCCAGACGCCGCAAAGGAAGGACTGCCAAAAGCACGAGGGCTATCTGCTGTGTGAAAGCTAGGGACCACTGTCGGGTTATTTCCGTCGACCATCTGGAGTGGCTTGCTGGTAGGGCCTGGATCGTGGTTGTCTATAGGTTGTCGGAGACAACAGCTCTCTAGGAACGTGATGGGCCTTAAACCGGCTTTCATCACGCAGCCGCTGAAAGTATACACCCCTGAGAAACACCCTCCCCTCCTGGTTCAGGAGGGAAATGCTGGCCAAAGCCTGTTTGGAAGGGCGTGTCTGTAGCCAGAAATGCTGAGTATGAGGAAGCGAAGAGCGGAAGCAGGGCGGAATGGCTGGTCTAGTCTTGAAATAAGGCACAGACGATGGCTCGATAATACCTATTATTCCCTACAAACTACTGTTGCCGTGCGGGAGTGGCAATACTACCCACCCGGTTCATGTTTGCATGTTGGTTCGTTGCAACGATGATCTGCAGAGTGATTGAGGTTTTGCCGTCAGCGTTGGAAATCTCGACACCATGTTTTGCCTCCGTCGCTGCCTCTCAAGTCATCATGAGCTCAACTGCATCCCAATCCGTACAGTAGATGAATGCAGCGGCATGACCAAGATCCGGTGCCACAGTATGAGCTCCCCTAGGGTACCGTTTGGTGTCAACTTTAAGCGTCTTGCCCGCCCGCTTAAGGCTAAGCATTACCGGGGATTGATAGCAGGCCAAGGCCAGCCACAAGCGTGAGTAACAGGCACTGCCGAATCTCTTTGGTTGATCAAGAATTAGCTTCCGCGCTTAGTCGCCGCACGGAAATAGACAGCAAGGGTAAGTTTCTTGGCCATTAGTAAGCATCGCTGAGAGGAAAAGATCGTAGTTCATCATTCTCAAACTGGGGTAACAGGGTGTGTCGAGAATGCCATTGAAAGACCATACACCGAATGAGAAACGCTGTAGACCATCCTCTGTAACCGGTAACGGGAGCCAAGACCAATGGGCCTACCTAAAATGATCATCCGGAATCGTAACCGAGAGATAGTCATGGAGCACTCGTTCCATGCCCTTGCAGCCTCAACGTGTCCCAGAAAGGAAGTCTGGTCGTGGGCAGATTTTAAGCTATCTGATACGCCAGAGTAGCAAAGTAAGGTTCTGCTTCGTACTACTACGTAGTACGTAACAAAATCACTAAGCCATCTGCTCAACAGAGTTTGAAAAGTTGCCAAAGCCCCAGTCTTGGATCTTGCGGATCGGGCTGAGCGACGTTTTGACTGACCTAGACCCGTTCCTGGATAGGTCTCTGCACAGTAAAGCGGCCGACAAGTGACAGGCGGCTGGCCCTGAGTTCTGAGGCTGAGGGTCTCGATGTGATGGATCACATCAACTTGGTAATAGTGATGAAGATGAAGATCTGATCCGGATCTGGCTGCAAGATAGAGTTGCATGCAAGGGCATCTGCAAGGTCCAGTCTAATGTTAATTCGCCTGCTGGCTGCAGCGGCGCAGGACCCTGGATATAGATATGTGTCGCAGATCCTGTCTCACTCAGATATGTTTCTACCATTCAGTTATCAGCAAAACGTTTAATAATGAAGCACACTATTATCCTTTTCTGTGCCCTGTGGTCCGCACGGGCTGCGGCCCAGAGATATACTTATACCACTCGGACCATGACAGAATGTTTCACCGCAACACAATCCAGCTTCGGTCCGGCAGAGCCCACTCAAGATGCAGACGATTATTGGAGAGTCGATATGCCTGAGTGTCAAGACTGCCAGTGCCCCGATTGCACTTTCACCAACACATATACAACAACACTTGATGTCTTTTCTCCCACCGGCATCGCCAAGTTTCCCTATCAAGTCAAGGAGATCTACCGGGGGATGTCGGCCATGCCAGCTGATGCCACACCAACTGCAATCCCGTATGGCTTCACAGCAGGTGTTGAGACTTGTACTACCTGCGGCGACGAGCCTGTGGTTGCGACCATGACTTATCCTCGGGGTGGCTCGCCATATCAAGAGAGCATCCCTACTGCCACGCCTGCTGCCGAAACCACCTTTGAGCGTCCTTCAACCTTGAGGACTCAGGTCGCAGACCAGAAAGCAACTGGGCTTCCTTCAAACGACAGCGGCACCACGCCTCTTGAGAAGACCGTCCTTCACCACAAGGTCGTCAAATACAAGGGCCAGGGACCTAACTCTGCCGACTTCGCCAGCTTTGGCCTTGAGAGCGATGCCAGCCTTGAGGCCGATGATGACGATTCCAAGAAGTCTGCTAGTCCATCAAAGGACTTCAGAAACTATGTCAAAATGCGTTTCAGCGCAACAGAGGCAGCGCCATCGCAAGATGCTGATGGTGCAGCAGCCAGTAGAAATCCACCAGCTGGCGCTGCAATAGCTCTGCTTGTGCCAATAGCACTGCTGCTATAAGAGTGGCCAGAGAACCAACAAGAAAAACAAGAAATGGAAGGGAGTCCGCAAGGAAGCATTGAAAGCAAGCGTTGTATTTTTGTTTCACATCTGAAAATATTTCCTTTGTCTGTTGATAACGATATCCACGACCTCGTGTCAGTAGGAGGATGCAGAGATTCAACTCTGGAAGTAACATGATCCTGGTTCTGGATCCAAGATACCACTAAAGTGGCCAAGACACCCGCTTAGGGTCTGAGATGGAGGAAAGTAGAGTAGCAAATCACTAGGTTAGGTAGTTAGATACCCGTAATAAAATTTGTCAATAGTCCAAAGAGGCGTTGCGTTCCCAGGCTTATTGGTTATGATTGATGATCTTATTTGACAATGATAATGCTGAATGCTCTGTGGGGGAACGATTCAGGTGTATAAGCTTGCAAGAAGATTCGGAGGCATCCTCAATTTCGCAGCTATTCCCTTGGCGGAGATGATGACGGGATAAAGCTGGGGCCTTTGTTTCAGACACAGATTAGACTTGATCCCTTTTGATACAATATGCATCGCAATCCTTAAATTAGGTGACGTAGAGGCTGAGGCACGATAGTAGGCAGAGTTACTTTATTCGTAGCAGCCCTTGCCTTAGAGTCGCAATTCTGTGTTGGTGTTGATAAGTGCTTGGATGAGGTTGTAAGTGGATCCTCAATTGATGTGAGACGGAAGTTGGAGAACGATCTCTGCCTCACATATAAGGCATACATACACCTTGCTCCTCAAACTGCCGTCTCCGTTACCTATTTCCAACCCGCAACATCCGCAAGACAACGTCATCAACAACAATAAGGCTGTGTAATTACTATGATATAGACGATAAACAAATACGTGGCCTGTCAATGCTTATCAATCCTGTGGTATAAGTGAAGCAGAATTAGGGTATTTAACGATTTGTCGCTTAGTAAAGAAAAACGGCTTTTGATGCAATTGCGGAGCGTGTCACTCAGCTGAAAGGAATGGGATACAAATTTAGATACCGGACCCGACGTTATTGGCCTCTAGTAACCGAGAGTGGTCCCCTAGATGCTTCTCTAGTGGCGCAGCAAGTGTCCTCCAGTGGCTCTGCACAGGGCTCTAGCAGTCTAGGTAGGTAGGCGAGGTTGAAGAAGCCTTGAGCAAAAATTGATAGCGTCCAGCCGCTGCAAGGCACTTTTTGGGGTGACAGACAGTCAATTCTCCCCTGAATATAGCGCTGAACTAAGGCCATGTAGTAAACAAAGTCGATATACAATCTAGATAGTGGCCTCCTGATCCAGATAGTGTACAAGCCACAGTCAGACTGTTGCGTCTAGCAACGCGTGGCCAGCCAATGCTATCCGCTGTGGAGGCTTAGGCCTAGGCGGGCGTCATGCTCTAGGCTGGGCTGAGGTTGGCTGGGCTGGGCTGGGCTGGGCTGGGGCTGCTGCTGCTGCTGCTGCTGCTGGCCAGGGAACCTGTTTCGTCAGGGTTTCCAAGGACCGTCCAACTTAATTCAGACCCAACCCAATGACTTGTCTTTGTCCTGTCAACAAAAACAACACATCCAATCTCTCTTCTCTTGGCCTAGACTCTTTTGACGATATTGTCACTTGATGCCTTTTTCATTTTCTGCGTGTGCATTTACTCTGATCTAGCGAGCTCATCTCTTCGAAAAAAGCATTGACGACAACGACGACGACCCTTTGAGGCGATCCTTTGGTGACGAAATAAGCATTGCGATACGCATATTCACAGCCTGCGTTTGGCTTTCGACCCGACGATTAGAATATTTATTCTACCTGCTCATCTACAAAAAAAACTCACCTTTTTTTTACATCGACATATATCTAAATCCTAGATCGCTCGCTCGCCCGCCATGAAGTTCGAAATCGACCCCGATATCGTTCCCAACCTGAAACTGGGTCTTCACTCTTTTCAGATCATCTTTTCTCTGGTCGCATGGTGTTTGCAGATTGGTGTCCTAAACGCAAAGGATGCAGAGGTCACTGGTAGGAATGGATGGACATTCGCAGTGGTAAGTCGACGGTTCCACGCCTGTTCCACGAGCGATCCATACAGCTAGCTGACCATGTAATGTCTCCAGTGCTTCCTCTCTGTGCCGGCTTGGATCTTCCTCATCATGACTCCTCGGTGGGAACGTACTCGCCGCTTCGCTCAACCTCACGCTATGCTTGCTGTCGACGCACTCTACACTATAATGTGGTTGTCCGCTTTCGCTACCCAGGCTGCCTACAATGCTGCGGACCAGTGCGGAACGGCCTGCAGCATCAGCAAGGGTATCGTTGGTCTCGGTGTTCTGGTCACGTATGTACCCAAATTGAAGTACTTCAAAACATTCACTAACGAGCTCTGCAGCCTTCTCTTCGCCGGCTCAACCTTTGTTTCGGCATTCACCCTTAACTACTACAACAACCACAACATTCTACCAGGCTACGACAACCGCAAGATGGGCGGCGACAACATCGATCCTGACAAGGCTGCTTTCTCCATGGCTCCCCACGGCGATGAAGCCTACGAGCGAGTTGACATGGACGATAACGAGCCCGCGGGCAGCTCCTATGGCGGCTACAACAACAGCAGCTACAACTCTCGCTACGGCTACGGCGACGCCAACCCCTACAGTGCCGACGATGACGACCCTGACCGTTTCGGTGCCCTGCCCCCTCGAAACAACACCCTGTTCGATAACGACACCGAGTACCACGGCGGCGCTCCCCCTTCTATGCCAGCCAGCTACGCCAATCCCACAGGCGGTCATCCCTACGAGGATGTGCCCGCTCAATTCCCCGCCGGCAACTATGACCGGACACACGTTGGCCTGTAAAAGAATCAAGAAAAGAAGATATAGATTGGCTTCGTCTTTTTATTGCAATGGTGTTGGTTTTTGCTTGGGTGAAGGACAGCTTGGGAAACGTCTGCGTCTGGGATGCGGTTCACATTTTGTATGGTAGATAACGCCTCTGTTTGATGAGGCGTTAACGGCGTCATGAATTGCGCAGAGATATGCTCAATCTGAAGAGACGGATACCTTGGCTGTATATGAGACGAATATGTGCAGAATTGCATGCACACATTCGAGACACTTGAAATCTCTGGTGTTTGTATGTATTGTATTTCAGACAGTACAAAATTCCGTCGTGTAAATGAGCAACCACATGCAAAGTCTTGTCTTTTTACATGTGCTCTAGTCCAACTCCCAACGCCTTCTTTTAATGCCAGTTTTGGTGCTCCGTACTTTATGATATATCGGCCTGACCCAAGCCACTGTCAAGAAACACATCTCCTTTCAAAGCTTAACCCTCCTCATTCCTTGTTCATCTTACGAATTCGCTTGGCAATGTCCGCTGCCGTCTGCTGCATGGGGTTCAACTTGCGATCCCTGGCCATGGCCGCCGTGTCATCGCCGTACTTGGCCACCAACTTGTCCAGCCACTCTTTCTCACGGCCGCTCTGGTGTCTCTTCTTGGGCAAATCAGGCTGTCTGCTCTCCTCGAGCAGCGTCTTGACCACGTCGGTAGCCTCAGCATCGTCCTCAATGCCGCCCCACTCCTCAGCGTCGCTGTCGTCAAGCTCGTTCAGAGGGTCGTTGAGCGGGTTGGGCTTCGCCTGGCCGAGAATACGGATGATCTTGCCGTCGGCGTCGCGCTCGACACGCGCCTCGGAGACGATGGCGTTCTGGACGGTCGCGATGGAGAAGGGGTCGTTGGGCGACGTGCGGGTTGTGGTTGCGCCGAGCTTCTTCTCCGTGCCACCGGTGGGTGCCTTGAGGCGGGCGACGAGACCAAGACGACGGTAGTTTTGGGCCAAAGTTTCCTTCTTATTCCTGTTGCGCTCGCGTTAGATTCTCATCGGTGACTTGGACTGTGAATAGCTGGGGCGTACCAGTTCTTTGCGATGGCGTCGTTACCTCGAGGGTTGAGGATCTTCTTGGACCTGTTGAAGGTTCGGACGGGCTGGCGGCCCGAGCGAGCCTTTTTCTTTTGAATTTCGCGACCCATGGCTGAAGAGGAATTAAATAAAGGTGTTGGTTGAGAAGATGTTGATAGAGTGTAGGCGGCGGAGGGACGTCCACCCGCTAAATTTCTGATCGCAAAGTCTTATCGATAAGGACTAGTCTCGAACAACTTCCAGAGTTCGGGTTAACTAAAGATAAGTTGAGTTGAACAGCCAGCTTTTTAGTATTGGATGTGATTTATACATTTTGACGGGAGTTTGGTTTTGGTTTAATCGATGATCTTTTAGACCTCGAGTTCAGTTCCAAGAACAAGTCTATTCATTACTCATTGATTATCCTATCACTCCTAACAAGAAACCCTCATATCTCTATAGATGACCCAAGACAGCCGCTAAACCTTGAACTTTCTGGGATCCAACTTGTCGACATCAGCACTCTTGGCCGCCCCGTCAAACACAAACTCGGACATGAGCTTGCCAGTCCCCGGGCCATTCTGAATTCCCCAGCAGGTATGGCCTGCCGCGACGAATATGCCCGACACGGAAGTCCTGCCGATCAACGGTCCGCTCTCTTGTTTGAATTGGATATGTCGTGGGAGGTAACACGCCTGCTTGGCTTTGATCGGCGCGGCAGCCAGGACTGGGCTGATTGTGCTGAAGTATGAAATTATGTCGTCACACTGAGCCTCGTCGCATTCCACTTGGTCTGCTGTCTCAGGAAGAGGGACGTTTGTATCTGGCTCACCTATATAAAGTCAGAGACAATGCTTTTACATATTACCAGAGTTTCATAGTAGACTTACCACATGCATAAGCTTCGTTAAATGGTCGTGCATAAATCTCAGGGTCGACATTACCCCTATGCCTTCTCTTTTGTCCCATCTTGGCGCGGTGTTCGGGGATAAAGTCCGGTGGGAGTTGAATATCTGTGAATACGGCGTATGGGCTAAGTTCGACGTCGTAAACAACACTATGCGCTCTTAGGCCTTCAATCTTGGCTCGAGGCAAGACTTTGTTTGTCCACGGTCCAGCCGCAACAACGATATCTGTCACGACATCGATGGTCTTTGTCTCATTTGTGTTTCGATCCAGGTATTCGATGCTCTCGACGCCGGTCTTTGATGAGTTTATCCTTGTCACCTTAGCATTGGTGTGTATTTGAGTGCCGCCTTGCTGAGCAAGTTCTGCGATGGATGTTGTAAAGTGTAAGGGGTGCACTTGTGAGGTTTCTGTCTTTCCAGGTGCTCCCATCTCAGACCAGTTATCGATAATCTCACGGTCCACCCAGTCAAGGTCCTTCGGCAGGTTGCCTGCTTCGAGCAGATCCTTTGCCGCGCCATTCTGCTTGGGGAGCCTTTCCCATGCTTTACCATCTTCATTGCCCTTGCCGTTGGTCTGAAGTGACTTGAGTTTGTCCCGCGTCACAACAGCTTCAATGCTGCCGCAGCCAAGCTGACGGTAGCCCCATCTCTGAGGCCCGTTGTGCTCGGCAGCCAGTTCGGCGTGCAGGCGGTACGAGAGTGGAACTAGACATGTCGGATAGGCCCAGAGGGCTAGGAGACCGCCAGCCTTACCGGATGCGCCGGAGGCGATAGAAGGAGCAGCCTCGAGGAGGGTGATGGTGTGCAAGGCTGGGTTGAACTTTGGATGGCGGGTAAGGTAGTAGGCTGTTGTGCAGCCAATGATGCCACCTCCTGGAGATTTGTCAGTGAGTCACGAGAGACAAGGCTGTGAGGGCGTGAGGATTAAGAGAGATGATGAGAGAGATAATGCAGTAAGTGTATTGTCAAGTATGGAGGGAACCTACCAACAACGACGATATTCCTCTTTCCGTCCATGATCAGAAGTTGACTTGTGCCCCGTGATTGAGTCTTGATGATTGACAAGCCAAGCGAGGTACTGTATGTAGGTACCTTGACAGCGAAAGTGACTGATTATCACAACGTTCTCTGTCTATTGCCATTCGGATGGAGTCGAGTTGGGGTCCAGCGAACAGTCAGTGACGTACGACGCCACCAAAACTCATGATCGTTATCGATATGGATTCTGTAGGTAGGGGTCTATCCTACCCTGGACAAGTAGGTACGGAGCACAGTCGGGTACCTTTCGAGCGGCCGCCGGGAGGTTAGTAATAGGCGGGGCAGCGGGCTCGGAGGTATTGCTGGTGAAGGAATATTCGGGCAAAGTGTTGCGCCGAAGGATGAAGTGCTTTCCCAGATGGGATGAATTTGATTTTAAATTTTCAAAATTGTATCAGGATATACGTGTGTAAGTGCTGAATTGAGGCTCTGCGTTGCCGTCTTATGCTTTGTGGCTAGTAGTGGACAGCACTTGCAATGGTTAGCATATATCTGCTCCCATAAAAAGGCTATTATACACAGCCATGTCAAATACAACTAATAAACTTCCAACTATTCCAAAATCTATCCTTTTCACATGATAAAGACATTACAAAAAATCAACATCTAGAAATTCATCGGTAACGGCGGAATTGGACTCCCCGATCACTCCACCTCGAATACGTCACCAGACCAAAAAAGGATACAAGTACCGAGGCTTGGAGAAGCTCTATTTGGAATCGAAGCGCTGTATAACTCCAACAGCTCTGAAGGTCATCCAATTTGTACTGTACCCCTGCGGTTGTACCTGATAATTTACTGTAATGTCTCTTAAGCCTGTTCCTCGTTGGTTGAAATCTGCCGTCGAGTCACGGCCATCACCAAGTTTTCGCTGCCTTAATAAATCCACTACCATCCGCTCAATCTCCCCACCATTTTCATCTCTCAACAACTCAAGACTTGTGTCCTTCACTTGTAATCGCAACTACTCGTATATCAGAGACCAATCTTATACGCCTTCTCGCCAATTCAGCACATCATCCAAGATGGCTTCTGCTACCAAGTTCTACGACTTTAAGCCGCTTGACAGTATGTATTTCTCGTATACCCCGCTTCAGCAACACGCACGCCATCACATGAACCAATCCAACTAACTAAACTCTCAGAGCGCGGCCAAGAGGTTCCTCTGGCTGAATACAAGGGCAAGGTTGTCCTCATCGTCAACACAGCCTCCAAGTGCGGCTTCACCCCTCAGTACGCCGGCCTCGAGAAGCTCTGGAACGACATCAAGGCCAAGTACCCTGAGGACTTTGTCATCCTCGGCTTCCCCTGCAACCAGTTCGGCTCTCAGGAGCCCGGCACCGACGAAGACATCCAGTCGTTCTGTCAGGTCAACTATGGCGTGACCTTCCCTATCATGCAGAAGACAGAGGTCAATGGCGACCACACCAACCCTCTTTGGGCCTGGCTCAAGGAGCAGCAGCCGGGTCTTCTTGGGCTCAAGCGCGTCAAGTGGAACTTTGAGAAGTTCCTCGTTGGTCGTGATGGCCAGGTTAAGGGACGCTGGGCGAGCACTACCAAGCCCGAGAGCCTCGAGGAGCCTATCCTCAAGGCCCTTGCTGAGGAGGTCAAGGCTTAATTTTGATAATGAGTAGGAAATTGTCTTCATGATGGGAAAAGGGCCCCCTCTACTGAACCCCTCCAATCTAAATGATACCCAATTGGGGACAGACATGGGCGCCGTGATAAGGAGTAATTAATGGGAGGCTTTAAGGCTTGAGAATGAGATAAAATAATATGAGGACTTATTTGATCACCGATACTGTCTGTGATACTGGGATCTTTTGGTTAGGAGTTGCATGTAATATGAATACAACTCAAACCTTTTTAAAAAAATATATCGTGTTCTTATAAGTTTTCGTAATAGTACCTCGTCCCAACATCGTAGTCGAGCAAGACCTCTGCCTCCATCGACTCAACTGGCGCTACAACTTGCTGCCACAGATATATCTCAAATGCCCCGGGCATGATGGCTGGCACTGCGACAGCACACCTATAATTCCCTTCGCCCTCAGGACTCATTATCATAACGAGGTTACGTCCAGACAAGCGGTAGAATCCTGGCGTGTCATCGGATGGGTTCCAGCTAACCACCATTCCGGGCCGGAGACGCTCTTTGAAAGGAACATCTGCCATCCCTGGCCTCGGGTCTCGACTTGAGAGACCTTTATTCTCCAGCCCGTCTACGTCATCGTCTGCTTTGGTATCTGTCCGGTCTGCCTTTGGCTTGGTCTTAGCTGCGCGTTGAGAGTCAATATGAAGACGCCAAAATTTCGATTGAAAAGCAGTCGCTTGTTCCAGTGTGACTCCTGGCGTCTCGAGGCATCGTGTGATGAACTCAGGAACTGGTAGACGGAGAAGCTGGATTCCTGTCTCCTTGGGCGCGAGCATTGAAGGGGAAATGACCGGTGTTCCAGACTGTCAGACAGACAGGTCAGTCACCACAATTCATAACGGATATGAGTGCTCGGACTTACATTCTTCAGAATCCAATCGTGAAGCACATCCTGCGGCCATGTGCTAGGCTTTGCAGCTTCATATTTTGGCGCCACAGTCTTGGGCACGGTAACTCTCAGCATCTCTCCGTATCGCAGAGTGTTCTTGGATGCGCCAGCATCTAAATAGCTTGGGTTGACGCAAGCTACCACAACAGTCTTGCAGCTGCGTTCTGCAGCAGGATCAAAAACGTGCTTGAGAACTTTGGTCAGGGCACTCTGTCGAAACGGCACGTATACCTTCTTTCCAGGGGCCAGAGTCGTGACATCGACACTCGCTCTGCCGCGGATGCAGTCTTTGAGCACAGACAGACTTGCGTTGATTTCTCGAGACTCTTTGATGCGCTGGGAGGAGTGTTCGGTTACGTCGCGTGCTGCCTCTGATCCTGCAAGGTCGATGAGATATAGCAGTCCATCATCAGATTGGGGCAGCGCAGGATTCTCGAGACGAATCTTGCAGATGGCATGTGATCGCGAGGAAGAATCGTTCTTCTGCGTCGTCGCAGTCCGTCGGAACGAAGCAGCGTTGTTGATGTGCTTAATCAGAGTCTCAGCATCGGCCACATGGTACTCTGAGGCACCCGCGAGATGAGTTGACCCAAACGAGTCTTCAAGAATAGAGATGGGCTTTCGAGTGTTAAGGAGGTCAAAAGCTGAGTTGCCTGCTAGTTCAATGATGGAGATGGAGATATTGCGGCTGCCTTGGACATCGCTGGAGAACAAAGTATCAGCAATGAGGCGCTCGAGACCGCTGACGGTATATGTTTTGCCTGAACCCGTCTGGCCATAGGCAAACATGGTGCTAATGCCGCCACCCCAGGCCCAAGGGACAAGGGGCTTGACAAGTTCCTGGTAGACCTCGTCGGTTGTAGCCTCAGAGTTAAAGACTCTGTCAAGGCGGAAGTTGAATGACTGCGAGATTGTTAGTATCTCAAATGATGCCAGACAAGACAGTGCATACTCACTACTAGAAGAGGAGGACCCCTGACTGGTCTTCGCATCTCGTGTAAGTCGATAGTGCCTGGTAGTCCGCCTCTGGGAAAGACACCCGTCAACTGTCCCCCTTCTCTCTCATCGTCCAGCATCGGTCGAAGCCGAGCGGCGATAGTGATGTCAGGGCTTGGCTCCTCGTTGCTGGGCTTGGACTTGGTAGACGGTGGCTTAACCCGCTTTACCAAGTCCTGGTAGCGTTGGGCGTGATCAAGGAGGAACTGGTCCATGGCTGCAACAGTAGATAGTGGAAATAAGATTTTCGGATTTACTGAGAGCGTATGTCTGCCTGAGGTAAGAAAGGCGAACGGCCAAGGCAGCTAGGACTTGGATATATAGCTAACCTCCAGAATGATGTTGCCTAAATGAAGCTATATAGCAGGCAGGCAGCCGTCACGGTGTGGCGCGCTGACCCAGCAACCACCCGCGCGCGAATGCCCGTAACTGACTCAGTTAACAATACGATAGGTAGGTAGCTTCTTAATTGTGATGAGTTGAAGTAAATAATCAATGGTGTTATAATGACTATTTGTTTTCTGTCACTTAGACCTCTATGCTTTATAGTGCTCTTTTAGCCGCAACGGTGGCCATTGGCGTGGCTTTTAGCCTTGATAACTTTAAAATTGACAGTTAATAAACTATTTATATCAATTAAGTTGTGCCTAGAAAACGCCATGGAAAGCAACTCTCCAACGTCTGTGTATAAACTGTCATAATCTAAAAGGCTACCCTATACAAGAGCCGTGGAATAAATGGGCAAATAAATATGATCGACATCAATCCATCTGGTTTGATAATGTGAGAATGCCAGAAGTGGCATTTGATTCTCCTCGTTTCTTTGCTATTACATGGGTTTCATATTTAAAGTGCTGCCTAGTCTCCCCTGTCCTGTCTGAGATGGAATTGGATCTGCAGGCAACCGAATAAACCGCACCTCAGTCTCGTTATGTTGGGCGACGGCGAGAGAAATCTCGATTACGGCCAAAGTATATCAGGCAGCGTTATACATGTTTCACCACCTTCCGTCACTGCGTAGCAGGTGTGGATTATACCATAAGCTGTCATATTCACCGGCGCTCTACTAACCTCAGAGTGAGAGAGACGTTGCCAAAGGGTAATAGATATAAAAGAAGCTTGTAGGTGTATGGTTTCGTGGTGTTGTTCTTCCCTGGAAATTCATCCAACTCCTCTTAAAGTCACGTTTTGATCCTGCCCCTAACCTAAGTTGCTGGCGTCCTGCTATTCAACTTGGTTGACACCGAGTTCTACAATTGATATGTACTTGTCGAAGCATGCAAGATTCCCGAAAAGGGAGTTGAGGCTTGGAATGCTGGCTTCTTAGTGGCTGGCATGCTATCTAGGCCTGTATTCTGCAGAGCTTTGCTGAAAGTTTCTATTTCAAAAAAAGATAGGATGTCCTGGATAAAAGCAAAAGTAATTAAGACAAGATCATCTCACCAAGAATAATCTAAATAAACCTGTTTATAGATTTACAAGCATGCCTTCCATGTGACACAAGCAGGTGAGGCGCTACTTACCTTATCCTTATCTTATCGCGCTGTCCGGGTGACCTGTAGGCCCGTTCCTGGAGCTCGTCTTGTCCAACTCAACCTCGTCAACAACCTACCTACGTACTACAGCTCCAATACCTTCATCCTTTTCACCAACCTCACCTTTTGGCCTTTGAAACCATCGATTTCTTCATCCTTCAGCTTGTGCATAGCTTCAAAATGACTCAGGTCACGCCTGCAATGCTCAGCGCCCGGGCTTCGTCGCTCTCCCTGCGCCAGCAGGCCTTATCGTCCTCGGCCGCCCTCAACAACAATGCGATCTTGACCGAAAAGAGCGCCGAGACCAGACAACGATCCAAGAACTTTGTCCTCGCGGATATGAAGGGGCGCGATACAAAGTACAACCGCGCATGCTCATCCTGCATCTCCAAGCTCGCATCTGACGAAGTCGGTCAAGTCAATTGGCACCTTGAAGCTGACCAAGCTTGTCGTCTGTGCCAAATCGACAAGCTCGAACCAGAGGCTTTCACAAAGCCTTTCACCGACTTTCTCACGGAAAACCCCACCATCTTCCACACAGTCGAGTATTTCACCGACAAGCTTAAGGAGCTTGGTTTCGAGGAGGTTAGTGTAAGACCCTTTGGCCAAGATGACCGCAATGCTAACCCATACAAGCTCTCTCCACGCGATGATTGGTCTGGCAAGGTGCAGCCTGGTGGAAAGTACTGGGTTACTCGGAACGGCAGCACCCTCATCGCCTTCAAGGTCGGGAAATCATACCAGGCCGGTGAGGGCGCCGCGATCATAGGAGGTCACATAGACGCCCTTACCGCAAAGCTCAAGCCCGTAAGCACAAAGCCCGTCAAGGGTGGTTATATTCAGCTAGGCGTTTCACCCTACGCTGGAGCTCTCAACACAACTTGGTGGGACCGAGATTTGAGCATCGGTGGTCGGGTTATTGTGAGAGACGAGGAGACCAAGAAAACTACCACCAAGCTTGTAAAGCTGGACTGGCCTATTGCCAGAGTTCCCACTCTCGCACCGCACCTTGGACCTATGCTTGGCGACAATAATCCCGAAACTCAAGCCGTTCCTATCATTGGTTTGGAGAGCTCGCAGCGTGCTTCCGCCGAAGCCTTGGGCCCTGCTGGCTCTTTTGTCAACACTCAACCCCCTCGTTTAGTTGAGCTGATTGCCAAGGAGCTCAAGATCCAATCCTATAGCTCCATTGTCAACTGGGAGCTGGAACTTTATGACTCCCAACCCGCCCAGACCGGTGGTATGGATAGGGAGTTCATCTTTGCTGGTCGTGTTGACGACAAGCTCTGCTCATGGGCAGCTCTGACCGCTCTTCTTGCGTCCAGTGACAACAATGATGAAGGCGGAATCAAGATGGTTGCGCTGTTCGACGATGAGGAGATCGGTTCCCTCCTTCGACAGGGTGCAAGGGGTAACTTTCTTCCTCTTGTTATTGATCGTACCGTTGAGGCTCTGAACCCCGAGAGATACGGCCCTTCTTTGAAAGGAGCCACTCTTTCTAAGTCGTTCTTGGCCTCAGCGGATGTAATCCACGCTTCAAACCCCAACTTCTTGGAGAAGTACCTCCCTGAGCATATCCCTGAGCTCAACGTTGGAATGGTCGTATCTAGAGACAGCAACGGTCATATGACCTCGGATTCTGTCTCTACAGCGATCATGGAGCGTGTTGGGGAGCTCGCTGGTTGTCGTACGCAGACTTTCCAGATTCGAAATGGTACTCGCAGCGGCGGTACCATTGGACCCGCTCTGTCGAGTATGCTAGGTGTCCGGGCCGCGGACGTTGGTCTTCCCCAGCTGAGCATGCACTCGATCCGTGCTACAACTGGTTCGCTCGATCCTGGTCTGGGTGTCAGGTTCTTCAAGGGTTTCTTGGACAACTGGCAGAAGATTGATAGGGAGTGGCACTAGAGGTATCATGATGGATAGAGCGTTTGATGTTACTTAGATGTTTCAGTTTTGGATTATGATACCTACTGGCAGATTTTGGATGTAGGAGACAGGGATATGGGATGTTAGACTAGAGCATCATACACGAGCTAGACGATTTGAAAGATACGAGGAATACCAGGCATTGCATTTTAGAGTTCCAAAGTCTGTTTGGTGTAAATGTGTACATTGTATCCGTATGTGTAAGGGGTATCTACAACTCGCTACTCTCAATCTTCTAATTCCCACATGTGTAGTCCAATCAATTTGTATCGTCTCCAACCACGCTTTCTAACACTTTAGCGATATCTGGAACTAGATCCTTGTGCTAGCTCATCAGCCTCAGCCATTTCAAGCAGACTGACAGCCTCATCAGCATCGTCCTCGTCCTCGTCGTCAGTCTGTCCCAGCTCAGCAGCTTGATCCTCTTGGGTCTGCTCAAGTGGGCGACGCTTCTTCTCAAAGTCCTGTCTATGCGCCTCAGCAAGCATACGCGAGAGCGTACGCTTTGGCGGAGGCGGTGCTGTTCCTGTCCCTGTCCTGCGTCGAGAAACGCCCTCTTCTTCCTGTCCAAGCGATACACCCGACGACTCTGCCGTGGCCTGACGTGAAGGTACCCCGAGGGCGCTGACACCAGCAGTGCTGCCAGCTTGCTGTGTGCCGACGGTGGCGATAGAGCCGTCGGTGCTGGCGCGGGCCATGAGAGGCTCGATGCTGTAGGGCAGAGGCACGTCGCGAGAGGCCTTGTACTGAGCGACGTTCCCGCAGTGTTCGTTCTCGACACGGAAGAGAGTCCACATGCCACGGCGAGTGACTTCCATGAAGGCGACCATGAAAGAGACGATGGTGGAGTGCTGGGTGTTGTGGGTGAAGATGGCGTAGAAGATCCAGGCAAATCGCAGGATGGGATCAACAATCATGATGAAGTAGTAGAGCCATCGACGCTTGAGAGCGAGAATGTCGCGAAGCAACCAGTGTCGAGATCCAGACTGGAGGAGAGAGAAATCCATAAAAAGATCCCAGAATGCTACACATTGTTAGGGTTATATGTTATAGAGCGCGCTGTATGACTTACAGCAGTAAATACTGTTAATGGTTGAAAACGTGATAAACAGAGCAAGATGCGTCGTAGAGTCGTGTATACGGTAAAGAGAGAGCATCACCGCAGCGAGGATGGTGGCTGTATACTTGCCGCCGTTGACCAAGTGCGGGAAGACATTACGGGTATCTTTATAACGGCGAAGACACTGTAAGAACCGCCAGATGGGCGGGAGTGCTGCCAGAAATCCAAGGGCCCGGGAGTGGCTAGAGTTGCACTGCGCCGGGTTCTGCCAGTAGTTGGCGTATAAACAAAAGAAGAGCTCAATATTCTGGAACTTTCGTCAGTTGCATGCTACAGTCTCTTGACGATTTGGGACTTACTGCTGTAGAATATGTAAGTGAACAATAGATATCTCCGAGAAAGAAATCACGAAATTCGACTGGGTAAAGGCCAGCCAAGAGTAACCGCCACTGCGTGAAGTTAGCATCTCTTCGTAAGATATGAGTAGGAAACTTACATGAGAATAGGCAAACCATCGTCTGCTTCTATGCAATAACGTTGGGGCAGGAAAGAATAATATAACAACAGTAAAGAAGATGAGAATAACAGGATAGTAGATGTACATGTCTGGATCGCCATATCTACTAAAGTTTATCCACATAAAGAGACCCAAGACAAGGAAGAAGAAACTAGGAAACTGAGCAAGCTCTCGCCAGTCTAGATGATGTCGCTGATCGAATTCAAAAATGAAGGGATAGTTGACCTTGTTCTGATTCCAGAGCAAACAGTCAATGCAGAAAAGTGAAAACAGATAGAGCATGAGGAAATAGCCTCCGTAGATCTGCATCAGATAACTCGTACGCACACGCGTCTCGTCATCTTCATCATATAAGAGCTGTGCTCCGTAGATCAGACCTTGGATAGCGAACACGGCACCTGTGCCGATGAGCAAGCCATTCTGGAACATGCCAATCGACTGGTCTTCGGGCTTCTTATTCAAGCTGCGTAGCTTACCAGCGGCCAGCTTGTGGTTACCACGCTCAAAGTAGCGAGCATAAAGATCTTCAACCGTCCGGATGTGGCCTTCAAGCACATCACTGTTGACGAACCAAGCCTGGTTGACCTTTTCGTTGAGATAACGGTACGGCGGCCGAGCATTGACGGCCTTGTCGTACTTCTTGTTGAGCTTTCGAAACGCAGTACGGTTGAGCATCGCATACGACTTGAGCAATTCTAGTCCGCGGTAGAACTCTTGGAGGGCGAGCTTCAACTTGCGCTTTGCTGTGCGGTACGATACTTCGTGGTCCACAGGGCGGCGGATATAGTCTCTCTCCCCGTCTCCTTGCAGGGTACCGTTGACGTTGGGAGTGCCGTTCATCTTCTGCAACGCCCTGGAATTGGGTCCAACAGGAAATATCTTGGCCTTGATGGGGTCCATGAACCCATTCAGTTTGCCATTGCTATTCTCGTGGCCGCCTTTCTTGAGATGATTTTCCTCACGGACACGTTCATCGGCCATTTCCTGGATTCGACGGTTCCGCATTTCATGAAGTTGTATCCTCAGAATATCCAGCCTCTGACCAGCTTGCTCCTCCTTGGTCTTGTAGAAAGTCTCAACCTTTTCCAATTCCTTGTCGAGAAAGTCGTAAAACTCCTTCTCCTTTTCTCTGACCAGGTCGAGATTCTGCATGTTGATATCTTTTCGATCGCTTTTTGTCGATTGATGGGTGAAGAGTCGCCGGAGATGAGAAGGAGAGTCATAGGTGCCCGAAGTTGGAGTTCGTTTGGGAGCGTCGTTTGCTCCGGGTGACAGACCGGTTGTGGCGGTTGGTATGACACTGGCTGACGATGTTCGGCGAGGATCGAGTCGTTGAAAGCTTCGACGCATGAGGTCGGATGAGCCCCCTGCTGAGGATTCGTGCTGGTCATTGTCGTGGTCATTGACATTCAATGCAGGTGCAGGTAGTTGAAAATCGTGATGCTTGCTCGGATGGGCCAAAGGCGATGGCTCTGGAGGCGTCGCGACAAAACTGCCATAATGACGGTTATCTCCAGCATCGGTGAGGGGATCATTCTCGCGGCCTTGGGGCGTAGGTATCGATCTCGGCGGTGCAGGAGGAGCTATCGTCGTAGATCCTTGGACGGTATCGCGACCGGAACTGTCCCTAGTGAAGGGCTGCCGCGGTGTCGTAGGCACGGTATTAGCATGTCGAAGCTGTCCCAGGCCTCGAGGGGTTCCATTTGCTCTCGCAAGGGCTCTCGTAACAGCCTTGATATGTTTCTTTCCGGCCTTGTAATCGAGGTACTTGATGCGCCATTCTGTGCGGCAAAAAGTTAGTTATAGTTAAGCTTAATCCGCAAATGGTGATTAATGTTTCGCTTACCAGGCACAGCGTCGCGCTCGAGCTCCTTGGCGAACTTCATGGCAGCGGCTTGCAGCCCTTCAATTGCGATGTCGGTGTTTCAGCATCTACAATACATAAAACTGCAAAAAAGATCCTCCGAGACGCGAGTTGTTAGATATGGATCTAGGGGGAGAGAGCGAGCAAATGAACGGCATTTGACGTCAGTGCAGATGGGGATGAGGCCGGGATAAAATGAATCCACTAGCCAAGACGGGAGATCGCTTGACAACGTGGGTTTGTGGGTTCATATCAATGGATAGACTACCCTGGAGATGCTGCTTTGAGATCCGTTTTTCCATAGAAACGTTTCATAAATGCCGATGGCATAATTCAAATTCAAATGACGGGCTTCATAGATGAAAGGTTATTTCTCTCCCAATTCGGAGTCCGTAGTTGAGATGAGGTAAGCTTCTAATCATCTTTATTCCATTTGTGAAGTCCGGAGTCCGGAATGCCAAAGACTTAACAGATGTAAGCTGCTTTTCGGCAGTTGGAGGTTATCGACATGGCCCCCAGGAAGAAAAGAAGGGGAAAAGAAGAACATCAACTTGCAGGGGTTATACGGATTTGACTTATTTATAACTTCGGGGTGGCCACACGGATAACACCAACGTCTTGCGTTTTGAGTAACTTGTAAAGTTTAACTTGAACTTTTGTGCTATCAAGTATGTCGAATACGAAGTAGTATTAAGCTCACCTATACTCATCCTCGGTATGATGTTTCAGCGAATCAATGTATATACAGTTTACATTATTTCTTTAGAACGATCATATACCTCAGTTATCTACCAACTTGTGCCTATTGCTTACACTTTGCTCCCCTCGTTAAGTGATACCATATGCCTTATCTTAAACTGACTCCAAACTAGGCAAACGGCTGTAAGTGTATCAGATTTTGCCTCTGGCTTAAAGCTACCAAACAAAAGATCCCCTGCAAAACGTATTTGTGATCTCCAAGGACTACACGTGCTCGTCCAGCCCCAATCTATCAATAGCAGCATCGCCAAATCTTGGGGTCTTGCTTACTTGCACGCTGTACCTCAATACTGGCGACTGGTTTCACTATGACGAAGGATCATCATACACAGAAATATTTGTAGACAACTGCGCACAAGGCCGCTGACAAGATTGAATTTCTTGGAATGCATATATCACTTAATTTCTGGTTTGCGATTCTTACTATGCTCGAGCATAGCCATCAAGAGCAGCGGCCCGAAACTGGACATGCTTACGCTATCATAGTATGGAGTTCTAAGAACGAAATATTACCAATTCAGAACAATTACTTCATCGATCGAGATTTGAGGGGTTTATTTCCTGTAATTGAAAGCATAGCTTCGAGACTTACACCTAGAAGCTTCGTCTTAGTACAGGCACTATAAAGGTAGTGATATGCAGGCAAGTGGAACGTCAGGAACTGGTTCAACGTTCGATCGATTTCGGAGTTTAGTTCTTCTAAAGAAACCCACTTACTTAGACTGCCTAGACCTGACGATCTAGACCTCCAAGAACGAGTTAATGACTTCATTATTACCATGTCTGTTCGTCGCATGAGAGAGGTTCCCCTTGACGGCTAGACCGGGATAACGACTCAGCCATGGCGCAGAAAAAAACAATGTCATGACAAAGAGATGAACATTGGGGTCAACAAGACCCATTGTAAAAACATAGTATAAAGTCAATGCGATTCAAAAACAAAACTACATCATGGTGATACTATGCGGATACCATCTAAATGGGCATTGGAGGTGGAAACACGCTGCATTTGTTGCCGACATCCGAACCAGATCAACAAGAAGTAAACAAACTTTGGTGTCATGGCAGCCATATCATCACAGTAACCCGCGGAGTTGCTGACGAATGAGAAGCCGAGACAAGCCAAAACGGGTTGTCTGATGCGAGAGAACCAAAACATCTCCCCCGCAACCGTTCACCCACATCGGTGTGATTATCATGGGTGGCCCTGCATCGACCTAGACAGCGAAGAAATGTGAGGTCAACGAATTGGACGCTCTGGATCTCTGCCGAGTCTTGTTGCAGAAGCGCAGAATTGGGTGCAGGTACCTGGGAACCAAGTACTAGGTAGCTGCACGTACCAAGGCTTGACATGAAGCTAGGTGTTCGATGGCATGGGCTGCTCCAGCTCGACGGAATAGCATCCCCGGCGTCTTGGGTCGAAGTGTGACAGTGTGTCACTGCAGCTCAGAGACTGGACTTGAGATCCTGAGGCCCCTGGACGACCATTCAGCGAGCAACACACGTCTGGCCGGCACTGGACTGGACCTGGTTGAGCTGAAGTCTTGTTTCTTGTTCCTGGCCCATGGGCGTCACTACAATTAAGCATACATCTTGGCCAATATTGCCAACTCACGCATGAACTTCGAGCTACAAGTCCCAGCTTGAAACCGGTCAATGGTTTTGGTGGCGTTTCGATACACTACCTCGAAACCTGCTTTCAGAATTGAGAGTGATAATTCTGTCATCTTCGTTACTACATACGTACCCCAACTCCCGACGCATGCAGGGTTATGCGGCCTATAGAAAAGCCAATTATCGCTGACGAGTTGGCATACCCGGTCAATATATGCCGGTGTAAGTCTCTTCCACAGAACGAAATCGGCACCGCTTCCGCAAAAGGGCTGAGACAGACCGACATGTAACTTACATGATGCTGTGTCATAGATTACCCAAGTGTTACAGATTCCCCCAATTCACCTTGCCTGCAAGGACTCGACCTCATTGAGTGTTTGAACAGGCCGTCGCTCCAAAGTTATTGATTTGCGACAGGGATCAAGGCTCGCTACAGCGGCCCGCAAACAAAACGGCTACAAGTTTCTAACCTATGCCCAGGAATTGTCATTGCAGGATCGAGATCTAGAGCTGTTCAAGAGCTTCCTTCCCTTTTCTTCCTAGTGTTACTCAACTCCTCTGTCGCTCAGGCATTCGAATTGGATCCTCGTCGGAAGCATCGGCAGGCGGCCGAGTTGTGCCAAGATGCTGGAAGAGTCTGTGGGACCCTTGGCAGATGGGAAAGCATGGAAGCTATCACAGATGTTCAGGAACACTTACAAAAAGGAAAATTAACTGCTCCGGCTAAAGTTAGGTTCCGTTGTGTTCCATATCGCGCGTGATGTAAGAATGTCAAAGACTTAAGTTATCAGGCCAATGAGCTGATTGCTAGCCGCCCATCCATCAAGATCTCCTAGTTCTTTTAAGCTCAAGTCGCGAGCTTAGCTTGAGGCTTTTCAAGTTTTCCCTGGGCTCAATGGAGCGGCACGGCCAGATTTGGACCGCTCCAGACTTTCGGTTGCCAGATATGCCGTGGAACTTTTCTCTGAGAGACGGCAAGGGACCGAGACGAGTGGGCATCTCTTCTTTCCACGGGCTTCTCCTTGGGCCATTCGGTCGACTGCTGTTGCTTGCGCCATAAGACGGTGAGGGCTTCTACGTGTAAGTGCAGCGTGGCGGATATGATGTGTAGCTTGACAGCCTTGTCAAAGCCAAGGATTAGACTCTGAAAGAGATAGAACATGCATTGCATTTTCTCCATTGTCTGCGGGCCGGGAACATTGTGGGTCAGAGCCTAAAAGTTGGCCAGAGACGTTTTGTTCGCCTTTTTCAAAGAAAACGTTCGGTCAAGGCGACGATATCCGGTTTTTTTCACTCGCAGTTTGTGGTGGTTTTACGCTGCAGCCCTCACGGTCATGGCCGAATGGCACCCACGTGGGGACAACGCGCTTACAAGAAGCGAGCGGATGTTGATGTCGACCCAAAAACTCAATCGCTGTGCGGCTTCGGGGGGCTTGCCTTGGATTTTATCGATGACAAGTTGAAGCTGCTGCAGTGCAAGAAGTTAAGCTGGGGCTGACGCTGACATGACACGGGCTGTTTTGAGGGATTTTGCAGTATCTTGCAAGTTAAGCCGCAACTAATAGCAACAGCTCAGTTTACTGTGCGAGGTTTCGAGTTGGAGTTTTGTCAACTTGAGACATGGGAATGATTATCCGATCTGTTGCCCGATATAACGACCGGTGCACCGTTGCATCGAGAAGTGGTTATCTTAGCATGGGTTTCCTGTCAACCGGAGCAAAAGCACGGCTGACAGAATGATCTGATGACCAAGATGAAGCCATTGACAGACAGACATCACATCTTAAGGTGATGGGGTTAAAGTACAAGCCCCGCTACTGTACTCATCCTTGACGATGCAGTTGCAGTTGCAGTTCCCCAGTCCCCGGAGTCGGACGGAGCTGAAGTGCATACAAGTGGGCTGAAGGCTAACGGGAAGACATCAACCAAACGATAAGGCTCCAGTGTATGCAGGATTCAGTACAAAAGTAAAAGGCCTAGTCCGATTGGAGAGTTCAAGCCTCAGCTCAAAGAGAGAGGGTGGAGACAAGACAAAGTTGAGTGAGAAGAGAGAAGAGTTTGTTGTAAGAAATGGAATAGTTTGACCCAGAAGCGAGGTTGTAGACATTGCTAGCGGGAAACATCAGTTCATTCACCTGCGTGCGCTTACATGAACTCCACGTATGGTCTGAGTAAGGCCAAGCCTTGTCAAATTGGGTGACATTTGCTTCTTGCAAGGGTATTGTTGCAGTAGCCATTGCTGTCACGCCTCGACAGAAGTAAAGCCACTGCACTGAGAGAACCGGCTCTCAAAACTGTCATTTCGACATCAAGATAGTTCCCGCAATTCGGACCGTACGGGACTTTGCTTAGTTGCTGTAAAACCACTGCGGGTATCTATCAGCGGCCGTCCAGGTTACACTGAATCTCAGGAAAGTTACTTCAAGAGCCATGGATGTTTAAATTGGCTCTTTCAAGACCCTTTGTCAACCTAGGAACCTAGGAACTTTCCGTATACATGATTAACCAATTTTCTTCTATTGTAGTAGTCCATTTGATCACATGGGAGTTTATTAGCCCAAATACGCTTTTCGGAGTCCATCCAACAAAAAACAGTTCCTCTACACCTCCATCTTCATCTACACAAAAAAAACGTGCGGTACCTGGCAATGTCTCGGAGAATGTGACTGATATAATTTCTCAATGGCATGCTTTCATTAGCCTCCCTTCACCTGAAGTGTAGATAACAATGGCAGCGTGCCTGAGCTTGATAATGAGTGAATCATCATGCCGGTGTTGCCCTTTGATCAGGCGGCGTAGCTCTTCTTCAGGGGTCACCGTCCTTGTGAATGAGTGCATTCGTTGGGTCGCTTGTGTTACCGTTACACAGGCTTCTTTGTTGATATCGAATTCCTACCATTGGGTTTCTGGTGCAAGGAGTGTTGCTGCTGGAACAGTCCACCGTTCATGTTAAATGGGTACAACTTGGGGGAACATTTTTGTCACAGCCTTTTGACGATAAACTTCAGACCAACCGCTTATGGAGGATAGAATGCAACGAGCTTGTAAATGAGGTTGATTTTGCTGTGAGCAACTCGTGACCTAAATTCTAACTTTCTGCGCTCCATGTCTCTCCTCTCTTCTAAACCCACTCACAATGGATGCAATGCAATGAAAATCGATCTAAGAAGTGCACCGCACCAAAGGGCAGTTCAGTTGTTGGCCCTGTCTGGCTGGGCCCTTGCTTTCAGGGTGCTCACATCACCCTGACTGTTGGTCTCGTCAGCGCGCAAACCACTCTCCCCAGCAGAACCCATGTTATTTGACGCATGGTCAGCGCGCTACAGATTCATTGCAGGGAGGACGAGGCAAAAAAATCGCCAGGGGTGTGTATCTGTATCTGTATGTGTGTGATTGACTCTGTCCGGCGAAGGATTGCGAGCTTTTGGACCAAGAGCCCGATATGTGACAATGTGAAGCCGCCCTCTTTTTGCGACAAAGTCGGTTTCGACATGGCATTTGCTCATTCGCCGTTTGTCGCATTCATCCATCCTCGGCTGCGTCTTGTCGCTTATCTGCCAATGCAATGCTAGCCTGGTAACGCTCTGCCTACCCCCCAAAAAAAAGGCACAGAACAAGAGACAGAAGCCTCCGAACAGGAGCCCTTGGCCCTACGGGGACGCAGCTAGAATCGCCCGGCCAGGCCAAGCACAGTTTACCCACCTAGGCTTGGCTGCACAGAGCATGACATCACGGCCGATTGCAAGGGCTGATTGGGTTGCGCGCCAGGCTCTTCCTCGGTGGTGTGCCTTCAGCTGGCCCACGTTTGGGGGGACTAGACTAGCACGAGTAGCCTGTTGGAGTTGAAACTGGAGAATGTGGGAGGCGTTGTTAGAGGTTGATGATGGCCGATTATGGACCAGCATTTTAATAATGTGCCAACAAAGCTGTCGCAAAGAACAAGGCAGAGAGAGAAAAAGTTCAAAGATGATGAAAGCATTGCTAATAGTAAGGGGAAACGCATGTAACAAGCCCGGAGTTGAAGCACCTCAGTCGAGATAACGCCCCATGTTCCACATTCTTTCTACATTATCCATCCGTCTTACACGCTCCGCTCCGCTCACGGTCACGAAACATTGGATGCTCACGAGGAATTCTCTTGTACCGGGGCAGAGCAGAAGCAGACAAAAGCGACCCCCAATCTGTCGCTCCTGTGCCGTCCCGAACCAGAAGCAATTGATTCTTTGAACCTTTTGAATAGGGCCAAGCCCGCTGCTCTCGGTGGCCAAGAGCCTAAGACCGACGACGATCTACAGGCGACATCATAAAGGTACTTGGATGAAAGTACAGCCAGCCGAGTCGTCCTGGTAAGGTAAGGTACCTCCAGAGAGCTGTGATTCACAGCACCTATCAATGACCAACCATGAGGTGAGCTGGGGTCCATTAAAAACTCGGACCCGAGGAATAGGTTGTAGTTTTTATATGCTAAATTTCTTGCAATTCTTTGACTGACTTGGTAGCTAATCAAGCAGTCTGATAGAGTAGACTCTGGAGCTTTTTATAAAACAAGTTTAATGAAGATATATATAACAATCACACTGTAATAAGTCTTCCTAACCCAAGCATCAGTCTCAATTTTCCAGATTTTTATTGTATTGACCCCCTGGGCAGCCTGGCCCGGCTGGAAAGTGCCCGGGCATGCTAGCGGTGATCCACCTGCACCTGCAGGCCACCACCCACTAGGTAACCACTAACCCACTTCACCTAAGGTGCCCTCCGCTCCCCCTCCATGCAACGTTGGACCGCTTGGCTGCTCGCTGAAAAGACCCATGGAGAAATCCTTCTTTAGCTGTTGGCGCCTCTGCCCACCATCCATTTCTGCCCGCTCTCGTCCTCTCCGACTCTCCTCTACATACCCGTCAACAACAAAAACAACCTCTAATCCACCTTGGCACAACAGCATCCTCACCTCACATATCTACGACCTTCAGAGCTCTTTGAAGCTTCTGAACCCATTCACTGCTTCCGTCGCCCTCCGTTCTTCTCCTTTGCATTCAACGCCCCGCTCTTCTGGCGCGCTACTCAACCCAGTCTCACTTTTTTCGGTTCCCTCTCGCTTCTCCGACCCTCAATACTACAATCCGCCCAGCCGCGCCCGACGGGGCTAACTTCTCTCCCTACTCTCGGAGGCGCCACGACCCGCGAGCCGCAAGAACATAAAGTACTCGACATCCCCCCTCGACGTCGCCCTTGGTCATGCTGGGACCCCAGGCCGTCAGAGGGCCAATCGACCAAACCGTTGGTTACGGACACTCTCGATCACGAACTACATCGTCAACCGCCTATCCTATGCAATTTCATACTTCTCACCTCGCCCAGCCGGGCCCCAATCTCCAGCAGAACCGCCGCTCGCCTTCTGTAAACACCTTTAGCACCGCCTCGAGCATTCCTCCTCCCGCAGCTTACCGTTCCTCTTCACAGAGCGAGCTTCGCCGGTCCACCTCGAGCCGCTCGGGTGGTAGCCCACAGCCTTCCAGCTATGTCGCTCTTCTCCGAAAACAAAAGGGTACCGTTTGGTGCGATCGCTCGCAATACGAGGACCCGCGACTACTTGCCCAACAACGTGCTGCAAAGATGCGTGCAACCCTAGAAGTTGTCGGTGGATCTCGCAGCGGCGGCGCCGGCGGTGCCGGAGGCAGAACCAGCACCGGCCTCAGCACCACAAATAAGGTGGCAGCTAAAATCCCAAAGATCCGACATCATGGAAAGACTCCCGTAGTAGGCTACGCTCCTGGAGAGAACCACGTCGGTGTCGGTGGCGTGCCCATGCGGCTGAGTGCTACCGAAGTTGAGGCTGAGAGCAGCGAGGATGAGAATGCTGGTGGGGCTCGCCCGCATCACCGTAGGACGGGTAGCAGTGGACGAAGCAGCACAGCCAGCAGCCGACGAAACCTTGCCTACCGATCATCAGGAGGCATGGGCAGCCAGCATAGCCGAAGGTGGAGTCCTGGTGACACTCCTGAGCGCACTGGCAGCCTGGTCGAAGCGACACCTGAGGATATTGTCGACGACGCAGCCAGCGGCAAGGCTCGCAGCATGGCGAGTGGTAGCAGCGGTGAACGCGCAGACAACGTGGGTGAATTGAGCAACGCTCCCAGGCTTGCTTCCAATTCGCTCATGCATTCGGCACTTACTCGAGAGAAGAGTGTCAAATCAGCTGATGAGCTGAGGAGACGTGGCAGTGTTGACGAACGAACATCGACTCTTACCTCCGGACGTCTCTTCATTGCCAACCCTGACTAAAAATGATTTTTTTTTCTTCACGCAATACAACTCCGCTACAGGCTATGAATCACTATATTATGACACGATGAGCCAAATGGAGGTTTTCCTTACTTCATTCGTTTCCCCAGCATCAGTCGGCGTTCGAGCATTGTTTCTTGTCGTTTCATTTTCACCATCACCTATCGTTAAAGGCCCCAGAAGCCCTACGGATTTCCTTTTTCAATCTCGCTATAATCATCTCTACACCTCTTGGATGGACGAAGTGTGCATCTGGAGTGGGGTCTCCACTGTCGTTGACGGGCTTAATGTTTGAAAGATACCTCTGCCTTCTGTAGCCAGGATTCAAGACAAAAGTATGCTTAATGAGATACCACCCCTTGGTCTCACTGGAGAACAAGGGGCTTGAAAGACAATGTTACGTTACGACTTATGCCCATGGTGAAGTTGAACTTTGTGTGCAGTGATCGCTATCTCGTTCTCGTGTTGCTTGCCCATCCATGGAACTGCTTCTATGTCCGTGCCCTGTGTGACGTTAACGTCAGGTTCTCTCTGTCTGTTCCACGTTGTGAGTGAGGTCAGGCACCGACTGCGCCAATCGTTTGCGTTCGGCTCCTGTTACCAGATCGGCCCCCACGACGTCACTGGGGATCTCGGATGTGGATGTTGGCTATCATGCCATTTGTGAAATTAGCCATTAATGATCGTCGGGGATGCCAAGAGCCGCTATGGGTCTATTAATGTGACTGAGGCTGCCACACAGCCACAGACCCTTGAAAGGCTGCCAACCGAAGCTTAGCCGGGTCTCCCCTGTTGCTCCTCCCACCGCGTATCAAAAGCAAGGACGCGTAAAGCTGTGGCGCCAAATTAACGCGCCGGTCGCGTCTTTCCATTAACTTTGGTCCCTCCTGGGGTCCTTTCCCTTCCAAACTTGGCCGCTACATGCCACTTGCGGATCTCATTCACGCATCGAGGAAGCATTCACTTCTTCCTCAAACAACGACCGCAAGCTTTGAAATCAGAGTCTTTTTTCGAGTGAGATGATCATTTGCGACTTTCTTTCTAATCACCTACATCAACACCACATTTTATGACTTTCTTCCTTTTCACGATACCTAGTACCCAGCACCCAGCAAGCGCCTTCCTCACGACCGCTATTGATCGACACACTTTACATACCGTTCACAACCACGGAACCTTCGCTTTGAGCGAATCACCACCGAGTTGGGAAACTCGAAACACTACACAATGCCCCTCTTCGAAGTCTCACCGAACATTCAGGAATCTGAGGCTACGGGCCGAAAGAGAAGTCACGATGAGTACATAGGGGACAGCACAAGAGTCGAGGCATCTGAAGATGCCAAGCTGCCGCCATCAGTTTCAAGCCAGCCCAATGGCGAATGCTGTAAGTAAATACGCACCCCTGACACCAAGATATATCGATTATTTACAGCAATGTCTTCAATTAATCTAGCTGGCGAACCACCCGCTTCACCGGCATCATCGGTTCTCAGCGACCCTGGTAGTACCACACCCCCGCTCAAATCTCCTTCTCCCCAGCCGCCAGCCACGAAGGAAGCAACAAAGCCTTCCGTACCTTCAGCATCCAAAACGACGACTACTTTGACAGTGAAGCGGAAAAAGTTGACCCCTGCGGAAAAGGCGGAAAGGGACAAGGAAAACGCTCGGTTGAAGGAAGAAAAGGAGAAGGAGGCTGCTCGACTTCGAGAGGAGCGTGAAGAGAAGGCTGCTATACGTGCAGCCGAGAAGGCCAAAGCCGAAGCCGAAAAGGCCGCCCGAGCCAAAGAACGTGACGAGAAGCGACGGCAGAAGGAGGAAGAAAAGAAACGCAAGGAAGAGGAAAAGAAGCAAAAGGAGGAGGAGGAACAGAAGAAAGCTCGACAGCAACGAACACTCGGCTCTTTCTTCAAGGTTCCCAGCACCCCTAAGAAAGCTGTTGACAGTACCCAGTCCAAAGATGGCACTCCAGGAAAAGCAAGTCCTGTCAAGATTGCTAGCCAGGTCTCGAAGTCTGAGTACGAGAAGATGTTCAAGCCTTTCTTCGTCAAGGAACACACACGACTTGCTCATGTTGGACCCCAGTTGGATACCGAAACGCGTGAGGTCAAATCGAAGATACTGGACGAGTGTATCGATGGCAAACGCGCCGACGAACTGAATCCTTCCCGTTTTGATCCTGTCCGCCTCTTTTCTTTGCCTGGCAAGCCACCGATGCGAGGCAAGCTCCATCATCCCGTTAAGCACATCATGGAGCAGGTCTACCGTGATACAGAGAAGGCGGAAAACGCAATTCCTGATCATGCTGATAAGATCATGCGGGAAACACGCCAGAAGCTTTCCAAGGTGCCCATGAAGGTGATATCATTCTCGCAAGATGTGCGGCCACCCTATTATGGAACGATGACTTTCAAGCCGTTTGTACTTGGAAAGCTCAACATGAGTCAGCTCGCCCGCAAGCCTACGGGCAGACGACTTCCTCTTGACTACGACTATGACTCGGAGGCCGAATGGCAGGAAGAAGAGGGCGAGGATATCGACATTGATGACGACGAAGAGGAACTGGACGATGAAGATGACATGGAAGGATTTCTTGACGACTCGGAAGATGCTGGCCTATCTCGACGAGTGTTTGCAAACACATTGGAACCAGAAAGTACAGGGATCTGTTTTGAGGATGGAAATCGTGCAACGAATCAGGTTGTCTACGAGCACAGAATGGAGTTCATGCATGGTAAGTTGGAACATATCCAAGTGAGGTAGAGCAGTCACTGACCAAATCTAGATGGACTTCAGCAATCTTGGGGCATCGATCCGTTCTCAACGCAATATTGGGAACCAGAAACCAAGACCAAGGCAGCTAAAATCACACAAGCAACTAAAACCACGCAGGCAACAGACAGCGGTGCCAAGATGCCACCTCCTCCCACACCTTCCAATGCATTCGCAGCATTGACAGGCGGTAGCGCTGGCGGTGATGCGCCGAAGCTCGTCAAGTCTGAGCTTCTAGACGATGTGAAGAGAACTATCTTGAACAACAAAGCTTTATCCAAAGTTGGAATTATCGACATTCTTTACCATCAGTTCCGAGACAATGTGTCCCGGGCTGAGGTTAAGAATACGGTTGAACTGGTGGCAGAGAAGACGGGTAAAGGACGCGCCAAAGAGTGGGCGTTGAAGAGTGGCCATGAAATTACTTCATGAGGAGATTGGGAGAATCAGAACGACATGACAATTTTTTGACTGAATATTAGCGTCGGAGTGTATGGATTGGACTGGACTGCATGGGATTGCTTTCATGAAATTCATTGGTAAAGGAAAAGGGGGCTTCATGTACATATTGGAGGCATCCAGGGGTGATGTCATCGTACCTGACACGGCATGCGATAGACAGGAGTAGATACCCTCGCGCCATTCAAGGTAGCGAACAGACGATCAATCTATTACAGAAATCAATGCTGGAGGTCCATTGATACTTACTGATTAAAGGCCCGTCAACTTTTTGCTGTAGATGAAGCATTTGGTGACGGAGATTGCGGGGCCGAATTGCCCGGACCTGGGGGATTACGCGCCCCTGAAACTTAGGGGATCCATCGAAGTGGACTGGAAGCTTTTCCCATTCATTCCTCCAAAACCAAAACCAAAACAACTCGACGATTGCAACGCCTCGTTTCGATTAACCCAAGCCACAAGTGTTGTAGCACTCTATCATCCATAATTGATTGGTGGCGCTTGACGGCTTGAACTATCCTTCTGCCTAGACGATTACGCAGCTCGACCCTTGCGCCTCCGGCTTGCTTCAAGCTCTCGACCTGTCCAACAACATTCCCCAGCTGCACGCGATGATAAACCGACCACAATAACCTCGATCGCTCACGTTAATATCCTCGACACCCCCATCTACCATCGGCAGCGCGACATGTGCGCTCGCCCAGCATGGAGGATCCCTGGGGTTCTCCTTGGACAAACGACTCGCCCCCGAAGATAGACCTTCCCGCGCCACCTCCGCATGCGCATTTCACCGCAGAGCATTCGGGGAGCTCGCAGCGCATCTCGCCTGCTCATACGCCATGGAACGAAGATGACGATGCCTGGGGCGGCTGGGCTGAGGCGGGCAAAGACAACAGTCCGCGTTGGGGGAGGAGTCCTGGCTTGCGGCCCATAGGAGGTAGTCCTTCTGGTTCGAGGCTGCCATCACCTTCGCCAGATCCTTGGGGTCAATTGACGACATCTGAGACGGCACGTGTGCGGAGAGAAGAGAATAACGGGGACTCGGCGATAAGTCTTGGTGAAGGTCTGCGACCAATTCCAGGACGAGTCGCAACGAGAACGCCGTCTCCTGTGAACGGACTGAAGGAGAATACAGCGGATATTTGGCAACAACCAGACCCAGCACCTTCGAATAGAAGTGCCAGTCCACTACCGAGCGACGATGACCGGCCACGCTCACCGGACGGTGCGCCCAAGCCAGCTCTTCAACGTAAAGCGAGACCGGAGGCTTTGCGACAACCATCCAACAAAGTCTCTGAATTGGTGGAAATGTATGATGACATGACCAAGGGAAACCATAGCGTGTCGCCTATTGATCCGTCAATGCGGAGTACCTTGGGCAATGGGTCGCCTGTGCAAGATACTACACCTGCTACGAAAGTTAAAGAAGAGGTAGAGCTCAAGGCTGAACCGCAAGTGAAGTCTGAGCCAGACCAAGAACCGGAGCAGGAAACGAATATTGAAGTCGAAGTTGTGCCTATTGTTACCGAAGAACTACCACGGCAAGAGAAGGAAGTGGGAGCAGAACAGACGGCGGAACTATCTGAGGAAGTAACTCAAGAGGAATCAGATTCATGGTCGGATTTTGAGTCACCTACTAAGGGAGAGACAATCCAGGAGGAGACAAACCAGGAGTCAGAAGGGGACATTACTGAGCAGCAAGTCCAGGCAACTGAGAACACACCCAATGAACCGTCTCAGGAGCCAGTAGCAGCGCGGCCGAAGCCACCATCAGTACCTTTCTCTATCGACATGACAAAGCTGGATGATCTCTTCCCCTCCGTCGAAACAACTTTCCCAGCCCCAGAGCCGATTCCTGATGTTATCATAGACGACACCTTCGCTTCAATCTCCGAGCGCAAGGCCTGGTATCTCATGTCAAGACCTGGCTCGATACGAAAACATAACTTGGGAGACGACGAGAACTACGTGCGTATAGGGTGGGCGAACTCTCAAGTACGTGAGCAGTCCATCAGAATTGTAAGACGATGGATGGAGGAGGACTCAATCACAGGACGTGTTGTGCTTGGTCGAAGAGGCGGTGCTGCGGGTGCAAAGATATTCAACTGGGACTCATCAGCTCCGTCTACGGAGTTCTCAATTTCAGAGTTATTGGCGCGGAAGAGCCATTCGAGGCACACTTCGGTCAACTCCAAAGGAACAGCTGCGTCACCTACAGCAGCGACATTTGGCTGGAGTAACAGCCCAGTTCCTTCACCAACCGTTGCTGTAGCACCCTCAGCTCCTCGTACTTCGAACCTTAGTGAACCGAGGACATCTGTGGAATCAAATTCTACCGAGGATATCAAGACATCCCCAGTGACAGCAACGAAGCCGTCTATTGCAGCTCCTCCAAAGCCTACTATCACTGCCGAACCTCCGTCCCCTATCAAGCCCACGCCACTGAAGCCTACAAACCGTCCTATTTCTATATCACAGCCTATACCCTTTCCATCGTCTCCTACAGTTTCTGAGCCCCAGTCTCCGATCAATACCAACTCCTTTCTGGCGACCACCCGGCCGATATCAGTTTCCCAAGCACCGACATCACCTCTGGCACAACCTCCGACAAACGCCGGATGGGGTGACGAGGAAGACGATGACGATGATTGGGGAGAGATGGTTTCTTCGCCCACTGGTGAAGCAAACGGCGCGTTTCCATCTATGGACGCAGTTATGGATTCCAATCCAGGCGATAACAAAGGACATATTAGCAAGCCTTCGATTACGGCTCAATCTCCTGTGATTGACTCCTTCACGACCACGCCTGATTTGCAATCTGGGAGCAATGACCGCCCCTCTACCGAGATCTTGCCTCCGACATCGCAAAACCTAGCCCCAAATCACTCCAAGTCAAATACTGTCGACCTGAGTGCTTCACCCGCGAAGAGTCTGATATCCAATCACTTGCGGTCAAGCACTGTCAACCTGGGAACGCCTCGCTCACCCATGGATGGTTTTTCACCCGCAAACTTGATCGCAAACAAGGAAACCTCATCCATTCAAGACGCGCACAAAGCCAATACCTGGGACTCGTGGGGCTTGGGTTTGCTTGACGACACCAACAAGCCAGTTAAACCAAGAGATGACGGCATGTTTGCAAGTCAAGAATTGCCACATACTACCAAACCTGTTGACAAACTGAATGGCTTGGCCAAAAAGCCACGACCAGTGTCATTACCTATTCCTCCACGACAGAAAACGATCGTAGAGGCCCCTAGAGACGACGATGTCGTCGCTGATATTCTCCGAGGTCTGCCGGATCTCTCTTATATGTTACGATAACGCGAAGCAGTTATGATGAGGAGTAAGAGGTGGGAAACATGCATGGGAGGTGAGGAAAATAGTTGGTATAACACATAGGTTGGTGCAGAGGAATGGACGGAGTCGATTAGCTTGTTTTGACTACATGTATGTATATTAACCATAGAACAGGCGTTATTTGGGCTCTTTTTTGCGGACGAGGGTTGGATAGCATTGCCGTCAAACATAATACATTTTAAACCATAAAGATAAAGCATAGCACACCACTGAAGGCAGCTTTCCGCTGCCTGTTTGTCCTTATAATACTTTGAGCAAACCTGTACGTCAAACAAGCAAGGTTAGTAAAGTCCGTCTCGGACTGAGGAAACTGGTAAAGTTGAAGTTGGTTGGAAGAGATCTCGCTAACGCAAACTTCAAGAGATAAGTATAGATACCCCGATCTCCCAGCTTATAGATGGCATTATTTGTTTTGCTCTTATATATATCTTGTATCATACATACTTGACACTCCCTCTACGCAAGCTCTGATAGTGCAGACAACTTCGGAAATCCACTGCACTTTCAGTCACCGTTCAACGGGACGAGCAACGGGAGAAGAGGCATAAAGGAAATCATCACAGCCACGCAGGACCAGCGTGATGCGGTATTTCGTGGCAACGAACGAGTCCGAATAGGACCACAAGGACTGTTACTGAACAGAAGAGCAGCCATGCTACCATCCGCACTGGCACTATAATGTCTTGACCGTTTGGGCGAGAGATCGTTATATAGGTAAAATACCGACGAATACATACACACTACCCGAGAAAACATTCACTAATATATTGGCAAGACTCAGTGTCTACCCAGTTCCCGACAATGTTACCGTCGAATAACTCCCTTGTATTCCGAGATGGAGAGCCCACTTTCGACAAGACTATATAAACTCCTGATCTGCAACACTTATATAGGCGGTAGCCATGACGCAAAGTCGCACTCGCATGTAGGAAATAGCGCAGATGGCACAGGAGATCTCTTCATGAATTTACAAAAAGCGCCACAGAGTTAAAAATAGGGTCAAAGAGGAAACTATATATTCCTTCATGCTTATACTCTCTCTTGGCAGTCTCCCTGAGACTGACTCGGCCCTGACCCTGAAGAGTCGGCCTCAACACATTGGGCCGATGACGACTTCAAAAGCGTTGAACTATGCTGAGACGCAACAGCAAAACACTCGGTAACTTCTCACAGTTCGACTATTCCTTATGGAAGGGTACAAAGTCAGAAAGGCTTCAAGATCCCCAAGACAATTTTATCTCGCGGAACCAAGGACTTCGGGTGCCCCAACTACCACCTCTGGCAGGCTTGTCAGTTTGGCATGAATATATACACACACACGACAGGTCCTTAAATAAGCAGGACGAAGCCTAATTAGGAAAAGAGACCGTTTGACAGCGTAAGCGACAAGACGATGAGGCAACAGAGGGGCTGGTGCCCAGAAGGCAGCGAAACCGCCTTCAGGGGTAGCTGAGGGGATACTTATATATATGGCGGCATATACATGCATAATACAACCTCATTCACTGCCGAAAGATAAGGCTACAAGCATTCTTTCATCTCTGTGCATCATCGTCGCCCCCGTCAACGACAGTAAAAAGGATAGGGGAAGACTAACCCGAACAGCCTCTCACCCAGCCGCCAAGCGACATCAACCGTTTCCTGGCACATCCGTGAGGGTTATACAGATATCATGCCAATGGATATATATCACAGAATATTTAATTAAAGGAGAAATTTTGTCTCGTTAATTTTGTATATTTTTCTTTTTTTCATGGTTGGCCTTCGTCCACCACAGTTCTGTATCACTTCCACATTCAATATATCGCTCGTATCGAATAACAATGCCCTTTAGACCCATTCGTATTACATGCACTCAATATACATGGTATCTGTGAGGTATATAAAGTCCTCTAACAATGGCTTGATTATCCGAGGTAAAATATGGGTGCTGTGTATTTCCTTTGTTTGACAAGGATGAGAGACTCCTGCACACGACACGTCGTCAGAATCCTTTTCTATAAGAATCCATAGGTTTCTTTGACTTACTAATGTAGAAGGGTGTAATAGAAAGACTGTCTGATGAAGATCGATGTACTCTTTCAAAAGTCATGTGTTGTTATGCTCTCTTTCGTTGTTTGTAGGGCTCTTGTACGCCTTCTCGATCTTCAAGTTCCAAGGTGTTGTGGTGACAACTGCTCCCTTTCATATGGGATTTCTTAAGCTCCCCCATCAGAAACTCGACATCGATGTCAACATCCAGGGGCTCATATCACCTCTAGGGCATCTGAGAGTCTTCACCTTTCCCACAGCCGCATCCGCCACAGCCATAGCATTGCTTGATGACGCCGCCTCTGAGTCTCGCAAGCGTCACAAACATATGTCCGGCTGTTCTCTTCGGCATGCGGCTGAAGAGCCAGAGTGACCCCCTCGTTGCAAGCACCTCGTCCATATATACCGCAGTCGTCGCAGTCTGGAAGGAATCTCGCCGTTTCCTAGAGGCGAAATCTCACTTCGCAGTGCGCGCAAGTCCTGTAGAGGACCAGGGTCTGGCACATGTTGGGTGCTTGGTTTTTATAAAGATTGGTGGTAAGCGGTACTCGAGACGTGATGAGGTAAGAATACAGTTGAGTTGCTTTAAGAACTCTATAGTGGTGATAGATCAAGTAACTATATTGTTAATAGTGGATTCGATAAGAGTAAAAAGGAAAAGGGGAAACAGAGAAACGAGACAAACGGGGGTATTTATAGTATTGATAAAGGGATAGAAATCGGTCATTCACTGACAGCAAACAACTCGACGCGCGGCCGTCAGAAGTCTGGCTTACAAAAGGACAGAAAATCAGCACCAGGTACGATCTGTGAATCACTAGAATAGTACTTATCAACTATATCTGGCTCATTGCAAAAGTCATGACTGGATAGATGTTGAAAGGCAACCTGTGATACTATACTCTAGCGCTGTGCGATGATGATACAACAAAAGAATCTATAGTCACATGGCTTCTATTATGCCTTGTTTCCACCCAGTACTCCCCTTTTCATCCTTGTGCTCGTTTGTTGTCTAGTTGTTCTCCCTTTTGTCCTTGTTCTCCTCCTCCATCTGTTGTTGAAGCTCCATGCCTAGCGAGTTCATCCACGAACGACATGACCGACAGTTATAGTTTCTGTTCGTGTCTCGTAGAGAGTCACCCGGACACAGAGTATAGGCTACTGTGTATTCCTCGTCCTTTTCGTGGGGTTTCTTGCGCGCGTTGAAGTCGTGGTACTCGACGTCTTGAGATTTGTTGCACGTCTCGCACTTGCGCTTCCAGATCTTGACTTCGTACATATTGACGGTAGGTATCGGCGTGTCTTTAAATAGACTTGCATGTTTTTTTCTTGGTGTTTGGATTGGTAAGTATGACTGAAAGTTTTGTTTAGCTTGGAAAGGGGTTGAGATGAGGACTGAGTAAGCCTAGAGCTCAAAGCTCTCATATATAGTTGCAGTAATGATGGTTACAGAGTCATGAAGTGCACTAAGGTTATTTGATCTTTGTTTAATCTCTGAGTACAATGAAGCATCTTTGTCTTGGCTATGATCGAACAGTCACCTTGTTCATCTAGCACTTCGTTTGGGTCTTAGCGAGCAGCCATTGTGATCTAGATCAAGAGGGTGGAGACCAAAAGAGACATAAGGTTGTTTGTTACTATGAACAAACAAGAAGATCTTCCAATAGAGATGGCGGTTCACCTGTTATTGAAACCAAACGGTCAACTATGGCAAATAGTGGTATGCGATCATCCCGTAGATACACATGATAGGAGCTCAAGATATGGAATGGACTGCAAGTATATCAGATTGACAATTTCCTTTGTATTATCAGGTCATTTGGTAGTCTTTGCATTAAATCTTATGAGAAAGAAACCCTTTAAGGAGTGTATTGTGGCTATCATTTTCTGACAGACACTGGTGCATATCACTTCTCACAAACGCTAGAGCAGCATTTCTTCAAATCCTGTCTGTTCTCATTGCATGTAATTCTCTTTCTCTTAACTGCAGTGTCGTTCAGTAAGACGAGCTCGCGCCAGATCCTCCATGAGTCCGGGCTCTCTGCCCGACATGCAAGATGATTCTTCTCCTTCTAAGGCGAGAACTACGCCTCACGGTTGAAGAGCGACAAGCTCTGCAATAGCGATGCACAGCCCATCCGCTGGGCCTGATCCGTCGTGATATCCAAATAACGCCCCGATTGCAAACGCCGTAGGTAGAGTTAGGTGCGTTTTCTGCCTCTTCGCACATTGGCGCGTATGCTCTGGCTACTTCATGTTGGATATGACAAGTAGGACACGATGCCCAGAAGATGAATCCCCGAAACATGGTGGGTTTGGTAGAAACGTAGACACTGAGAGCTTTGTCGAGCTGGTAGTGGATAGGATTTTATGAAGTTGAAAATTTGTTGTTGCAAGAAATCAAAACATAAAGATAAAATAAATACCAGAGACGTTTAATATACTTGTAAGTTTCCAGCTGCTGCTCTGATTCACACCTCTTAGTCTCAGTGCAGTATCAGTGATGCTCGGCAAAGCATGTTCGAATTTCAGCCATCTGAGATGACTATGAGAACTGATTCGCTTCTCATAATGATACCTGATCAACAAGACTCGGATCGCTTTCCCTTATCCGCGCGATATAATCTAGTAAAAGCCCCATTCTCATCCGCTAACAACTCCTGAGGCGAGCCAAACTCTACCAATGAGCCCTTATCTAACACAGCAATCTTGTCAAAGTCGAGCAGTGTATCAAGACGATGAGCGATCATGATTATAGTGCAGTCTGAAAACTCAGTCCGGATAACTTCTTGCATCCTAGCGTCTGTCTGCGTATCAACGCTGTGCAGAATGTCAATAAGCAAGTAGCAGAAAGGTACACAAATGATAGAGTGCTTACCTGCTTGTTGGTTCATCAAGAATGAGCAATGAACTTTTCTTGAGCAAGGCTCTAGCGAGACAAAATAGTTGTCTCTGGCCATGCGACAGAAAGTTCTTGTCCATTTTGACATCCAGAGGATCTTTGCCATCTCCAATCTTGGCTTGTATAACAGACAAAACTCCCACGCGCTCCAGGGCATTCCTGATGTCATCATTTGATGATCTGTTAAGCGGGTCAAGATTGAACTTGATGGTATCGCCGAAGATGAATGGATCCTGAGTCAAGCAACTGAGTCGCTGACGGAGCAAGGATTTTGGTATAGCTGTGATGTCCTCGCCGTCGAGAGTGATCCGCCCGTTGAAGATTTCTGCCATTCGAAGCAAAGCCTGTACGAAGGAACTCTTTCCACTGCCACTGAGACCGCATAAACCAAGCTTTTCACCGGGTTTGATACTGAACGAAAGGCCGTGCAACACAGGCTCAGCAGTATGCCTATCCAGTCAGCATGTAAAGGATAAGATATGACCATCTGCTACTTACTCATATTGAACATCGAGGTTTTGAACTTCGAGACCCCCTTCTCTAGGCCAAAGTTCTCCGGGCTCAGTGACCTCTCCAGGCTTCTTCTCATCTGGCGCAGAAGAGCAAAACATACGAATACGCGCAACAGCCCCTAAAGACGTCTCAAGAATTGACCAGTTAAGTACAATGCCTTTCATGTTGGTGCCAAGTCTCATCATGTTGACAAGTGCAATACCCAAAAGTGAGGGATTGATCTTTTGACGCAGGGTGACTGCGAATATCACGAGAATCACCGTGAGGAAAGCGACAACCATATCCAGTACCAAGGTTAGCCATCTCTGGATACAGTTGAGGAGATAAGACGGCTTTTGAGCATCGTCGATGAGAAGGAGAACTTTTTCAGTATAGGGTTGGGTCCAACCGAATGCTCGTATGGTGGCAAGTCCATGGATAGTCTCGAGGAAATGCGAGAACAGAGGAGCCTTGTGCTCAATTCTAGACATATGATCAGCTTTTGGGGATAGCGAACAGGAGCATGGTTTTAAATACTCTAAAAGTCTCAGTTGTTTTGAAGTCCGGACATAGAAACGCTGAATGAGGACGAGGACAGCAACAACAAAAGGAATCGAGATGGCAAACCAACTGACAGCTGCCATAGCAAGACCAGCAGCTCCAAGGCATGCAGCAACCTCTAAGTAGCGGTCAGTACCGGTTATATCGAATATTATCTGGAGGTTTCAAACCAAAGAGAAATACTGATGAGGCCACTGGAAGGATTATATCAACATGGCGTAAATCCTGGCTGAATCTGGGGGTAGTTAGCATAGATTCAACATCTCCCTCAAAACCCATATATACCTGTTGATTAAAGAACCTGCCTCGATATTGTTGAGAAACGACATGGGGACGCTGTGATACTGTTAGTAAGTGTTCAGAAGCTGACCATCTTCAGGTGTCAATACTTCATGGTAGCTATCAAGAGTCTCGAATGAAGCGTCCTCCCACTAGCTGGAGCGCTAAGCAGGAGGAAAACCCTGATATAGTGTCAGTCACGTCCATGGCGCTCCATAAGAAGCGACATACGCGATAGCTAGAGTTATAAACACTCCCTCAAAGAGTGATAGCACAGTATATATGCTGAGCCAGTAACCAATATCTGTGCTATCGCGCCCTTTTCCATCACCCCACCAGGTAACCCAGACATCTGGTATGAGAGATTAGTCCCATCTTCAAGTTCTCGAGACTCAGTTACTTACATCGAAAAGCTGCAATAACTCCTTGGCTGACGACGAGAAATACTTGTAGAGCCAAGTGGTGAAACCGATCGGATTTAAAATAATACATAAAGACGCTTCGATCACTTGGGATATCGGCTTGATCGTCCTCTTCCTGTCCTCGTGTCTTGGTATCTCCAGGCTCTTGGGCGTCTTTAGTATCGTTTAGAAAGTGGCCACCTTTATCGTCATGGCTTGGGATGTCCAGGCTCTGAACATATTCTCCCTCAGATCGTAGGTTAGTGAAGGTGCCTTGCTCAGCAATCTTGCCATCCTTTCCAAGGACAATAACAAAATCTGACCCTGGTAACCTATGAACTGAAAGTAGCGTTAGCCGACTGAGGTACAGCCCAGCCATCGAAGACTTACCTGCGTGGGTTGCTAAGATGGCGGTTGTTCCATTCTTTCTAAGAAGGCCATTCTTCCCGAATATGCGAGTAAACACGATCTGTTCCGTCACTTTATCAAGGCCGCTGAAAACGTCGTCAAAGATAGCTATCGGCTTCCTCGAGTACACTGCACGAGCAATGGCAAGCCGTTGCTTTTGACCTCCGCTCAGCTTGACTCCCTGCTCACCAACCTTGGTAAGGTCTCCTTCTGGCAGCCTTCCCAAATCAATGGATAGATCGCAGGCATTTACAACTGTTTCAAACCAGGTACTATCGTAGCCCCTGGACTCTGCAATGATGTTGTCTCGGATTGTTGCGTTCATAACCCACGGGGACTGGTCACAAAAGGCCACCTCGGCCGAGTTTAGAGATATCTTACCCTGGGACGACGTCGTTTCGCCTAGGATAGCCTTCAAAAAGGTTGACTTGCCTGAACCGACCGGGCCAATTACCATGGTAAGCGAGCCGTCCATGTGATTTGGAAAAGATGTGTTGATATCTCCAAGGACAGCCTTTTCACCCCAGTTGAAATTGCCATCAGATATTAAGATGCGTGTGCCATCTATACTAACCTGAATGTCTCTCGTATGCATCAACTCGAAGTTTTCATGTGAGGGTTGCTTGTTCTCTGGTGACGAGCTGAAGGAAGAATCTTCGAAACGTCCATGAATCTGGCGACGGTCGACTCTTTCGTCGAGTGTGAGAAAGTCTTCCATTCTCCTGAAGCACCCAAAAACTGAGAATGAGCCAGGAATGTTCCCTAGGAGTTGCGTCAAGGGGGTCATCATGATACTCAGAATCGATAGTGCTGTAATAGCCTGGGCTGCAGAGAATGGCTCGCCACCTCCCAGCTTTGCCGCAAGAGCATATGCGCCAAAGGTGATGGCTTCGGTCATACTCACATTGCAGTTTGCTATATCAACAGTCAGAAAGAAAATAGGTGGCAAGTTCCGAAGTACACGCACCTATGCAGTTGAGATAAACATTTACTACGCGGTAGTGTTTGCCAATGCTCAGTTCTTCATCTCGCTTCTGTGAAATGAGTCTGTTAAACCTCTCCGATAGTCCAAGCATTTTTACCGGCTTCATGGAGCCCAGAACTTCGGAAGTTAGGTTGATGCGATCTTGAGTAGCCTTCTGGTACATGATTTGGCGTGTCATCAACATTTTACCAACATAGCCCGCGAGAAGAAGAGAAACTTTAAAGTCAGTACTCAACAAGCATATCTGTAAGTGCACTCGGACTCACTGATCGCTGTGATAATCGGTGCAACACAAACAGCGCCAAGTTGAGCAGCCAACATATACATGGCAATGGCCACTGTGATAGTATTTGCCCAAGACTCTACTAAAAGCATGTGAAGCTTTTCGATCAACGTTTCCACGTCATTACCCATGAGGCTAACTGCCGAGGACTCGCTGAGCTCATCACTAGGGAGCTTCATCATCTTCCCATATATCATGGTGATTAAACCGCCACGAACCATGGCACCGGCCCTGAATGTTAGATGTTCATACCACGCCGTGAGTAACTGGGAACAAATCAGCCTCGTCCACTTACCCAGCTCAGGACATCATACCGCGGAGCCAATAAACACAAAAGAGAATGCTCCAATGAGACCATAGCCAAGGTTCATGGTAGACTCAGATTCGGGCATGGTGAGGAAGCGTAGCGCATGGCTGACGAGAAAGGGTTGAGAGATACTCAGAGAAATCATACCAATCCGAGGCGGTATGATACCCAATAATTCCCATCTCAACACTCGCACAGTCGTCAGAAACAGAGACGGTTTCTTGCTTCGTAGAGTTGCTGTGGTCTTTTGGTTAAAATGGTGAGTTGGCTTTGGATAACAACGGACCTTTTTGCCAGGACTTTGCAAAGCGGATCGCCAGCTTCTCTGAAGATAGTTTCTCATAGATAGTAGGTAAGTCATTATTAGTCAGGATAGTAGCCCAGCCCGAGATGAGCAACGAATTCAGCCAGACAAAGAAACCGCGATTAAAGGGGCCACTTGTGCTCTCCTTCGAGACAGTCTTATCTCCAGTTATCAGAATTCTACGCTTTTCAACCGTCTCCAGCACCAAGAGAGCCAGTTTGAATACCGTGGAGATAGATAGTGTCACCGCATAAGCAAGGTTAAGTGACAGTAGCCACTCGGTTCTCAGTCGAACGGCATCAAACAGCAGCGACACAAATAGGTAACCCGTGAGAAGAAACGATGGCCGGACAGACTTGACGTGTTCGGCATGAGCCAGGAGAAGGATTGCGAAGGCAGTCAGAAGGTTAAGAATGGCCGCAGCGAGCGAGAAGCGAGTGTTGGGTTGGTTTGCAGAAGTTATCAACACTACCAGGACCACTTGCAGAACGGCATAAACGGCCGACGTGACCTAGGCATACTAAATCAGCCATAGCATTAACTCGTTACCAAGACATCTCATACAAGCTTAGACGTGTAGGTCGCGTAACGTTTGGCCTTGTCTGGGACTCTCAAGAGGTAGACCGTTCGCGGACCAGTAATGAGAAGAAAAAGAGCAGATGGAAGGATGCTTAGGATACTCTCCTCAAACGACACTCATGGCTTGTTAGTTATCACAGGTTATTGGAGATTTTATGTCCTTACAAGTAAAATCAAAACCGCCGCGACAACCCTCGGTCCAGACGCTTGGTCCAAAGAGGCCATCGCCACAAGCCGTTGAGTTATAGTCGTGCATTGAGAAAAAGACCCTCAAGCTTAAATTTTCGAAGACAAGAAATCAGAATCCTTGGCCTTTTTCTTTTTTTTTGTAAGTAGATAGCCGCCCCCGAAATAAGTAATTATTGACGTTGCGTCAGTTGTCGTACGTCTCCATTTCGCGTTCTCATTAGTACTCGTCAGCAAACATCGGCTAATAAGTACTTCGGATGAATATTTTCCGGATATGATATAGAAATTAAGTCCGTTAGTCGTTTTGGCGTGATCTTACGAATTCGCGTGACGTTGGCCATTTGTTGGCCGACTTGCGACGACTTACAAAAGTTCCTCAGCCAGCCCTATCCGGAAGGTGACCGATAATCTCGTTAACGTGAACCAAGATGACAGCCGAGATAACAAGGCAATTGAAGGCGTCTATTCGTGTATCTTTTGAATGTAGATTGCTGACAAAGGTCTATGAGTGCCGTCCACCTAGTATCCATCAACTTGTTGATCGGCGCCGCCAGACAAGACTCTCCTCGCGTCGAGCACTACTGAAGCCGCAAGGGATCATCGGGCATATAATCTTCTGCTTCATATTCATCGCTGTCCGTGGGATCTTCTCTCGAATGCTTCTTAGGCGGCTTGACAAAGAACAGGGCAGTCCAGGCCAAACTGCATAGGAACGCCACATAATACCACGGCAATCCTATCCACAGCCCTTTGCGCTTCAAGCCTTGGTCAAAGAACCACGCTAGGGCTGGTCCTGCAATGAAAGACCCTATCACCTCAACCATACCTATCAAAGCATACAGCCGGGAAGTATACTCAGGTTGCACGTAATGCGTCACTGTTGCGCGAGCGAGAGGGCTGTCGGCTGAGCCAAAGGTCGAAATAAACAGCCCAAACAGAAACATGGCAGAGTTCTGGCTGATCCCTTGCCATAGTCCTCCGAGAACGAGGAGACCAGTTGAAATGCGTGTAAGAAATAGGTCTTTGCCAAACGCTGTCATTTTAAACCGAGGAGATACGAGCACTTCTGACACTTTAGGCAAGCCGGCAAGGAGGGTGAGGTTGAGAATGCCCAAGGGAGAGAGCATCAGACTGACGTCTGCCATTTTCCATTTGAAGTGTTTGCTGACGTACTGGCCCATGGTCGTCGTATACGCTGTGAATCGGGCATTCTGCACAAAGAACGTGACAAGGATCATGGCAACACTCAGGTCCTTGAGCATATCGATGGAACGCCTGAGATCGTTGATTCCATGGGATAAGTGCTCCTTAAAAGTTGTAGGTGAAGTCTTATCAGCCCGAGTTTTCTGGTTTTTGGCGCTAATAGTCAGGGTCTCGGGGAGAAGCAATAGAATCCCAATGATCACGGGTACGGTGCTAGAGACGAGATATATAGGAAGCCAAGGGCCAAACTTGTTCATGAGGACGCCAGCTGTTACTGGCCCACTGATGCCCCCAGCCGTGGCCCCAAATGTAAGCCAAAGAAAGTGCTTTGCTCTGGAGTTCTGATTAGCGTGGTCTACCATACGATAAGATCGCCAGTGACCTACTTGTCTTGCTCTGAGCTGACATCGGCCGCCATGGCATAAAGGGTAGACATCATGACTGGAATACCACCACCAAAAAGCTGAAAGAAGCCACCCAAGATCAAAAGATAAGGATGCTCACGAAGCTCAACTCGGTAAGCTTTGAGACTCAGGGGTGCAAAAAGAAAGGTAACAGCAATGCCTCCATATGCAAACATAACGGTGGGCTTGCGGCCGATTTTGTCGGACATCATACCGTAAGGGAAAGCCACCAAGAGGCCTAGACATAGTTAGATGATCTGTTTTTGGTCGCCAGGGTGACACTCACCTATAATAGAATGGATAAGACTATTCCATCCGTTTAGATAGCCCAGATGTGATTGTACCTCGTCAACTTTGCACTTCATTTCGTCGATGATGTCTGAAGAAGTATCTTTGAAGTGCACATGACAGAACATGTCTTCAATTAGACGTGCGGTAGGCAAAAGTAACATCATGCCGCTGAAAACGACGGCAAACTTGATAACAGCCACCAAGATGACGATGCGTTTTGGGGAATGGACGCCCCATCGTGAGAATCTGTAACTAGGAATTGGCTCCGGATGGGAATGAAGGCTTCCAGAATCGCTTGCTACGTCGTCTTCTAGTGGCTCAATATCGAGCAAGGGTGCATCCAACCCGGATTGTAGCTCGATATCTTGGTCGGAGAATGGTCGATATTGAGGCGGCATCTTGATGAGCAGTAGATATTAGAGGTATGAAAGGACTTTGCAGAAATGGCCATCAACGGCGAGTGAGCGCCCACGATGGCCGTTGTGGTAGAGAAGAGGATCAAACAGATTCAAGAAGATGTAAGATTCAAAGCTGAAGCCTCGCGGTTTCTTGCAAGTGAAGTGCTCCTGCGTTTGGACGGGTTTAGAAATTGTAGCTAGGTAGCTTCTTGGCCGGCAAGTACTAGCCCGGGTCCCGGCTCTTAGGGGGTTGGCATGCTGGGAGCCACTGAATATCCCTGTCCGCAGGAGCTAAGCCTCACAGCACGGCCACAGACTGGGCAATACGCGTATAGATTCGGTGCAACTTGTCAGCCGAGATTTAGAAAAGTATGAGTACATGAAACAATTATGAGGCTGCATTGCTCTGAACTTAACTTGAACATCCTAAAGCTTGGTCTTTATTAAAATATTACCCCATATTTTTCGACTGTGCTGGTTTGTTGTTTGCTAGCAGCTTCATGTCACGGATTATCATCGAAAAGCCAAAGCGAAACCGCCATCTACAGGGTAGTAATTGATCAAAAGAACGACAGCAAGAGCTTTTGTATAGCTAAGAAAGATCTGATCTTGATTATGGCTTCTATCCGTCTATTTCTAACCAGGAGATTGTATTATACAGGCAAAGAATTGAGGCATCCGCCGCAAGATAGAAAAAATTCCAACATATGGGCTCTAATAGTAAATTCACCTTGTATATCTTGCATGACAACTATATAACAAATAAAAACAACAAGAGACAAAGCAAATCCGATGCAGCCACATACAAAAACAGTAAACTTGTCGAAGGACTCTATCCGTGCTTAATTTGCGGGCAACCAAGGGCATTGTTGGATGTTAATAAGCTCGCTCAGAAATACTTCGTACTTGAGAATAGTTAGATCGGTATAAGTTTGTAACGGTGATTGCTTGTGACTATACCTTGACGAACGAAATGGATGACACTCGTCGGAGCCGTCTCCATCTGTAACTTTGACGACATTCTGAGTACGTGTGTCGTAGCGCCTGAAAAAAGTCTCGATCAGAATGAACTCGACAGATGTCTGGCTGATGTGCTTTCATACCCCGTTGCATGAAGGGAGCACATATTAGTAGAAACTTGTGTTATAGACCCGTGGAAGACTCCTCATTACCAGTTGAAACACGGCAAGGTTGATCAAATATCGAATCTCTTGTGTTCTGCTCATCTGTTGGCAAGTTATCTTGTCGATGTTTTGAAGCCAATTTCGTGAAAGAATCTTTAATCCACGAGACAAAGTTGGTGCTTGTCTTCTTCACGGCTGCCGATTCAATTGATGCGAGGTTTCTGGGGGGCCTTGGATCCATGTTTTTATAGTCATTCAGCAGCTTCCTTAACTCCTAAAGGGCATCTTGTCGTTTTGCGATGTAATTGTCGTAGCTTTCTGGCCACAGCGCTGTTGATGAGCTAGTACCAGGACACACTTTCCCTAAGTACAGACGGTTGAACTTATACATGACCACGGGATACGAGTCTGAACAAACGAAACTGGTGATTTCCAAAGTGTTGTCGTCAGATTGCTGAGTCCGCGCCTTAGAGACAAGCCAGCGGGCACCGTGAGCATATTCCTGTCTATTGTGGCATCTCTGGAAACGAATAGCTTCAGCTCCTGAACGAAGCTCTGAAATGGCGCTCCATGGAAGACGAACTGATTTAAATTCTCGTAAATTATTTCCGTTACATTTGCTTCGGATCATTTCTCATCCTGCCTCTTCCCTCGGAGCCCATCCTCTCGAAGTATCCTAGATTCTACCACATGACCGGGCGTGTCCAACGAACCAAGCTCAGCCGCATGGTAATCAACGATGCGCTGAGAAATATGCAGATGAGATGCTCTGACCAACTTTGAGAAATCAAGGTCGATCGAGTCCTCGGCATCATTGTATAAATTGTGGGAGAATTCGGATAGAAACCTATCGATATGCCCTTCAGCCACCCGTTTGCGGCCCGACAATCTCACGACCTGTGGCCAAAGATGCTTGAGAGTAAGCTCGCTGAGATTATTATTAAGTAGTATATCGGTATCCTCCTTGTTTGCGTCTTATGGGAACGTGTAGTTTGTTAATAGACCATAATGATCACTCAGAGAGGATGCATAGTCTTCGTCACCCGAAAGCTCTGCTTCTGCCTGACCTTCGGGCTTTTCATCAACAGATCTTAGTTGAGCTGATGGGGATAATCCCTCTGAGTAGTACTTAAAGTGTACACTGAAGGACAGCCCGACTAGTACTATGCAGTCCTGAATTGTGTGTCCTGGTCGACCGTATGCAGCGCAACGATCCACGGAGTGCACGCCATACGTGCAACGGCAGAATGAATACAGTTCGATGATTCTGTAACAAATAGTCAACGTAAGTAATTCCAGTAGCTCCATGAGTAGAATGCAGGCTTTTTGATTGCTAGGGGCGATTGATATGTCTGTCAGCCTGAATCAGGCTATGAAGCGAAAACTGAGAAGTGGCAGTACCTGCAGCTCCTCCATGAGAGCATCGTCTAAACACATCTCAACTGCGAAGCTGATTTGGAGAGATGTTATTCGGCAGGTATGCTCTCTAGCCAGAGTATATTAGTATAGATGAATCTCATTCTTACATCTCCATGCCGTCTATTTTTAACGAGGTATAAACATGCTACATACTCAACTCCCACTCAGCCAGTTGAACCTCTCGTTGTCTCACAACAGTTAATTGCTAATCAAGTCTTGGCAATCACCATCAACTGGACCTCTATGGAATTTCTCGAATTCGATCTCAGGTAAATAAATCTAATGCTCTCATGGCATCGAATAAATAAACCATCTTCCCAGCATCAGCGGCGCGGCACGGCGGGTCCATAACCCCGCATCGGCCCGTCCAGCTCTAAGTTTGATTATAACGAACGACACAAGAGATTTGACATTATCAGCCTTCACCTGGGTTCAACATAAACATCTTCATTACAATGTCTTCAACCCCTCTTCGAATTGGCTTCGTGCCAGAGCACTTCTCGACTCCGCTGTATTTCGCTCAGAAGCACTTTGGTCTCGATGCGACCTTAATTCCCTTCCCTTCCGGCACTGGGCATATGGTCACTGCCATCCGTTCAGGCGAGATCGATGTGGGAATTGGCTTGACTGAGGGATGGATAGCTGGCTTAGGTAAAGAGAGAGATGAGAAGGATAATACCGGAGTTGATTATCGGCTCGTGGGCACTTACGTGGAGACTCCCCTGTGTAAGAAGTTATATCTCTGTCATCATCCACGAAAACTCACTGATCATCTGGTATTTCAGGCTGGGCCATCTCTACCGGAGCAAAGCGTCCTGAAATAACCTCTGTTGATTCTCTCAAGGGCGGCAAGATTGGCGTCTCACGCATTGGCTCGGGCAGCTACGTGATGGGCTTCGTCCTAGCCGACCAGCACGGCTGGCTAACCCCCGGCGCTGCAGAGAAGCCCTTCTCCGAAACCGTGGTCCTCAACAACTTTGAGAACCTTCGCAATGCCGTCAACAGCGGCGAGGCCGACTTCTTCATGTGGGAGCATTTCACGTCCAAGAAGTTCTACGACTCTGGTGAGATCCGTCGTGTCGGAGAGATCTACACCCCCTGGAGCAGCTGGAAGATTGTAGCTTCTACCAAGCTGACCCAGAATGGTCTGGACGCTCGTGTCAAGGACCTGTTTGGAAAGCTGAACCAAGGTATTGCGCACTTCAACGATAACAAAGAGGAGGCTGTTGCGTACATCTCGAGCAGCCTTGGCTACACGGAACCTGATGCGCGGGAGTGGCTAAAGACAGTCAGGTTCCCGACAGAGACGGAGGGTGTTAGCTCAGAAGTGGTTCAAAAGACTGTTTCCATCTTGCGAAAGGCAGGAGTACTAGCTGAGGGCAAAGGAATGGAGCCTCAAGCTATGGTTTTCTTATCTTAGGATAAAATTGATTTGAGAGGTATTAACTATATTATTGCTTAGGACTATCGAATGGATAGAAGCCATTCTGCTCCCGTGTAGATTCTACAACCCTGAGTTTCGCCAGTATTGCCTACCAACCCCTGATCACGAACTTTTGTGCTCAATATTTTCACACAGCCCAGTTGATCCGTCGCAAAAGTTCTGCAGACGCTCGCACAGATGCGTAAGCTGATTGCAGTAATTCCTAAACCGAGTCTTCTTTTCGATATCACGTATTGTCTGAACGAGATCGATCACACGATCTGGATACTTGCTGGGGCATAGAGTCCAGAGGTGTGATGCCATGAGTGCTTGGTGCAACGTATCAGAGGACACTGGCCAGCAGTTTCTGCATGGCGCTACTTTGTAGGTTTCGTAGGTTTCAAAAATCTCTTCGTTCGGCAGAATACCTCCTTCATGGTAGGTGACCTGATGGGAAAGAAGTCGAAGTCCTCTGAATATGGTGTCGATGTAAAAGCTGCGCATTTCTAGAACGGATGAGTCTGTAATAAAGTTAGTTATAAGCTACTTTTGATATAGGTGTCAATATGTCTTACCAATCAAGCCAAGATCCTGTGTCAAACACCGTTCTCTCTCCTCGATGGAGTGAATAACTTCTTTGGGCACATCCTTTTGATCGACCCTGCAAAACAAGCTTAGATTTTCACGCACCAACTGTGTGACCCAGTTGAGCTCGAGTCTTTGGGCAACCACTGCAAGTAGTATCCAGTCATCCACTCTGTACAGGTACCCTGCCTGTTTTTTCAATATGGTGATTCCCGTGGAAATGAAACCAAGGGGGAAGAATGGATAAGGTTCGGCCTTGGGGAAACCATCTGGCTTGGCTCTCGCATCGTAGGTGACTTTCGGATGGCCCAGCCATTCGTGTATCGTGGTCATGTAGAATAACAGACGAGGGTCGGCATCTTTAAGCTGCAGGGTATCGATGCCATGGACAAGATCGAGGACGATCTTGACAGCGAGATTTGCCTTGCCTTCCAAGAGATCTACGCCTTCAATCCTGATCTTTTTGGTATAGCCGCCCGTCGCCAGGAACTGGTGCCAGGCTGGACAAACCCACTTCATGCGCTCATGCTTGACAGGGAACTCGAGGACCTCCTCGTTTTCTCCCCTTAGTATGCGCAGCGCTGCTCTTCGCGACCTTCCAAGGATACGGGACTTCCTGGGTTCGATGGGCGGAAGTCTGCCTTGATCTTTTCGAGGTGGTGGGCTAGCTTTCTTTGGTGCCATGACGGGGGCAAATGAAAGATTCAAGGATCATGATCTGATAGATGAGGATGTCGCATGTGAAGTCGTGAGTTGCACAAGGGTGCAGGAGACCATAATGGTGGAAAGGTGTTTGTTATGTGAAAAGGAGTCATGTTACTGTGCTGACAGTGCCAGCAGCGTATGAGTGACAATGACAGATATTAGACAGCAGTGCCGTTTTTTTCTTTAACTTTTGCAGGAAATATATACCAAGTGCCACGATTTATTATCAAGATATAAAAATATGTTCACCGTGTTTGGATCTCATGTTGGTCTGGTTATTTGGCCTATATAAAAATACCAACTACCGAGCTACTCAGTACTTGGTGTTTCATCCAGATACCTCCAACAAGACCATGCACATGTCAGCACCCTCGGCACAGCGGTAATATACGAATATAACAGATACGACAAGTGAAAGTGACATAACACGTTTCAGTCTCGCTGACCATATCATTCTGAACGCCGTGTTACCCTACTGACGCACCCGTGTAAGCTCCTGTCATGCGACCAAGACTACCAAGACTACCAAGCCCATGGATCTGGGCGATGAAACAGTCACCCAAGATAAGAAGACAAATAGCATGCTCTAGAACCCTTTCTGGGGTTACACAACCAACAACGCCGTTTCACTAGGTTGCATTGCATTCAACTGTCACTGGCGGGAATAGTGAATAATCTCAGCCCCCGATACCGGTCAGCAGGAACCCTTATCACGACCTCGTGGAGGATGACCGAGCTGTGGCACTAACCTTTACCTCACCGCTTCACAATTGGGTCGCGTGCGCATCCCGAAGCCTCAACGGTGATTCAGGGTCCATGGCAGCATTAAAAGTCTTGTTGTTCGCGTCAATCAGTCGAAACATCCACACAGTGGCACTGTGATCGCTGACATCATCCACCATCAAAATCGCTTATCGCAACCCCGGGCCGATCTAAACGCGCACAGTCGCGGCATCGCATCGCATCGCATCTCCCGTCCCGTCTCACTCTGGGGTAGTAGGTAACCTCGTCGCTTGCATTGTATTGCATTCAACATGGCATCCGCTATGTCGACTTTTCCCGATCAGGGTACACATCCACGCGGTCGTCAGCACGGACATCAAGAGACAGACGAGCCGGCTGTCCCGTCGAGTCCGCTTCTAGACCCGAGATCGGGATCACCAGCTGCAAATGGATTGAGAGCCAAATTGGGCCTGGGCGGCGTCGCCCGGAGGACGCTGGGCTTTGCGTTTCTCATGTTGACTGTCTGTCTATGGACGTTATACAATTTCATTGCCAGTGTAATAATCCTAGTGTCTTTCGTTCATGATACGGTGCTGATCAAAATTCTCAGTACATGTTCTCTGATGAGACCTTCAACAAACCTTTCTTTGTCGTCTACCTCAACACCTCCATTTTTGCAATCTCTTTGATACCAAAGTTCATCAAATACCTGCGAAAGAATGGATTTCGCGGATTGAGACATGATGCCACTGAGATCTGGACAGACTATAAGCACGGCGAAAGCGGAATGAAGCGTCTTCAGGATGCCGAGGATGAACAGGCCGCCGAGGGCTTGATATCGCCGGAATACGGTAGCATAGAGACAAACTCTGCTAATCAGAGACTGAACCTCAAGGATACTGGTGTTCTGAGCTTCCAGTTTTGCATGCTCTGGTTCGTCGCAAACTACTTCTCATCAGCATGTCTGGAGTACACCAGTGTCGCGAGCGTAACCATCTTGACGTCTACAAGCAGCGTCTGGACACTTGTCTTTTGCGCTCTGTTTGGCATCGAGCGATTTTCAACAGCCAAACTCATGGGCGTGGGAGCATCGCTTGCCGGCGTCATTCTCATCTCGACTGTTGACCTGTCTGGTAACAGTGACCACTCCCGAGGATCGTTTCCTCACAAGTCGTCCACAGAGATTGCCGTTGGAGACTCGATGGCACTTCTCAGTGCTGTCATCTACGGGCTCTATGTGACGGTGATGAAGCGAAAGGTCCCGAACGAGGACAAGGTTGATATGCAATTGTTCTTTGGCCTTGTTGGAGTATTCAATGTTGTTCTCTTGTGGCCTCTCTTTTTTATCCTTCATTGGACAGGTCTGGAGCCGGTAAGCTGCTTTATAGTCTTTGGTGCGTTACTGGTCTAACCATCATTAGTTTGAACTACCGCCAAGTGGCACCATCTGGGCAATCGTCATTGTAAGTATTCATTTTGTACCTGCAGTCAGCAAATTAACATGCCACCAGTTCAACGCTATAGCCTCCTTCATCAGCGATATCTCATGGGCGCTTGCTCTTCTCATGACAACGCCTTTGGTGGTGACTGTAGGATTGTCTCTCACAATTCCTTTGTCCTTGGTTGGCGAGATTCTGCAGTATCAGCAGTATTCGAGCTTCACCTATTGGATTGGAGCTGCGATTGTGTTTGTCTCATTCATTATCGTGAGCCGTGAGAGTCGTGATGGAGACGATCCCAAGAAGGACGATGATATCGAGAGATCAGCAAGATGAGGGTCATGATTGGTAGAGTTACAATAGACGGATCACGATCTCTACGGCGTTTAGGTTGCTTCAACGGCGGGCCAGTTGTGATACAGATACCTAGACTAGCAGGAGTTGAACTGAACATAGGAACGGCATTTTTAGCTACTGCAAGAGTTCCAAAGCTTAAGTGATTAGATTTCCCGATTCAGCGGCTGCAGAAAACAAGTATTGATCGCGGCAGGGTCCTGGTCCGGGTTTGCGGTTCTGGACCCTGAAGATTTATTTATACTCTCGATCTTGGGTAACATGTGATGATCTGCGAAGATCGAATGGCTCAGGGCGGGGATTGTTGCGGGGCAAGGGCCCTTGATGGGCATAGGGAACAAGGGTCGAGGCGGAACATGCGATAGTGAGTTTTCGGTGTCTGTTTCGAGAAGTTGCGAGTGTGAAATAGGTGTTGCGTGTATGAAGTGGGAAATCATATCATGTTGTCTTCCCAGTATTTCCAAGAGGGTTACCACATATTTTGTATTTCCTCTGGAGGACGCTGGACTGGACATGTTGACTCAGGAACGTCGCTCATAATCCAGGTAATAAGGGGTTTTGCTTTTTCTCAGCTGAAAATGCCTGGACATTTCAACATATACCATAACATCTTCCTTGGTTGTAATAATTTCTCATGATTCTTCAAAACCCAATCACATACCCTGGCTCCGGAGCACCTCCGTAGCCTGTCCGTGCCAGACCGTCCCAGGGCTCCGGGGCCCGTAGGCGCTAAACGTTAGCGTCCGGCGCGGGCCATGACGTCCGCCACAGTTCGATGACGCGCCAAAAGCCCGATCGTCATGACCTCAACCGTGGAGCGGCGTGGCTCAATTGAGCGAGTCTCCGGGTCATGGGCTCTTCGTATGAGGGGGATCTTCGTGGCCCTTGTTCCTGATGTGGCGTTGGCGGGAATGAATTGTGCGGCGCTTTGCATCATATTTTATTTTTTTGTGTCTGGAACCCACTGAAAAAGCCCAAGGGTGATGCTTGATGGTGATTAAGATGTGGCTTGATAAGCAGAATGATGAAAGGGGTCCAACGTTGTTGTCATGACATGGATAACATGACAGAGCTAGATCTGTAAGGAACAGTTTTATTCTCCCTACTCGAGTCAAGACGGCAACCGTTATTGTCAAAGAGTTTCCAAATTAGACCCTGTCTGCAGGAAAGCGCATCTTGCATCTTGACCTCCTCCTACCTAAACCACCTAAGACCAAAACAGACCATCCCATCCCATCTTCCGTCTAGCTCCGCATTGCTTCTAATCTCAACCTCGACATCCATTTTCTTCCTAAATCACCTTTCACTCTTTTTACCTCAGTTGCTCTTTGACTCTCCTCCTCGCGCCTATCAACCTAATACTGCCCTTGTCGCTCGCTCACGCATCGATATCTTGACTCTCGACCTGTTGCTCTAGCTTGGACCTCGCTATATCCTCACGTCAAAGCACCGAATTTGTTTCCCCTCGACTGCCCTCCTAGATTTCCACCCTCAGGGTGGTCAGGCAACCTAGACGAATAGAGGAAATGGCATCCCCTCAGACTGATGTCCCACAACATCCTCAACCTCAACCTCAACCTCAACCTCCCCAGCAACAAGATCGCCCTTTGGCCGAATCAATCGCTATTGCCACGAGATCCGTTCACGCCAAGCTTAACAAGCTCATTATTGCCCGGCTACCGCTTGCATTACCTCCCTGTGCCACAGATTCTTCCGCTTACATCTCTGGGCTACTCCATGTTACGCCTATTTACGTTGCTTTCGAGATCTTATGGCGCGAAATCTTGGAGACGGGACTGCCCGTCGATACGCAGGACAACGAAGCCGGTGGTTGTGATACCAGCACTACTTCACCAAGCCCAGTAGATACTACTGCTTTCCCGGCCTCAGACACTCACGAGCTATCAGATTGCAATAGAACGCAATCTATACTTCAGCACATTTACCTTCCGGGATTGATGCGGTCAGATCGTCTAAAGGCAGATATTGCAAATATGACAGGATGGTCCATCACCACGGTTGAGGAGCAACTGCGACATGTTGAACAGAATGGTCGCTTAAGGGAGTTCGTTCAACATATCAAGAGATCAATCCAACATCGACCTCATGTCCTGTTGGCATATTCCTACATCCTGTTCATGGCACTATTTGCCGGCGGCCGTTTTATCAGAGCTACGCTAGAATCCGCAGGAGATGACTTTTGGGATCAACTACCTTCTCCAGTCCTGCCAACCCGTCTCCCTTGCGATCAGGAGTCAAGGGCAACTAAGAGGGCCAGTGGCTTGCCCGACGAGGAGATCCCAACAGATGACTATCACTGTCATGCGACTCATACAATGCCTCTCCGATTCTTCCACTTCCAGACCCCTGAGGACGGAGAGGATCTGAAACGCGAGTTTAAGCGACGACTTGCTAATTTGGAAGGGCTATTGACGGCACGCGAGAAGCATGACATTATCCAGGAGTCGGTTTGCATTTTTGACAACATGTCACTCCTAGTCCAACAGCTCGATTCGGTCTGCGATGGCCTAACACGCAAAGACAGCAGCAGTACGACATCGTTGCTTGACCTTGTTGACCATTTCCACCCATTCCGCTCCCGTCTCAGGGATAGCGTTTCTATCGCAAAGGACCGAATCCGACGATCTTCAAGGCTATCGTCGAGCGGCACCAGGCTGGCTTGGAAGTTCTGGGATGGTAGCGCATCTTCATCGCCTGTGGAACCGGAGAACGGGATCAAGGTCCCGATCGGCCATCATGGTCTCTCCAAGGATGATGCCTCCATCGAACTCTGTCCGGCCTTCTCCAAGTCTATGAGATTCGACAAGACCTTGCCGCGACCGGTACGCGTACAAAACAAGCCAGGAGATGTCGAGCATGATTTGCAAGAGTGTCTCACAGTAGCCTCTAGGAGGTTCAATAGCATTAGCCTCGTCAACTGGCTGATAATACTGACTGTTGGCGTTGTCATTCTTGGGGCGTTTTGCTCTGTACGACACAGCCGCGAAGTAATGATAATGGAAGCATGAGGCAATGGAGTGGGGTCTGTTCTATTAGGCATAGCGATTGCATTTTACACTGGCGCTTTTGAGGAGTTTGAGGCATTTAGGATACCCTTCTTTGGGAGGAACACGTCTATATCTGGAGTTGCTGGTTGAATTTTATTCCTAGAGCACACGCACACGATTGTACTCGATACCCATAAATGTCTATATACCTGTCCTTTACGGAGAAACGATTACGACCCTAGAACACGAGAGATGGTAAATTTCATTATACAGAGGCTAAATATTACATTTTTAAAAAACGATGCGCTTAGTCTTCATTTCTTCGTGAATGCTACCACTACATGCTCTGCTTTTAGGTATGCCCCGTTTGATATCCTTGAGCCGCTAAATCCAGGGCTCTGCTAACTAAAACAATTATGCTCGAAACGCCGCTAACAGGGTATCGTATAAGAAAGAAACGTCTTACAAAGATGCGTCATCGTCATCGTCGTCGTCGTCTTGTTACTCATCATCTTCATCATCCCAGTCACTGCTCACGTCGGCCCAGCCGGCCATGTATCGTTCACCGCCAAACTCGCCGACTTGTCTGAAATACCGCGCTTTTCCCTCGTCTTCCTGCCACTGACGCACGGTGGAGTCGTCGGACGCGCTGACTAGCTTTCCGTCGTAACTCCAGCTGACGTTGGAGACTTCGCGGGAGTGGCCGTTGATGAGCGGCGTTCCGGTGCGGAAGATTGGGATCGTGGATGAATTCGGCTCGTTGCCACTGGCAGACGAGAAGGAACGGTTGGGAGTGGCGGCAGAGCCTGGAGGGCCAAGGAGGTGGGCACGCTGGGCGCAGGCTGAGCGGAGATACCGCTCGTCTGTAGGGAAGAGCACGATCGAAGACTCGGAGCTGCCAACGGCAAGGAGGTCGGAAGAGTGGGAAAGACCCTTGTGTCGCATGCTGCACTTGACAAAGAAGGTTCGCGCGGCAAAAGAATCGTGCTTGAAACCGTATAGAGGTCCAAGGCCTTGGAGGCCAATCGGCCTTCGCTTTGTTGCGTGATCCTTTAATTCGGGGGCATGGCCGAGCATGAGATGAGACATGGAGTATGCGTAGACAGTGTTGTCCTTGCACACAGCGTACATGCGGGCGGCATCGCTGCTCAGAGCGAGAGAGGTAATGCCATAAGAGCGCCATGCGTGGTTGGAGGGCACAGTGGTCGAAGACAGAGGAATACCCTTTTCCTGATGGCGACGATTGATATACCGGAGATCCCAGAGCTTGACAACAGCTTCCGCCTCGGAGGCAGAGAGCAGCAGGTGTTCGCGACCAGCGGGAAGCCACTGAATAGCAGTGACGGACGCAGGGGAAGTTTTGCCATGGGCGGTACGTTGGTGAGTGTTGTCAAGCGTGTTGACAGTGGAAGCAGAGAAGGGCTTGAGGTTTTCGTCCCGTTCGACAATCGTTCGATGACCTGTCTCATTACTGCTCATCATTGAGAAGCTTCTGGTGTGAGAATAGGGGCCTCGCAAGTCCCATAAGCGGATACGGCCAGCTTTGTCTGAGGTGGCTAGCACGTTTCCAGTGGATTGACCTTGTTGCCATGAAATCTGCCGGGTAGAGTTATAATGACCGTCAGAGAGCTTAGCTGCAACAGTCTTGGTTGTCACGTCCATAACAACAGCAGAGTCTCCAGCTGTGGTTGCGAGGCGCATGTCATCCTGGGTAAAGTCCATGTCCCAGATGGCATTGTCGTGGACGGCGAAGACGCCCAGGTCCTTCTCCTCGTCGACATCATCGTTTGGAGAAGTGTCGAAGAACCTAACATAACCTTCTTCATCACCGACGGCTGTGACAGGAGCACGATGGGTGCTTGCGAGGCAGAATGGGATGGTACGGCCCCCTTGCTGAGAAGAACACTCATAATAATCGATGCATCGACTATAGAACTTTGATGTCTCGGCTCGCGGGTCATATGCTGGGGTGTGAAGTGATGTTTGGCCAGCTGAATATCCGCTTCCATGCTCACGGTTAAGTAGCTGAGACTCGAAGCCTCGATTGCCAAATTTTCTAATAGGTCTGGGTGTATAGTTGGCTAGGACCTGAATGATGATGTCAGTGACGTTCACGGGACATGGGTCATATCAACTCACATTATCAGGTTGAGGTGTCTCTGGTACGCTGGGAATACTAATCAAGGTAGACGTCTTTTTTGATATTCGAGACACTCCACGACTGGTTTTGAAAAAATTGCTCTGATGACATGTAAGTAAAGACTTCGGTAGCGAAGTTGACGTCGGGTGAGGGTTACCAGAGTGGCTCTTCGGCAGTTGTCAAGGGTCTCCAGACTATACTGGCCCTCCAGAGAAGCGTCGAGCATTTTTGTATCACCGTCGATAGCCAGGTGTGAGTTGCTTGATGAAGTCGTGGCGTTGAATCGCAGCGGCGGCATATCATCCAGGTTCAGAGTAGGTCGTTTGAAGGCGGCGTCGGCGTCAGAAGGGTCTAGCAGCAGTTTTCTCTTTCGCGATTCATCCTGTAATCGATTGGTGGGGGATGAAGGTACAATAGGATCGCTGAAAAGAGATTGAGGTGAGAGAGGTTGCTGGTTGGTCACAGACGAGTCCAGGCTACCAAGTGTAGTCCTAAGTTTCGGTAGAGATTGAGTTTGAGTCTGTCTTGGCTGCCAGAAGCGAGAGAAGCGACGAGGTGTTATAGAGGGCGTTCCCTTGGGTCGTGATGACGATGCCGGGGTCGGCAGACTATCGGGGGCATTGGACGACATGGTAGGCACCGTGGATGGCTTGTGGTGATATAAGAGGCTCTCGAGAACTTGGCGGGCGATTCGAATGATGGATATCTAGGTATATGAGCTGAAGTTGAGGACGATGATCAAGGTTTGAGACGGTGAATCTTATTAAGGCGGAGATCAGAACATGTCGAAGCTGAGGATATGGAGTATAGAGAGCAAAATTAGAAAGAGGCCCCCGGTTGTAGGTTGAGATGGTTGCCCGGGAAGTGCCAAAAGGCCGGGGTTGGGAAGAGAAAGTGGACCAAAGACGCGGTCGCGACACGGCGAGAGCGTGTAAATGGCCATGATCGCGTAGAGTAGTCGATGAAGGCGTAAGCCACACTTGTGTGATCAGCCACATCTTGGCATACGCCACTGGCTGTGGCTTAGGGCTGCCCAGCTTTAAGTTGTCTCTGCAAGGGGCTCACTTGAGCGTAATGTGGCGCTAGAGATTGGACGGCTACCGGGAGTTGCTTTTGCTTTTTCCCCTGAGTTGGCAGTGACTCAATAAAATCACGGCTTAACAGGGAGAGTTGACGTGATGAAAAAAAGGGAGTCATCAAAATAGCGAGTACGAGAAAAAAATCAACAAGAAACAGAAGCGATTGAGTCACATTTTCGATTGCAACTGTCCATCGAAGAGCCGCCATCCGTATATGCTCCACTCTCAGCGGACCATTCCCCGGAATTCTAACTGCAAGGCAAGGATTTGGGTTCCAAGGTTGAAGAAATGGATTGGATAAGGAAATGCAGCCTCGTGAATGATGCCATAGGCGGCTGCTGCAGGTACCAAGCAAACACTCTCATGACGGGATATAAGCTCTTGATACGTTATATTAGGCACTTTGAATGACTTTTTTCTAAGACCATCACGTCAAAAGTAATGCCCAAATGCCATACGAATGCCCCTATTCTTAATACATTGATTGGCCACCCCTCTCAGCCTTGTCTTACTTAGAAAAGCCCGATGGCCCGTTCACCGATAGCCAGCACCAGCAACCCCTACTTTAGCTTACCTGGTTCAAGTCCAATGGTGTCATCCCTCACCATAATCACTCTCTCACTCCCACTCTCACTCTCGTGTGTCCTCCTGTAACACGCAATCCCTTTTTCTTTTCTTATCCAAACATTTTTCTTCCTTCATCCCCCTTTTGAGCATCGTTTTTAACTTGCACTTGTCCTCCCTTGTATATTTTTCTCTGGTCAGATTCTCTGCGTGCACAAACTTCATCATGTGCCGTTTTCTGGTGAGTCCCCTAACAACGGTGCCTCCGAAGCCGGCTCGTCGGTCGCAATACAGCGTCGCTGACTCTACGATTTAATCTTTTAGGTCTACAAAGGGAACGACGAGATTCTTCTGTCGCAGTTGATTCTCGATCCCACTCATTCTATTCTTAAGCAATCATTTGATTCTCGTCTGCGTCTCGTGAGTCACCCCTCGTTCGCTCTCTGACCGATATTCGAGACCCTGGTATCTGACCGATGCAACGCTCTGTAGGACACAAGACGAGGCCAAAACAATGCAGATGGCTTCGGCATAGGATTCTACACCGATCCCAAGCTTGGCTCCGCGCCTTGCCTCTTCACCTCGACCATTCCCGCATGGAACTGCACCAACCTACACCGCATCGCCTCCAAGACCGCTTCCCGCCTCATCTTTGGCCATGTTCGAGCTACGACCGAAGGCTCGCTGAGCGAGGACAACTGCCATCCCTTTACCCACGGTAGCCTGATGTGGATGCATAACGGAGGACTCGGCGGGTGGAAGCACATCAAGCGCCGCCTCGGCGAGCGACTGGCCGACAAGTGGTACCTGGGCGTCAAAGGCGGCACCGACAGCGAGTGGGCATTCGCCCTGTTCCTCGATACCCTCGAGCGACTCGGCCACGACCCGAGCGCTTGCCCCGAAACCGGATTTGGCCCGACCATTTTGCGCGAGGCGATGAAGCGCACGATTGCGCAGATCAACGAAATGACCGATGCGATCCCCGAAAGTATCCTGCAGAATGAGGATGTTGACACCAGAAGTCTTCTCAACTTTGCCGTCACTGATGGCCACAGCGTCATCTGCACCCGGTACATTAGCAGCTCTAGCGACGAGGCGGCCAGCTTGTACTATTCCTCCGGTACACAGTGGACAACACGCACGAAATCTCCGAATGATAAGCAATACCAAATGGAGCGCAAGGACCGGGGTGCTGATATTGTGCTTGTCGCAAGTGAGCCCTTGACTTTCGAGAGAGGTGCGCACATATTTCGAATATTCAATGTAGTAGAGGTGCTGACTTGAAGCAGAGAACTGGGTCAACGTACCGACAAATTCCATCTTGACAATCCACAGACAGACCGTCATGGTTCACCCCATCATCGACAAGTACTACGAGCGAGATCCTCACCACATCCGCTCCAGTGCATTCGTGCAAGCCAAGGGTTTGACATCGAATGAAAAGAACCGGAGCGACGCCGCCAGCCCTGCAGCGATAGACCGCCAGCAACAGGAACTAGACGGCTACCGCAAGATGATGACTGGCACCCTCAATCTTGGCCCGTCGAGAAGTCTCAGCCCCGACGTCTGCCGCCGAGTCAGAACACCAGGCACCATTCGCGAAGCCAACCCTATAACGCACACAGTGGAGGCCCCTCCGACCCAACCACAACCCCAACCAAGTGAGCAGAGCAACAAGCCCGCCCCAGCACAGGGGAACATCAAGGTTAAGAGACGATCTGTCCAGCTGCTGGATAGCAACCAGAGCCAGGGGTCCAACGACCTCGACCAGATTTCGGACACGGACGAGCCGACGCGGGCAGATGTGCGCAATCCGAGGAAGCTTTCGCAGTATTTCCCGGAACTCACTCTGGTCACCAACGCGGGGTCCTAGGGGAGACTCAGAGGGGGAGTGATGTAGAGTAGTTCGAGCATATGGCCAACGTATGGGAAGCAAGATAGAAGGGAAGAAATGCTGTTTGTATTCAAGGTTTATTGTTGCATGAATGTCTAGGGATCGGGGCATGGTGTTGAGGTGTGAAATTCAGTGTATTTCTAGTTTGGTACCGAGATGGTTTCTACATGGATACCCACGTATCGCATCGTATCACGAGCACAAAATGGAAGATTGTTGTATTGAGTACCTGAAGTGCTTTTTTCTTCTTCTTTATTTCCGAGAAACGCTAATATGACAACAGAATTGCATATTTCCTGACGTTGTCATATGCGTCTCTTGTCATTGTCTACCTCATTTTCTCGCCAGCCGAAAGTCTCATTCGCCCTCGCCCCTTTTACGGCCAAATGCGCAATGAAAGTTCAGCAACTGGCACAAGCAGTTTACGGCAGGTGACGACAAAAGTCAGTGGCTACCTACTTCCTAGCGGTGTTCGATTCAACTGGTAACGGACCGGGCAAGGACGTTTCGTTTAAGTAAAGTTGGAGGCTGCAGCAGAAGATGCTGGATGGCCCTGCTCTGCTCTGAAGGGGGCAGTTGAAAACTCTACCTCGCTGTAACCATCTGAACCTCTCTTCTCTTGTTCATACCTTGCATCGTGTTGCATTACTTGGAAGAATCACAGCACAGCGTGAGCACTACAACATGCCTTGCTGCGTCGCCATCATCCAGTTCCAGCAGTGTCAACACAGCAACCTCTTCAAGCTCGGCTGCACAAACGGCTGCGATGCCCTCTGCCCCCCTGAGAAACAACACACACTCGCCATCACCCACTACCTCTGGTCCTGCGAAGACTGCCACCAGCGAGACTTCAACAAAGCCGAGGATGTGCGCTGCACAAAATGGGTGACCAGGTCGCTGAGCATCTCCCTGCAATGTCCTCCCCCGAGCCGCCAGTTTCTGCTCGACGTGCTCCGCCACCGCGAACACCTCGAGGACAAGCTCTGCGAAAAGGCCAGGGTTGGCCAGGTCGAGGAGATACAGTGGGTGGCCGAGTGGACGCTCGAGTACGGGCTGATGCTCTACGATGTCCTGTACAAGCACGCGTGGGATAAGCGAAGAGCTGGTGCTCGCATCATGCAGTTGAGGGAGCTTAGGCTGTGGGATCTCGTCGTTGTCAAGGATGCCACGCGGACCGACAAGGAACTCGCCAGCTCGCAATCGCAGGAGTCGTACCAGATGATCAAGAGTAAGTACAGTGTTCAGGGGCTTGCTTAGGGAGACGGTGGTTGACTTGAATAGAAGGTTTCGACGAGCATCGTCCGAGACGAAGCTCCAGTTTACGACTTAATCGCCCAAACCGACCACCTCCGCCATTGTTTCCTGCCGAGGAGAGGCTGACGCTTGAGAACAAGTCTAACATGGAATTGGACGTAACAGCCTCGGATAAAGAGGCGGAGCATGAGACGGATCAACGACAGATGACAGATGAGGAAATGGCATTGCTGTGGGACTCGGCATCTCAGGCTGACTCGGACACCGAGATGGACATGGACAAGGCAGACCAGCAAGAAGATGAGGTGCTTGGGCCAGAGGATGCGGTTATGGACTCTGACTAAGAGGCCCTTTTCGACCTGCAGAATAATACGTGCAACAGTGGGCGTGTCATCCATCGTCAAGTCTTGGTGTTTATGCCGTACACCCACCCCTTGGCCACCCGTACCTGGCATTTTCGATCTATAGATTAATCATCTCTCATACCCCCTTGCAACTTGCTTTCTGCCCAACAAGATAGTACCTTGTCTTTGAATTACCTCGTCCGGCATAGCATCTCGTAACCTCAAACTGGACATCTTGCCTTCCTATTATCACCCCCACCCTCAACAGCATCCTCGGCCCTTCTTGAGATTCTCGCCACTATCACTGCCTCTGAAACCAGCATTATCGTCGTCCCCTGGTTTTCACCGAAACCTTCTTGTCCATCCCTGTCTGTCAAGCATCTATTGGGATTGTTACATGCCGTAGCGCCTTTTCGCCCCCTACTAGCCCCAGGAGAAACATGTGGAGAAAGAGACGAAGAGATCGCTGCCCAGGATATCTTCTAACGCTTTTGTTTCGGTGTGCGTACGGATAGGACTAGGAGAATCTGCGAGGATAAGCATGAGGGCACACCTTGTCATCTCGGTCAGGGCTGTCAAATCTGCAGACGATACATGCATACGCAGGCAGCTGTAAGACAGTCAGACGCATGTCTCTTACACGCAACGCAACATACATCCACGTAATGTTATGCCGCCTTGTAGATTAGTTTCATCAGGCTCAGCTCAGCTCAACTCAGCCTGCTTGTCGATCACCACCGAATCAAACATCCCTCATATACTATTGTGGGTTATATAACATCTCGCAAGATACAGCGGTCAGCCAATCATAGACTTAACCGCGCCTTGTCGCACCTCGCCCAGCTGCGAGATCTCGACTTCGGCCGGCTCCGCCAGCTATAGCGGAGCAGTCCAAAACGGCAGTGCTAAAAGTAGAGGCCGTCTTTACGGTAGGATGGCTGAAAGCTGGGGTTAGTCTAATCGACAACTTCCTCGGCATCACCAACAAGGCCATCACGGCCGCGTTCCGTTTCAGATGAGATCCATGCCCCCGTGCTTGGCGGGGGAGCCCTGCCTTGTGGGATAATCGCCAAGTAGTTGATCACTCTGAGTCGAGCTGGCTCTGTGTAAAAGACTTGAATTTTTCCTCTCCTAAGCCATGTCCAAGAGATATCTAACTCTCCCGAGGCTCTCATTTCATGCCAAGCACAACCCCTTGCTTCCTGTCTATACTGTAACTTTTTCGTATATACTACTACCTTATGTTACAAGTGTAATGCTAACTCTCCCATATCAAAGTGCAACTCCATGCTCAATCCCTTAATTCGTCCGAGCTTGATATGCCGGTTGATAATATTCATAGCCTATCCCGATTACCCGCGCCTGCAATGCAATGACAATCCTTGTAATTCAAGACCCTTGTTCACCATCATGACCTCTCACCACGAGGCTTCTAAACGCCTTCACATGTCAGCAATCGCCGAATATCCATGTAAATCAAAACATAATCCACTCCACCTCCACCCCAGGACCTCCGATGCATTTGGTCCAGTTAAACGGACCGCGTTGATCCCCCGTTCTAGCCCCTAGGCCTCGCGGCTCTTCTCCCGCCCAATCTCGAGCCCACAGTTTCTCTAGCACCTCGAGAGCGGCGAGGTTGTTCATGTAGCCAGAACGAAACATGATGTCTCGACACTTCGATCGTACCATATTTTGCTGTAGTTCATTGATACACTCGCAGCCCGCCACGAAAAGGGGCCAAAGAAGAAACTTCTCGGCACTGCTACCCGTGTCCAAGTTTGTTGCGTAGTAGACAACCTGGCTGACAAGGCTCTGAATGCTTTGGTGGCCTGAAGGTAGCGAAGGACTGACAAGTCGCTCTGTGTATAATAGCGCAGCATAGCGAAATGCCTCGGAGAGTGATTCGAGGTCTCGAAGTTGACTCTGTGAACAAGGCTCAGGCAGCGAAGCGGCAACTCTAGATGCATTAAAGTTCCAATTCTGAAGGGCTAGACGCGCCTCCTTCCATTCGCGCCAGAATAGTGAGCGACTTTCCTCGTAAGATGTGGTCGAGTCTGTTGCCACATCCTCGTCGAGTGTCATGTCAAATCTGCTTCTGATAAGCACGTAATCAGAAATGTTATTAACATCTCCGATCTGGTCGCTTGTCGCACTAAAAGCCGTGCTGCAGGATTCCCTGCGAGCATGGCCTAAAGGAGAGATATACGACGAGATAGGAGATCGCCCGGAGCCATCTTGAGATCCAAACGAGGTCTCTGACTTCCGTACAAGGCGATTTTGCGATAATTGGTTAAGACGGCCAAGCTTGCTGATTGTCTTGAAAAGTTCGCGATCACACCCTACTAAGTTTTCCGCACCTATGGGAAGAGGCTGAGTTTCCTGCCTGTCTCCCGAACCAGGATACACTTGCGCTTCGCGCTCGTTAATGCTGGCAGAAATAGCGTCAAAGTATGTGAAAAGTGCTTCCATCCAGCCCGAGCTACCCGATGCTGTAATGTTCTGAGCTCTGAGTGCGAGGAGCTTATTGACACCGGCGAACTGGGTGTGGAACTTTGCTATGCCAGATTCAACCATACGGTAATGGCACAACAAGAGGATCGTGGCAAGGACTGAATCATGAATCGCTTTGGCCGGGTCGTTGAGTTGCTCGTTTAATAGGTGCACAGCCAGGTTACGGTGTTGGTATTCCTCGGCGAGGGACAAGTCGTCGGGCTGAGTGTCTGCCATGGCTTCGGCGGCATGTTTGTCAGCCATCAACTTCTCAGAAAGTTTTCGAGTATCACGTCCGAGACTCAGTTTCCTCTTCATGCGGAGATTGCAGGATGCAAGAGCGCAGATAGCATGGCTCAGACTCTGGCTGTTTGCAGCTAGTCGCAGGATATGGTCTCGAAAGGGGTTGTGTGGACCGTCGATAAAGACCATGGAGGGGCACATGATATTCTCGTAGTAATCCATAAAGAAGGGCATCTTGGAGATGAGGTCCTGGCTCACATGAACAGATTGGGTTTCAGAAGTGGTGGGCCAGCCCGAGGGAGCAAAGTCCGAATGATGAGATTTAACATCTTCCTCCTGCATCGATGGTGACTGCCAAGAGATGGGCATTGAGTTGTAGCTGGCACTATATGTATCGAGTTCAGGTACACCTGCACACGTTAGAACCAAGAAGCTCATTGGTTCCATCTGAGCTTACCGAATGAATCACAATCACGAACGATTCTGGTATTCAACTGCGAATCAAAGGTGTCCGTATGCGAATGAAGACTGGAGCTCATTTCCGAAGGCGCGTGAGCGAGACTCGGGCATGATGTTGGAGCAAAGCTCCTGGCGTGGTCGATGTAGAGAGAGGACGGGGGACTTTGAGGGCCAGGAGAACTGGTTCCCGTGGTATAACTGTCGTACATGTAGGATGGGCTGTGAACATACGAAACATCGTCCCTGGTATAAGACTGGCTCATAGGCGACACGTAACCCACGTCGGGCGTGAGGGGATCGATGGACGAGAGGTTCTCAGTGACGAGGGGCACTGGAAATCGATGCATGCTGTGTGTTCTGTCCTGTGCCGGAGAGTAGTTTATAGGATTCCAGCTCCCTTGCGGTAAAGGAGCCGTGTGTTCGGGGTGAGATATGGAGAGGTAGTCATATCCTGGCATTCCAAAGGGAGTTGCGGGTGCAGAAGCAACTTGGGAAACAGTGGGAATGTCAATTGGTCCCTGACGCATTCGACCAACGTCTTCTGACTCACTTCCATAAGGAGCAATGGCAGAGCTGGGCCGTGAAGAGGCGTTTGAGTGTTTCCTAGGCTCACGAGTTACAGGAGGAGCTTTTGCGATGGGCAAAGACAGGCCGCGAAGTTTGCCTCGACTGGCCACGCCAACTCCCCAAGTAAGTTGTGTCTTATAACCAGAGCATTCACTGCCAACTTGGAGACATTGAGAGCAGTATGGTCGCCTGCGATCACACTTGATGTTCTTCTTGGAGCAAGAGAAACAATCATCAGAGGCACCACCAGCAGGAGCGCGTCTTCTGCGCTTTCGTACAGCAGAGGAATCTTTGACCGTAACGGTCGGTTGTGCAACAGCAGCCGTCATTCTCGATAAATTCAGGTGAAGTGTTTGGGTAGTGAAAGTGATAGAGTTGTCGAGGTTGAGTTATATGATGTAGTTGAGCAAAATCAACATGTACTAACAAGACTCGAAGGGAGTGGACGGTGGGGTTGAGGAGCGGTTAAGATAGAAACTGGGAAAGGTCTCAAGAATAAAGGTAAAAGTCTTTTAGAAACAGCAGATGTACAATGTTAAAGTGTCGAAGGCTCAGTAGACGTAGCGGCGTAGTGATATGAAAGTGGCGCTCAGGGACGATATAAGGCAAGATGAACCAAAATCTAAGAGGCGAGGGGTGACGAGAGATCCAACTGAAGAGGGTATCGCCCAGTACTTGAGAGTAACGACAACTTCAGGACCCTGAAGCCGGGGCAAGGATAGCGATGGGGAGGGGCGTGGACTGCAAGGATAGATAGACGGGGTAGCAGGCAGTACCTACAGTAGATAGGCACGTTTAAGATCGAGAAGAGCGGGACGTCTGATGAGAGACGGGAGTGGAGGATGCTTAACGTATTGGAGGGATGGGTGCACCGTTGGCATCATCATCCCCAGCCTGTCGCATTGCGAGTAGGGGACGAACTGAGAAGATCGACATGAGAAGACATTTCGGCCGAGGCCAACCAGGACAGAGGAGCCTAGGTTAGCAAGTAGGGAGTCCCCTGAACGACTGGCTGCGGTAGCAAAACAGCCTAGCGATTCAACCTAATTAAAAGTCTATGTTGGCTGGCGGTAATAGTTCGTAGGAGCAGTATAAAGACAGCGAGAGTGATGCAAAGCGTGGGCCTTGTCAACGTGAAGATGGGGGAGGAAAACTATGGGCTCAGAAACAAGATGGAGGGGAGGGGCGGGATCGAAGATTGCGTGGGCGTGGCTGCGGAAAGTACGGCCAAAGCAAGTTCCTTCGAGTTGCTGTGTCGTACATGAGATACTTTGTTTTGTATTATAAGTCTCACGCTACCCTAAGTACCTCTATCTCCCTCTAGCAAAACCGTTCCTTCTTCAGTTTTAGGTCCTGCTCTGTGGAAGTGTCTTTGGGGTAAGCACCCGCCTTAGGTGGAACCTCCAAGGATCCTCGGAGGGCTACAGGGGGTTAGGGTCCCCCGGCCAGAGACCTTTAAAGGGCTTAGTGGCCGTCGGTATAGTGCTGCGAGGCACCCCTAGCTCCGTCCATACATACAGCGGTACAGCTGTCCTGGCTGTTCGAGTTCCCACATTGCCTGGGGGGTTCGGGCTGACTTTGGCCGGGTTCATCAAATCCTTGTCTTGCCTTGTCTTGCTTCGCTCGCTCTCTTCCGCTCGTATCCCCCCAACTCTTGATCTTCAGTAGATTGGTCTCTCGGAGCAATTTGCGCATCGGTCTCAGCCTCTATAATCGCATTCAAGCTCAAGGTTGACAATCTAGACCATCTTCGGATAAGAGTGCAGTGAGCCAAGTCGGGGACGAGGGCATAAAGGGAATAGAGCCTCGAGGTCCAGGAGCCGCCGGGTATAATTCGAGATTGGATGAGACAAAGACGGATAGATGCGTGAAGACTGGGGCTTGATATTGGAATGGTTTTGCTTCTGCCCATGCTTGCCTTTCGTCCTGTCTGTCTGTCATCACTCGTGCAGTCCGTTTATTCAAGCCGAGGCCCCTTGACCTCGATCCAGCGTCGTATAGCCAAGGGAGCTTTATAGTGGTCTGGGCTTTGATTCAAAATACATCATCGTACATAGTACGGCTAGTTGAATGGCGATTTGGGACTAAGATCAAGTAGGAACCTGTCCACCGACACCAAATATAGTCTGGTGCGTGAGTAATTTGACGCTACGAAAGGACATTGGAAACAAACGGAGGATAAGGGAAAGCAGCTATTCCATTTCTCTCCGGGTTTTCATCTGACCGTCTTTCAGGTTAAATCACGCTTCAATAGAGACGAGCTAGTGATACCTAGAGGCTGAATGTTTGTCTTTGTTGAGTCTCGGAGATGCAGATGATAAGGCTAGTTGCGTAATGAATAGCTAACTGTCGTAGTTCTTGGCAGCCGATCAGAGCCCAAAAATATGCCCAGATATCTACAGAGTGTCGTGGTTCCTGAGATAAGCTATCCGCTCCCTATCATTACCGTAATAGAAACAAAAGATCCTTATTGCGTGCGGGCTGGTGCTATCTTGAGCAAAAGGCCAAGCAAGGCCAGACCAGGAGAAGTGCATGGGAGACGTGACATGGACATGGTTCTGATGGTTGGCAGCATGGGTGACAAAACCAAAACCGCCGCCGGGTGCACCTTAAATCATCCGCTGCATGCCTACAGGCGCTAAAGTGATCCACTCCCGGGGCTCCATATGCGGCTTGGTCAGGTCCTTTTGCAACGTGACTAGCCAACCAGAATAAAGACTGTCTTGGCTTGAGGACGACCTCATCCGCTTGCCATGCATCCAGTCGATTATCAACTGTTTAACCCGCCTCGGGCACGCAAAAGGGCCCAAGCAGCCTGCGGTAGTAAGGTCTCCCGATCAATCTACTATACTATGCCTACTGTAGTTGGCATTGCATCTTAAAGATACCTCGCTTCTGTCTCGCTTGCAGCCACGAGTCTCTGTCGAAGCACATCAACTAAGCACAGGGGGGCTATTACAACAGCTCGGAGATTTCGCCAACCTCCAGCAAACCAGAGGCTTGGTACACGAACGACAACTGGACAGTCGACGTCGAACACATACAGCAAGTCTCGGCGTCAATCAACCCCTATCAGTCTGTCTTGTCTTGCAGAAGTCGAGACTTTCCCCCACAGAACCACGCGCAAGACAATGCACATAACACATGGCAAGCTGCGGTCTAGGATGGTCTGGACAGGGCTGATTTATCGCCCAGGTCCGTAAGGCAATCATATTATCTTCATTGATTGTCGGAAATCTTACAGACTTATTCCGACTGCTTGGTTGATCTGGCCATAACCACATGTCTCATACTCAACTCACGCCATAGCTATCATGGGCATATCGAGCAGCGGCAATACCACGGACACAACACCCCGACTTTGACCGCCGCAGTTGCAACACGACAGTACGAGGTTAATCTTGTGAAACCAATCACGACAATGCCAATCTGGCAAATTTCTGCCTAGTGGTCGCCGTGGCGGCGCCTCACAAATAGCTTGGCACCGTCTGGCGTCCCGCAAAAGCTTCTATGCATTCTTCCACCAGGGCTTCCTCAACCATGTCACATACGCTAGCCTGCTTCTGGCCTCGACTGGCTCCTCCCCCACTCAACCCCCTCTCTCTTCATCCTGAATTGCGCCCGTCCACTTACATCATTTATGGATTCACAGCTTCGGGGGGGCTATTTGTTAGTCATGCCAGCCTTGTTGATTGGGCTGAGCAGTATCCGCCGGTATATTCTGCAATTGCGACATGAATACTGAGGCTTACGGAATGATTTTTACGAGTGAAAAACAATGGAGAGAGACCATAGTCTCGGCGAAAAGAGACGGGAGGCCTAATGCCGCAGTTGTCCTGAAAGGAAGAGTCCTGAGCTTGCTGAGTGACGCAGGCGTTAATACTCCGAGACAGCGGTACGCTTTCATACCCTCGTTCAGACAGACTACTGACGTTTCTTATTGCAAACAGGTTTCAAGGTCCCTAGGCCCCAAGAGCTGCACCCCGACAACCCCCGTGGCCATGTCTGTGGCTGCTCGCTTTGAGTGGTGCATGGTACCCTCGTACAGGGAACTGACAGCCAGTCCTTGCACGCCGCTCTCGTCATCCGGTACAGTAATCTGGAACCGCTTCAACATCACTACGATTAGCACATTGTCAGCTATTTTACAGTAATCACAATCATCACCATTGTCACACTGTCTCTTCGCGAGTACGTATCTCAGAAAAGGCCTTTCTTTTACGCTTTGGCGGCCGAGTCACCCATATCGTATGCCCTCGGCTGCCGTGTCACACCACTACGGGACGCTGGATGCCCTGCACTAGCCAGTTTGAAAAACGCAAGAAGCATTGCTGCCACACCAATTGGTACTTGCTCATGCATGAAGTCACCCCTCCTGCATTTAGAAGCTTCAGGCGTTACAGCCACATTTCTAGAACCTCAGCATTACACCAACTTTATTACGCTCGCCGTCGTACCTCGCAGGCTGTGTGATATCCAGAGGGCTCGGCTGGCAACTTGGCTGGCTGAAAATAATCCCCTTAATTAGGAGTAACATCAATACATCAACAAGGGGAAGAAGGGTACATGCGCCTGATTATCCCAGTCAGTTCGCTCTGATAACCTCCACGGACATATAAGGCACCACAAGTTTTTATCGGCACTTGATAGTCTTTACGGACCGCGGTGGACTTCAACTCGGCTCCTACCTATCTTTAGAATTATAACTGCGCACGGTAATCGTCAAATCCAACGTTGCTGGCGGCGTGTCGGCCGGTCCCGAAGAAGACCAATCTTGAAGAGAGGACCCGCGAGCCGATAAGGCAATGATCATCTTGTGCAGGTCAGCTTAGCGGCTGCATTCAGGGAGAAGTTGCATAGTCTCATCGGCGACTGCGAGAGTACCGATCCTTCGGTCAGGGATTGGGCAACCATCCAAAGGCTTGGGAACACGAACATGGCAGCTTGGCCCTCCTAGGTTTCTAGCCTCTTCAAACTTACCTAGAGTCAAAGAATATAGCGACCTGATGTCATGCATGTGGCTTCATGGCAAAATTTATCACTCCAATCTGAGAGGCCTTGTTGCACTGGTCCATGCAAACCTGGCCGTTGAAGTTACTACAAGACCCTGAAAATCTCAACCCCAAACTTAGTTGGAAACGAGAGAAAGAAGGGATTCATTGCGAATCACTTGCACGGAATCATCCGCCTCACCGACAGTACTGGACGAAACTCTTATCTCAATTTGTCAAAGGCCAAGATTCTCGGGACTTGTCCTTAAACTCACCATGTGGGCTGCCTACTAATAGGTACTGAAGATGCAGAATGAGGGTCGGATCATCAAACATGCAGTTGCATACAACCTTGCTGAAGGGTTGTCGTTTAAAACCCTGGCTAAATGCCCCTGCTTCTGAACAACTTAGTGACAGCAGTGGCTGCTCCGTGAACGCAAATTGATGGGGCGTAACATTCTCCAGCGGATGGCGCGGTATAAACTACAGGCATTTGAGGGTCCTAGGCATGGTCGAATGCCGCGGCTTGGAGTCGACTACCGACGCCTTTTGTCTAGAGGCACTCGATCAGCGCGTCCGTCAAGCCAAAGTATCGACAGGGGCACGCTGCGGGGACGACAGGGGTTTACATTGGCATCCGTTCCGAGCCAACCATGGGGTTTGGTCTAGCCGCATGCGCTAAACGGTCAATCGTGCGTTAGAAGGACCGAACGATACTCCATGGAAGTCAGGCTCTGGGGTCTAAGCCTCGTACTTTGCAAAAAGTCCTCCCATTTTGCACACCTAATATCTTCTCTAAGGCCAGGGGGGTGGCGCCTAGAATCAGCTATCTTCGTTGTCAACATCCCTCTTCCCTGCTGTTTTTTCAACCTTATCCGGCGACATAGGCTCTTGTCATTGGTTACGGGAGCGATATTTTAAAGAACCTCGGTTTTTGATCGTTGGTCAATTAAGAACCAGGAGCCATTAAGAAAACTCTACAAACTTAATAACCAGGTATGTAGAACCAGGGCTCAGGATTAGGAACTACGGTCAAGTTGGTCAAGTCACAGTTGACTTTAAACAACGTGCTTACATATTTCCTAGTGCAATCACCACTAGCTCAGCTCCCTCTTATATCGCAGCTTCATCTTTGGATATTGTTTGGCCCAGGAATTCTTGATCAGGCTGTACAGCTATGCGTCTTCCAAAAGAACATCGCAGAAGATAAGCTGACCCGCCTTTCCACCAACCAAACCCATAGACGCGATCTTTACAGGAGCGGTTCTACTTGAGCTCTGCGAGTCTTGTTCTTCATTCGTGCAATTGTCACTAGCCCATGTTCAAAACGTTGTCCATTTCGCCAATACCCGCCCGAGATACAAATGCCCGTACTAGTGGCTTTGATAGCGCACCTCGGGCTGGCATTACAATTCGAGCTGCTTGCACATAGCCCCTGCTTAAGCGAGTTCACCCTTGATGCGGCTATTTCATTAGGTTGTGAGAAGTCGGTCTGCTCTCCTGTCGATTGCTTGCATGGCCGGGAGTTCGAGAGCGATACCCAAGAGTATCAGTACTCCCACCATCTTTGATATCATTTTTTACAGACCCAAGGATTCTGCTATCGCTTTGCAAGGGAGGCAGCCGACGTCGCCGCGTTAGGGTCCATGTCCGATTTGCCACAGACTTGAGATGAGGTTGGATGCTACGTTGCTGGTAAAAGTACAATGAACGAATCAACATGGACTTGAAAACGCCAAACCCCGACTGCTCCGAGCGAACCACTAGTTTCGATTAGATCCTTCGCTGGTATCGGTTATGATCGGGCCTGTGGACACGTCTCGACTCATGCGCGTATCATGGCTTCAATGGAATCATGCCTAGATATTCGGATGTGGCTGATTCTCCTAGTTGTCATGATATCGAATTCTGCAAGCTGCTTTGTAAGTTTATTCAATCATATTTGCATGAACTACAGACTGGGGGATGAAAAGCAAATCTCGCATCCCAGTCGATCACCCACTGAAAGTCTGCCGTTTGCTTTTAAGCCATGAGGTTTCATGACAGCGGTCTTGTTGATCTCCGCTACCAGGAGGGTGATTAGACACCATAATAGTGCTGCAACAGCAAGTCCCTGGAATCTCCCATGAAAATGGCACAGAAAAATTTTCTCCACGACCCCAGATTTCCCCGCAAACCCAGTTCCCCATACTGCCGGCTTTTCTTAACATCGACTTCACGTGTCCGTTGTGTTTTATCATCACGTAATAGTATGAAAGTTTTGACTAAAAATGTTGCCAGGGAGATTCTCAACAAGTCTGGCCAAGTGTTTTGGAGCCACACTCCGTCTCCAACGGCCGGGCCAAGAAAATGGAGAACCCTACCGTCCCCGCGCTTCTCGGTCGGTGTGTCATGAGATGATGACCAACGCGGGGAACGGCAAGGGGCTACTGTACTTGTATAGTACAATGACCGTGTTTAAAGTTTGGCTTCCGAGGCGAACCAGTTTGGCGTCGTGTTGTGTCGTGTGTTCTCGGATTGTAACCGTTGCTGTGTTGGCTCGTGCAGTCTCAACATGGCAACAGTCGATATATCCTTTGCACCGAGCGTTAGGGTCGAAGCCGTCAAGGGCCGAGCCCTGGTTAACCACGATGATGATTTGCAGACCAAGCCACACCACTCTATAACATCGGGACTTGGACGTTTTTAGAAGGCAATTTGCGTTTTTTTTTAAGAGTATATGGTGTTGGTGTTGACAAAGGACACACATTCCTTGCCAAGCCACGGAAAACGTTTGTGGGCGAGAGAGCGTTGCAAAGCAAGGCGCGTGAGTGATATGGCTCTCCGCTTTGATATTGCAAAAGTTCCACTCTGGCTCACATCGACGAGTTGAACGGGGTCTCGTGCGCAACGAAAGCTCCGGCAACTTGAAGAGAGGCTGATACCTTGGCTGCAGCCTGCCCGAGGTTGTTCTACGTCGACCGTTCAAAAATACATCCATCCAAACCAGCGGGATGGTCACGGTCAAAAGAATGCTCCCCATTCGTCCCCCGCATTCCCCAGACTCTTGACGCTGCACGATGCTATACGGAGAGCTCTTCCCCACAAGGAGATGGGAACTAGTAGTGCCGCAGAATAGGACGCATTCGACGACGTGCATCGCGTTAATATCACCAAATTGTCCCATCACGACACCTCTCAACCCTCGGCCAGGCAACTCAACGACGCTTCATCATCAGGTGAGTGGATACCCAATTTGCGTTTTGCAGCTGGCTGCGATGACATTCGAAAAGCTCACTCCCCTTTTATTCCCTCGCCGCTTGTACGTAATATTGGATCCAGTCTGCCTTGGAAGCCGACAAAGGGCCGATGGTGGCCAAGAACTCCATGAAACTCTTCAACTATTAAGTTTGTCACTCCAGCGGCTATGCATTCGTACTGCTGCATCTGGTACAGTACCTTACAGTACCGACACCGAGGCCAAGATAGCTAGCTACCTACAGAATTTAGTGAGCTTAAACTCGACGATCTTGAACCTGCATTTCGTTTGGCTCCCGCTAATTGCTCTACTCCTTGGTGCGCGGCCCTTTCAGTGCGGGGGAGGGTGGCATTGCAGCCTTCTGGAAATCCGGGGAAACTCAACAAAGATGAATGTGGTTGGTTGTTCGCGGCATATAAAGTTTTATCGGCTTTATTTGACGGCGGAAGATGTTCCGCATTTTGAGCGCTGGAACTCGAATGTGGCTGCCGTCCCTTCGGTGCGCGTTGATGATCAGGGATCGACACTCGATAGGCGGATCACCAGCCTGACGGTGGCTTGACCAAGTTGTCCAATCAATGGAGCCAGACAAGCGAGCAAGAGATGACGACAGTGATGATGTCGTTGTGTGATGGTGTTGAGATAAGCCTTTCTCATCGTGGTCGAAAGGGCAGGGAACCAACAGCAGCGATATCTGCGGATGGAAGTGATGGACTTCACCTCCAACGATATGCTGTTTTGGCTAAAATGCTGGATGGTTGGATCGAGATTCTTTCACCCTGGCTTGGGACGAAATGACAAGTCTGCGATGCGCAACAACATCACAGGCAAAGATCGTTTCTTCTTGAGGTGAATAGGATGTTGTACGATTTGACGGTCATAAATTGATGATATCACTGTCATGAGCATACAATTATCGTCTGCAAGGCTTCATCAAACAGAACATATACCCTGGTTGACCCAGAATGCGTGACGGCAATCCATCATTTCTTTACCACGGCCGTCAATATCGCCTAATAGGCTAAATGGCTCTTAAGATCTTGTACAAAGTTGTACAGGGCAGTTCCTAGTTATTCCTACATTGACGTGTAGTTAAAGAGCAATTGCTCTGTCATGTTACCAAACACACGCTCTTGGTGTTATTTGCTGGGAAACCCTTGCTACGGTTATTCAAACAGATCTCTTGGTCTTTGTACAGCTCAGATATCGAGCACATACTGCAAGGCAACCTATTCAACTGTCAGGACGCTGTAGATTCAGGCTGTGGTATGTTGATTAGCCTTGGATCGACAAACATGCAGCCGGAAAGCTTACCCGTACCACGATTTGGGATTGCGAGTCTTTACCAACATCATGTCCTTACTCCACCATCACGACCAGCGGTATTTATCTCCAGATACGCTGGATGACATGGTGGTCACCCTTGCTCTTGGCGTCATTTTTACCGCTGGCCGTGATCTCTTGTGATGGCCTTTCAGAGACAAAGATTACAGATGACTTGTATGACATCGGGGACTCCGAGAGCTCTAGGCAGCAGATTTACACTGCTGTTGGCACAACAGTCGCCTTCCCTGACAAAACTTTGTTGGTTGCTGACATGTTTGCAAGTTGTGTAACAAATTTCTGAGAACAGAAAACGCACGATCAGCAATTAGTGCCTCAATGACGCGGCTGAAGTGAGCATTTTTGCTCTGGGCTGTGTTGATGGACAGGCAAACAAACAAGGACGAGTCATATTTTGGATAGTCTTGAACAATAGAATGTTTATAGATTAGTCTCTCAAGACTAAGCCCTGTGTCTACGATATATATGTACTTAGCCTAGTAATGCTAACAAGAGAGCTGCGTGTTTAGCCCAACACAGCATTTTAAGTAAGTATATTGTCCGTGTTATCAGAGGGTAACACCATGGGTATATCCAAAAGAAACACCATAAGGGTAATTGCCAATGTAATTTCCATAGTCCATCGCATCCTCTGGATACCTTCCCAACGCCAGACGTGTCTTGACTTAGCTCCTGGCCTTGTGATTCAACTATAAACTCAACAATATATCTCTTCAATTATCATACTCATTACTATAAGAATAGCATACAAGTTCTACCAGTGTTGTAGATATAGCAAAAGCAAAAGGGAGGCCGCTTATAACATTGTCTATTATAAATTTCCTATATTTCTAACCGGCATCTCCTGATTATGCTTTCACTAGCTAAGCAATCCCTTACTTATATTACTCGATGTCTCGAACAGGGATATGTTGCTGTCCCCTTCGCTCAATCTTCCGTAGCATGACCGTGTTTGAATGCTAATGTACCGACATCTACGAAACGTCTCCGAATATGAGGCACAAGTGACTATTCGGTCCGTTTTCTCAACGCAAACGGGCGTCCTTTTGAATGCCTAAAAACACTGCAGGCCTATTCCTTTGCTCGTTTCCTGACCAAACATGCCATGTATCTACCCGAGACTAATGCTTTCCATGGCACATCGACAACAATAGCAAACAACAAATAGACGACAGGAAGACTGTTAAGAGGCCTCACCGCTCATGATCTTTAGTATAAATAACCTACTAAGCCCTTCTCTAATCTTGTCCCTTCTTTCTACTTTTTTCTGCTTAACAAAAGGAGTGCTTGTATTCCAACCTTATTCGTCTTTTATCTATAAACCCATTCGCATATATATTTGGATTTGCTTGAGTTCGACTATCACGGCGTTGCCTCCTTTCCCTATATAGCTCAGGTCATTTCTGACGACAGTCTCTCAAGACAACAGAGAGATAATGAAGAACGATGGGAGTCGTAAGTAATCCTCGAGCTTGTAGAGCTATAGTTCAACGACGAACTCTGCGATATCGTCTATGGGGTAGAGATATTATGTGAGGCTTTTCTCACTCAGGATGAGATCATCTCTCAAGAACTTGTAAAGGCTCCCTGACGAGCTATACATTATATTCTGGTTAAGCTAATAATTAATGTGTCTTCTCTAGAGTTCTAACCCTCCTACTGAGTATAACTCTGATGAAGGGCCTGAGTGGACTGTCATTCTATATCACGACAGTGCTTCATTCAGTTATATATACTACTCAATATTTTATCAACAAAACGCCCTCCCATCGGCGACGAGGAAGTCTTAACAGCTTGGAAAGACGACAACGGCACAAGCCGAGAGAAGTCTGCGAGTTCCAACGGGACACATTGCGTTGGTGACATCGGTCCGTATGGCACTTACAACTCCTGGACTTCAGACTCATGAGATTGTCAAAGCTGCCTTTAATTTTTGAAGGCCGCCAATTAACCAACCGGTGCAACTGAATGGTGGATTGCATGCCGCCGACGGGCGCATGGAAGTGCTGGAGATGCAAGCCAGGGAGAGATCGACCTGGCCATGCTCATCCTGATCAATGGGCGTGGAAAGTCATAGGTGGCCGAATACAAGAAACTGAGCGCCGCAGAAGTAGGAGTTGATTCATATCGTTCAGCGTCCTGTTTTCCATCGCATGGTATATATATTATAACCGACTTCTGAGGACACATCAGTCGATGAGCTCGTCGTTTGCCTCGTCTTGACCAGGCCGGAACATCGAATCACGACCCGCGGTAGAGGAAGTCGCTACGGACTCACTTCTGGGATAGAGTCTTTGGCTGCGACCCCTCTTATCAAGGACGCAACGATGTCGGAAACCAACATTATATACGGCAGACTCAAGCACCGCCAGCCTCCCCTACCTGAGTCCCTGCCAACTGTGTCGCCCCTAAATGTCGCCAAACGGGCTCTCCGGTATATATCAGTCTGAAAGTGAGCGCCCATACCGTGCTTGCTATATGGATGTGGAAAGATACCACCAATTTTGCCCATGGGGCCAAGACAGATGTAATTAAGCGTGCCATCACTCGATATGACACTATATATAATACGAAACGAAATATGGACACTAAATTTCACCCTATGAGCGTGGGGGTTACCTCCGCCACAAAGACCATAAACCTGTCCTTTGCAACAGTCAGAGTTTGCATGTCTTCCCCAGATACTTTGGCCCGGAATGGTTCTCGTTATCCAACATTGCCCTCTTTTATATGCAGCAACACTACCTCATGATTCACCCTCACAAAGAGAAAAATGGTTGCAAAACCGTGGTGGCACGACTTGGACTGCAGGACATCAGATGGACACTCCCATCAGATACAACCATGAGATTGTCCATTGTGCCGGGAACTAGACGGTGCTCCAGCTGCAAATCCTACTCAGCTTACAGCATATATAAAAGGTTCTCATCGAATGTTGTGTCAAAGTCTTGGCCTTGTCGCAACTGAGCCCGCAATCGAGCGGCTCCCATTCCCTTGGCTCAGATGCCAGATGGATCGAAAGAACTACTTGAGCTTTCGGTCCCATTTCAGCAACTGGGGCTGTATCTCACTCACTGTTCCTTCCTGGAACCCCCAAGCTGACTTGGAAGACTTCCTCCAGATTTATAACGGATATAGTCGTTGCTTCATAAATCCCGGAAGCATTGTGCGAAGCAGGCTGTCTTCATTCTCTTGCAGTGTCTCTTGAGGGAAGGAGATCTTTACATACCCTTTCGATAGTCCCTACTTCACTCAGAAGGTTGCCCCTGAACTCGAAAGAATGCAACTTGGTTATCAAAAGCATACATTTGCTGAGCAAAAGTATTGATCTTGCCATCTCCGCCATGACCAACCATGTCCGACAAGCCTCTCTACGGCATCAGATTTCGAACTCGTGAGAGCGGGCAGATTAAATAAGATGGAAAAGGCTGAGAGTGTACGAGACAAATGGACTAGATACAGATGGTGACTGGCTACGTCGGAGGAAGAGGGCAAAGGTGGAAAGAGTTCATCGAGGGCTATACTGTGGGCACTTATTGATGTCAAAGGAGGAGACTCAAATTTCGAGTCTGGGTTTTGCAACAAGATATAGTAGGAAGAGAGAATGCCGTTTCTGTGTTATTCTCCAAGGATATTTAGATGCAATTATGACCCCGAATTCTCTCCAAACACGTCTGTTGCACATGGTTGCTAACTGCTATAGGATTCCCAGGTTCCCAAAACCAGACACGCGTGGCATCTTCGATAAGGAGCCGTGTCCTAATGCTTGACTGGATTATGGGCCAGTACTGGGCTGTACAATGCAAAGGGAGTAACTTACCGTCGATATAGTCTGTATGCGAGTCTAACGTGACGGATGCCTGGGAACTCCCCGGTAGAGCGGTGATCATAGCGGAGATGGCCAACCAGAAAGTGTGTGTCATCGATAGTGCGGGCGGCAAGAGGCTCGTCGTCATTGTCACGATGTCTGCTGTCCCAGCGACGGAACACTTTGTGCTAGAAAGTGCGCCAGCCTGAGAGCTGTAGAATGTTGCTGCCTCGCGTCTCAACGAAGTTGTCTAGGCGAGAGAGATCCAGGCATTTCAATTGCTCGTCAATAGTGAGGTCTTCGGCATCAGTGACGTGACTTAGCGCGTGTCGATGGTTAACAAAGCGAGTGGCTATCATGAGCTCTTGGTCGCTTACGCCTTGCAAGGGCGACGTGGCAAAAGCTTCAGGCATTTTGGCTTGTTTCTTTCAAATGCGAAGAAGACAAAGAGGGGAGAAGATGTGAATGGCCGAGGTGAAGAAGCAGGCCGCAGCTTTTGTTGGTGAACTCGGCCTGTTGCCTAGAGAGATAGAATGTCTGAACACGAAAAAGTCTCTGCTAGAGGTATTGTTAATTATCCATCCAGGTCGCGGCACTGGCAAACATCTGACTGCCAGTGCTGGCCACCCCTGAAAACGAGACCGAACAATCGAGATAAGGAGTTGGGAAATAGAACCGTTGCTTGATCATCAACCTCGTCTCTCACCTCCTCCTCCTTCTCCTTTCTTGATCAGCACGTCCATCATCGACCATCACATCGACAATCATCTCATTACCTCACAAGATGGACGGCCCAGGAATTACTGTGTATAACGTCCCTACCAGCACTCTGTACCACATGATTGAACAGTGTGTGAACGATATTCGACAGCCTTTGATCAATGCGGTCGTCGATGTACCTAAGTCAGCAATCAGCGAGGAGATCCAGAAGCTGCGCGAGGAGGTCACATCACTCAAGACCTACGTACACGAGGATGTTATATCACTGAAGGCCGACGTTCACGACGAGCTCGAATCATTCAAAGTGCACGTGAATGCACGGTCAGGTCAGACTTGAAATGCCAGTGAGTATAAGACTAAATACATACAGGATATTCTAGTAATCTTTAGGCAGTTAGGGAGATCTTACGAAGTCTCCTGTTACTCCCTGGTTCCGTCCTCTACTAGGGTGTCTTTATAACTCCCTGAGCAATATCCCTTTGTTCCTTTGGAAAACTTCCTATAGTTTCTCCACCTCCCGTAAAACCCATGTAGATGTGTCGGTCGTGCATCTAGAATTTAAAAAATTCGAATATCCGTTGTGATTCCTATCGTTCTTCGTCGGATGGTCGGGGTTGCGGTCGTCAGCCTCTCCTGATTCATATGCAAGCAAACACCATATAAAATCCCCACCCCTTTGAAGCCATTCCAAAAGAAGTCTTCTCCCCCAAAATGCTTCAACTGATTATAGACCCGGTCTCATGAAAGTAGAGGGACACCAGCCGCTGGAAACATGGAAGTTGAACTGTCATCTCTTTGCCCACGAAGGAGTGTAGCTCTGGTCTTGTCATCCAGCGTAGTCTAGTGAGTGAAACTCCGAGTTACTCGCTAGAGAGACGCTCACGTACTAGGATCAGTTGTTTGGTTTATTCATCGAAAAGTCAGAGCACGGAAACCGGCTCGAGGAGCTCGGGGAGTACGGGATGACCGGCTGTCGAGTTGGTGCACTCAGATTGTCCCAACTCCATCTACTTGATAATTTGCTTCAGGGTGGATGTGATAGTCAGCTTGGTGTTGTAGCCAAGGTTTTGCTCATCAATAGTGTCATCGTAGCTTCCCAAGGCTTTGGCTCAGGCTAATCTTCACCCCTGTTCCTTTTGGGCTGCTTGTTGGGGGACAGAGGGAGGTCGGTTTTCCATTTTCCGATTTGGGCTCGTGTTCCGTCCTTCTCCTGCTTTCTTTGAGTGGTCGGTACCTTGATAGGGGCCTTATAGCTGTTCCAACTTTGGAAGAATTTGAATAAGAATGCGTCCCGCTGTTGTTTGGTGATGATGAGATCTTCAGGATTTCCTGGTAGAGAGTAGCACCATTTGACCCAACATCGCAAACTGCCCCTCATACCAAAGATCTCTCTTGCTGCCAGGTCAGGGGATCTGGCAATCTTCGTTTGGGGATGGCGGAGGGTGATGTAGTGACTGTCGGAGATGAAGGACTGGTAATCTCTGGTGTTGTATCTGTAGCTGAAAGAAGGGACGAGAACCCATGAGCATTGGCAGAGAGTGACGACTGAGAATATAAGAAAGTAGAAGAGGGAGAAGTATGAGTTTTGCTACTTTCGGTGGTTATCAGGCTCAAAATCCGCTTCTAAGGTCCCAGAAACAGGCAAGCAACGCCATTCTAGCCAAGAGACGTTCCCCTTGTTTATATGTAGGGTTTACGGCAAATGGGAAATAGTTGCACGACGGGGAAAAGTAAGTGACAGTACCAGTTCACAGATCGATTTTTCTTGCCCTTAGTATACCTACCACCCAATTCCCTATTTTCATTCTGAGAGGCTGCCCATATTTACACGTCCCTGGAAAGAGCATCGTCGTGGCTGTATAAATAATTAGCCAACCTTTCCAAGATAGAGTTTGAGGTGAAATCAACCTACCAGTATGCATATGAGGAATCTCCTGGGAGATGTTGAAGATAGCGAAGCTGCAAGCAAGCCAGCATAACGACGACCAGGGCCATCGGTGCTCCCGTTAAACCGGCCAACCAGAATCACCAACTTGCGTTCAGGACGTAAGCCTGAATAACCTCTTCGCCCATGGAGTCAAGGTAGTCGGATGCGAGAATAAGCGGTTTGATACGACCAGACTGATCCCCTGGGTCAACCGAAGGAGGCACTTTGCTGCCAGCTTTTGCCCACTTGCGGATTCGGCACCGAGCGGTGTAGACGATGAGTCTGGCGTTGTAGTCGACAATTCTGTCTTGCTCGCATTTATTATAACGGCGTATGGCTCGGACTTTGGCCTGAACCTCGGAAACACCATCGTTCAAACGAACATACTGGAATCGAATAAGTTTCGCTTTCCCATCCCTCCAACTCCATTGAACAGTTTTGGTCTTGGCGTTGAGATGAACGCCGAGGAAGACTGGCTGCCCAGCCATACGAGCTGGGGGGATCGGAGCACCTGGGATGCGAGGCGGGTGGTTGACTTTCAAAGTCACGACTTGAGCGCTCGCATCTTGCAGAGATCGATTGCCTATCCTTGGGCGTATATCGTGAGGCCAGTCGCTCGCCCAACCATAGAAGATTGCATCGTAGAACAGCTCAATGATTTGCTTGGATGTCAATCCCGTGTCCCCTTCTTGCATTGCCAAGACGAATGCGTATTCCTGAGCGAGGTCGGTGAGAGCGAGGGTTTGTCTTGCGGTGAACTGGCTGCGGCGGCTGATGATATTATTGGAAGCGCGGACTTGAGCAACGTTGGCGATATCGTCAGCATCATGCTTGTGGGCCGGCTCCTCGTTGACAGACATGATTGAGATGGTGATAATGTGAAGAGGGCGTTCTGCTAGAGTTAGTTGAGCTCCAAGGAAAAGATTGAGACCGACATACTCGAATCTGACGGTGTGTTCTTGGTGCAGTTGGCTTGGGGAGAGGACTTGTAGTGAGATGATTGTGAGGAGGGAAAGGAAGCAAACAAGTGGGAGTAGAATCTATGAGAAAGTTTTCTGCATCGCTTCTGGTTGTTTCTATTGTTTGACGGACGCGCTTCCTATTGTGACGCGTTGCAGTAGCTGTTGCAACGGCCGCTGGCACTGCCAGAGTTCGATTTATGTATGTTTGAATGAATCAAATACTCTCCAAAATTACCCAAGTTGCTAGGCAGTTGAAAGGTGGAAAAGGGGCTTCAAACACATTCACATTTCTGGACTCAGGCCTCACCACCACCTTTCTCCTTGAAGACTATCTTACGTTCTTCCAATATCTCTTTCCTCTACTATGCTACAATCTATTTTAATCCTTTCATCGTCCTAGTTCGGCTTATTTCCCTCAACAACTCATCTTTTGTCCCTTCTATAGGTTACCACTGAGGAGGGTCTGGAAATACCTTCGTCAACATGCTACAGGGAATACTTACACCCCTAAGATGACAAGTCGGCATCAGACCGTGCGAAATCCCCGATTGCTTGTCCCGTGATGACATCCTTGAGGGGCATCATGGGGGTATCATGGACAAAATGCATCCGATTGCACATTTGGATGGTAACGTTATCGAATCTGGAACGCGTCAGTATCAAGCCAGATCAGACGAGAGGGGTCGCCTGGGGAATATTGTGCAAAACAATACCGCTCATCGAATCACTCATGGTGGGTTAGCGACAGATGATAGAGAAGAAAATTGAAGATGGTGATGGTGATAGAATAGGTGATGGAAGGTTGATGTGTAAAGAAGAATGAGGTTGTGAAGGAAATTGGGGATGGTCATGACCTTAAAATAACACAGGTGCATGAGGCCCTTTCCCTCCAGGCAAAGACCTTATAACTCCAAGTCAAGTCCTGTAGGGGTGGCCTAACAGCATAACAACATGGTTTCAATACAACAAGGCTACCTGGCTTTACACAACTCTATACAGCAAGGCCACATGGCCCCTTGGCAGCCGAATGGTATAAAGACCCTCTGCAAAGGCCATTACTAGTCCATCTCGTCAATTGTCCTTCCCCTCACCCATCAATCGGTGGTGAAGTCCTTAACCTTCCAAGACAAAAGCAAAGAAACTTATACATAAGTCGACCACCAGAGCTCACGCCCGTCAGTATAAAATCCTATCAATAGTCACCCACTGCATCTCAAACATAACGCTTACCACAAGGTCATAGCAAATATTCCATCTATAGGAAACGCAATGCCCTCTATTTAAGGCCTAAGTCTCCACGGAGGGAAACTATTGATCTCACCTCGAGTCCTTAGAAACCTATACTGTGGTGCGACTGCAAGTTTCCTCTCCAGTCACCTCAGCTCTTCTTTAAGCCAGAAATATATATAATTTGAGAGGCTGGGAATCAGCAGCAATAGCCTGAAATCAAAGACCGCAAGCTTGACAAGAGCCTTGCATATTTAACTGTTGGCTATTGCTGCTGGTTCCTAGTCTCTCTAAGCACATATATTAACCTGACCTGTGGTTGATCTGCGTGGGGTTTACATACGATTCTGGTGACTGACTTACACTTAAACTTGTGCTTAGATCTTGGAAGGCCAAGGACTTACAGTTGATTGATATGTGGATGGGGGTATGATTGACTGGACTAATACGCAACATGGGGGGGTGATATGGCATCGGTCCAAGCTCATGGCATACAAAGTATTTAAAATCACCATTTGTTTATGGTCAGCTAAATACATCTTCATTCTGCATAACGCATTCCAAGCCCCATCCAAAGCTCGCCATCCACAGCAGGAAGTATGTCTCCTTCGCTATACCAATTGTTGCAATGCCTGGCGAAGAGCATGCCATCTTCACCCTCTGAGGACCTAGAGACTTGCGTGGCTTGACCATCTGTTGGCGGCAGTACTTAACTGAGAAACACTATTGTCGTTGGCGTGTTCCAACTTCCTGCGACTAGGAATGACGCCCTGTGGGATGTTTACTGAATCCATATGATCTCCAGTCCAAGAAAAAGGCAGCCAGGCAAGAGCATCATCTCCATAGACCAGACTTTTTCCTCGAGAAAATCGGTCCGCAAGTGTCTGATCCATGTATTGTAGGGAGAGAAGGACCGCAATCTGGAAACTAGAGTGGTTACCAGCACAATGGGCAAGGTTATGTCCACCCTGTTCATAATCGGAGGCGACCTGGGGCTTTCCATCCTTCCACCGAAGGCCGATAGCATCCATCACTGATGTCAAGTACGGGTTCTGACCATTAAAGGCTGATGACACCAGTGGGTGCTTTTCGAGATCAAAGAGTTTGACGTTCTCTTTGTGAGTAAACCAGTCCAGGCCCATCCACGCAAGGGCAGTTTCTTCCTGTCTGGCATTACAGGTGACGAAGATCAATTTCCGATAGGATCCTTCCTCTTTCTCCTGTTGAGTACGGTCATGTGCACGCAAGTGGCCGAACAAGCGTTCCAGAGAGGATTTGATCTCGTTTGTTCCGATATATTTTGATCTCCCAAACGCAAAGGTGTAGGGATCCGGTTTGTCCCATGGATTGGAGCAGGTTCCGCAAGAATGGCCTCTGAATTCGTTAATTATATAGTGGGCGGCATGAGCCTGTTTGTGTGGGCTTCGGCCCCGATCACCGGGTGAGGTGGTGAGCTTAGATATCCGTCGGGCATCGATATAGGACCAGCCAATCTCGGTAATGGGCTTGTAAAAGTAGGTCTTCCCTTCCATGCGATGACCTTCGGGGTAGGTATCAGGGAGTGCCTTGCAAAGTTCGTTGATCTTGAGTGCAATGAACATGAGCTCCATCACAGACGGCTTGTAGTTGCTGCTACCCTCATTCTAGGAGGGGAAGAGCTTGGAGAGCCCCTGTAGATCAAACTTTTGGGCATCGCTCTGGGTTCCGTTATGGGGAACATAATGGTTGATGTTGACATTGGTGAAAACATCCTCGGACTCGAGACCAGGGTAGGAATTCCAGTCAGGAACAGGGCCCTCCGGGGGCTTCGTGTTCTTTGGCTTGTCCCCCATAGTGGTATACTACACGATATTAATCAGATGGCACAGAAGGAGAGGCGGTGAGGAGGAACATACTCTAAGGTTTGGGGTGTCGAGCACGAACCGGGACGAGGACAGGATATCTCTGATACACAGAGGAAACTAAATTCATCAGAGATATTAGCATGGTCCTCACAAGATTATCAAAGTCGATCAACTCGCTCGCACATGCACAAATCAAGCCAAGCGTGCGCGTGAGCGTCGGAACGCGCGATGGGCGAGGGAAGGACAGGCAATATTGAAGAAGGGCGAAAAGAGTCAAAACCGAAAAGAGGTCAACTATATAATAGCAAAAGTATAAAAATACTGAGCTTCGCCTTCCAAGGAAAGCTGGCGAGAGGTAAATATTGCTAAGGAGATCGAGCTGTGAGGGTTGTAGAAAGATGATTGTTGCTTTTCGGCCTATGCAGTATCAGATGGAGAATGATTCACTGCAACTACGTCATAAGCAGCTGACTCGTCGAAAAAGCAAGGACGAGTTATCCGTGCATATATGGTTCATGAAATTTGAGACATCTCCTTTTCGGCTGAACTTGAACGATGGTGGAGTTCACGGGTGTACGGCTGAGATGGGGACCATATGTAACCTCGTCTTCCGCCATCATTTGTTGCCGGATACAGGTAGCCTGTGAGACTTGCCCATCAGATAGTATTGCATATAGTGAAATCTCATATCAGATATTTTAGTCGCTTAGACAGTCTGAAGATATCAGATAGATGTATATATGAGGCGAAGTGAGAAGATCATGCATAGAATAATATTGGATAATATATAGAATTAACGACAAAGATAGTCTGGCATCGAATATTTTGTAAGAAAAGGACTTGAAGGGAAGTGAAAGTCTGCAGTTTATACCTCTAATTAGAATCAAGACACTCTCCTATCAATCACGTTTTTGTATGCACCAGGGGCTATTTGTTGTTTACTTGTGGTGGCTAGAAAGGCGGAAGCAAAAGTTTGGAGACTTTTGCTACCAAAAACCGATTATCATAGATTTCACTGACATGTTTTATTATCTCTGATCTTATGACAGGTAGTTTGGGAAAACATCTGACAAGGTGGCCAGCTGAAGAGTAGATCTCACAAAACATTATGCTATTGATGAGTCTTACATCTTCAGTTCAGAAGTCCAGTGTCTGTCTACCCAAGAACAGGGTAAAACTACTAGCGGTTAGATACCACTTTGCATAAAGAAGATTCTAAAGTATGGTGCTCTCTTGAACATTGCCCAGTTCTTGGTTCCGTCATGCGTGTTGTTCTTGTTTCATGCATTCCCAGTCCTTATCCCTGTGATACCGGAGCCTCCCTATCTGGTTTATATCCCGGTAAGCTACCGAGCTTGGTATAGTCAATAGACACTTTCGTCTGGTGGTACTGATGGTAAGGCGAAAGCCTTGTATCCCCATGTAAGGCAGATCTCTACTGTTGCAGACTATGTCAGGTACACATCTCCAATACCGGGTATGATGTTATAACTTACGTTTGGCAAAGGGGCAATGGGGATAATGTAGTCTGCTTCCAGTTCTTGTGCTTGAGTCTCACACCCCTCTTCTCGAAAGCACGCCTGTGTAATGAGAACTCGTGACATCAACAGGGGCTGAAGGCGACGAATGGTATCCTCTTGGTCAACGGATGGACTTTGGTCAGTGCCCGCCATTGCCCATTTCACGATGCGTCGGCGAGCCGCCATCTTGATTTGATTTTCATTGTAAGTGACGATACGGAGAGTCTCCCCCACATCATAATAATTCAACGCTATACGCTGGCTGATGAGCTCGTCGTATCCTTCATTGAACTCGACATATTCCAGCGGAACTGGAACAAGCTCCCCGTCCGTCCAGTGCTACTGGACGGAGTCTGGGCGCTTTCCAGTGATAGTGAAGCCAAGGTAGACAGGTTGGAAGTGTTTGCCTCCGGGGTAGGTGTCCTTAATTTTGCCGACTTTGAGACGAGTCTCCTCAGGGCTAAAGTCAGGTAGGATTGGTGCATCGGTTGATTCATCAGAACTGCTATTCCAATTTACAAAGACCACGATGTAGAACTTTATGATGGCCTCCGTATCTGGTAGCATGTTTTCCCCCAACTGCCTCTGGCGCACTTGAAAGAACATGCGCATGAGGTCAACAAGCTTTTGGCTCTCGTGGAGGGAAAGCTGGGAGACGTTGTTGATACATGAGTATGGGCTTCGCTGGCCGGGCACCTGGTCGAGGGCTTTTTTTGCCATGGTTTTCTGCTCAGGTTCCGTTGGCATTTCTGAAGAGAAGTGGACGGTCCTGAATATTCAGACAGCGTGATCAGATGAAGCATATAGCGGCCATTGGTATTCACGTTGCTTTTCCTTGTTACTTTACACCTCAAGCGTGGTTCGTGACGACCTTATTCTGTCTCGGAATGGAGATCGGATGAAGAGAGAAATAGAAAGGAGGTGAGGTTGAAGGGCACCCAATGGAATTTGAAGGCTCGTGAACAGTACCCGCCAGTAGCTGGCAGTGCCTCGTTCTGAATATTCACAGAAGCAGGTGACGAGGTGCAGGTAGTGAGTGGCACTGCTAAAGGGGGCAGATGTTAGGGCACTGGCCATTGTCCGGATACCTAGCAATGACAATTATGTAATTATATCAAGTATGAAATATCAATAAATTTTGTGAAGTTTCTATTTTTCTCCTTCGTCTTTATTCAACATCAACCACATCCCTCGTCACAAGTCAAGCCAGCAGCCCCTAAGTCTTTAACTCTGTTAATTATGTGCGGCAACTTGCTGTTTCTGTCTTTTAACATCATAAATAGAGATTCAAGGAAAGCAATCTCTACGGCGGCTTCTACTTCCTCTTTTTCAACCTCTCTTTTTCGATTGCTAGCACGCCATCAGCCTTGCGTTGAACTACCACATATGCTACTAAAGTACTGCCCCTTTTAACCTACCGTACTACAACACGAAATATCTGTAACTTGATAAGCTGATCATTATCCCCATAGCTGTATGTTGCCCAAGCTTCTCAATGTCGTGGATGCGATAATGGGAAGCGGAAACGCAGCAAACGAAAGGTTCCTGAAAGGCCCTTTGCTGGTACGTAAGCACTCCCTTGGCCCGAATACTGCTATTAGACAAACTAACTGAAACTTTCAGAAGTACCAAGGATGTCCTCTCATCTTCCCAACTAGAAGCTCTTCGCACTTCCCTGTCGAATAGCCCGCAAAGTTTCGCAAAATCAAAATTTACGGGTGATACCTTACCCAGCTCTCCTAGTTCACTATGAGATGTTCGATGCAAAACGCGATGTGATCAAGACAAGTAATTACTCCATATGGCAACTGGTAACCGAGCTAACTCATGCATAGGCTGCTCCAAGAAGAGGGTATCTACGAGCTCACTGCAGAGGATAACAGATGAATAGAAGGAGGCAAAAGAGGTAAAAAGGAATATAGGCTTCAATGAACGACAACAGGGAGTTTCTGCCGAAAGAAAGCAGGAGGCTCTGGTCAAAAGAAGGGCGAAGAGAAAGTTCAAGTGAGAAACATTGCCCATCATCGTCGACGCGCCACTTGACATATATAAATTCCAACAGTCAAGCTTTAGTCACCTGGTCTGTCCTCCCTTACTTACACCATTATATCTCTCTCTTATACAGTTTTAGCCTGGAAAATATTCAGTGTTCATCATGGTCTGTATTACCGAATTCATTATCCCAAATTGATACGTCTGGCATTGTTACCCACCCCCTTCTAGCTATGTCCATGCGTGTCGTGACATTAAACGACCTTTAACCCCAGTCTTCTCACTGACTATAAGTTTTCTGCTGTCGCCTGGGTGAGAGCATGCTTACTGAGCGAGTAGCTTTTGCACTCAACAAAATCCCGAGCGTAGTGGCCTCTGACTTCGTTGTAGGGTGGTTTCTCGCCTCTCTTGTTGAGCTGTTTGAAGGACTATTAGGATAGGTTCCCTGAGCATGATGAGCTTAACCTCAACCTCCTTTCTTCTTTCAGGGGCTATGGAAGAACATGGATTTCCATGAGATACTATCGGCAACACCAACAAAGCGCCCCCTATAGAGAAGGTTCTTTTTCATCACCAGGGAAAGATTTTGCCTCCCAAATGTTTTGAGACCAGCCCGGAGCCTTGTCACACGATCTAAACATCGACGATAATGATTGTACATTACTTCGGCTTCTGGGGTAGGATGGGGAGAATGGGTCTGTAGATATTGACCATAGCCACAGACACAGACTCAGCAAGCAATCAACCAACAGACAGGTTACAAAGTAGAGGAGACGTCGATTCTCAACATTTAGGGGATCCTAGTTACAAGTACAAGCCCCTATCCTCTCGGTAATCATCAACATGCATTCGTTTGTTCCGCATTCCCAAAGCCGTAAACCCAGCCGAATGTAGCATGTTCTCAATAACAGATCATATGGATCCTTCAGCGGTCAGTTAGTATTCAGAACAATGTAAAGGTTGCAAAGAAACCTACTTACTGACAATACGTTCTCCTGCAAGCACAGAACTGGTCTATGCTAGACGATGAGGCAACACGGTAATCGTGAGTAATTCTGCTGTGGCTTTCGTCACAACTCCGTACCGCGCAGCAATCAAAATGCCAGACGAAAAACTCGATCCAGCGCAAGAATAGGCTTGACAAGGTCAACATTCTTGTCTTGATCGTCGACCGGTGCAAAGTCTCCATAGAATGCAGTGGCTCCTGTATCGATCCACTTCTTGATGCGTCGTCGGGCTACAGCAATAACGAGTTCCTTGTTGAAAATGTTCACACGTTCCTCCTCGTGGTTGTTGTAGTTAGTGGTACACTTTTTCTGCAAGTCCAACAACGTAGCATCGTCAAACTTGATGTGCTAGTCCCCTATGATTTGGCTGCTGTCGTCACGCCAGATGAACTTGAGGGGGCACATTGGGTTGCTGATGGTTATGGTGAGCCAGACGGGGGTCCCTTGGAGCCGGTTTCGCAGTCTTCGGGGCACCGGCCCCTCCGTTCCCTCGTCGTCTTGCCTCTTGTGCTTCGAGGCTGACCTTGGAAGATCCGCGTCGAGGGTTCCAGCTCTGGCGCGCGTTTGGTTGCGAGATCTTTCGGGAAGTTCAGGTAAAGACAAGGGAGTGTCGCTGAAAGGTTGGAATCCATGCAGGACTGTGACTATGAAGTAGTCACGGAGCTCAGTGGTCAATTCTACAGGTGTTTCAGGCGCAACCCGATCTCCCAGCGCCTTCTAGACACGGGCTAGATCGTTCAAGCTATTCTTTTCAGACCGAACGAATCCATTGGGTAGGCCGGGAGCGACGCCAGCGGGTCGGAAAGATACAACATTTCGGTCGAGTTGGAGATCAACCTCGATCTCCTTTCTTCTGTCAGAGGCTGTGGATGAACATATATTTCTCTGAGAAGTCACAGGAGCGGTCATCTTTTTTAAAGAGATACTTCCCCGGGTACTAGTTGAGTAGGCGTGTCGATAGATCAGCCTTAGAAGAGGGTGATGATGGCGTACGGCGGCAAGGAAGGATTAGATGGTGATAACAGAAGGGGCGAAGCTTTTCAGGCTTTGTGGAAGTGATGAGTATTAGATGAGATCACCTCAATATGGAAGGAAAATACCATGTAGACGCCCAGTTGAAAGCGTTATGGTAAGGGAGACGGAAGAGAAAAAGGTTCCAGGTAAAAAGAAAACCAAACAAAGTAAGCCCCTTGGTCAGACAGATCCACTGTTGGCATCTTATTGGGCATTTTCATGGCACCGGCAATGGCTGTCGGATCGAGGTCAGGTGAACAATGTATCTTGGACAGGGGGTCGAACAATGGGAATAAACGAAATGCATTGTATATGAGTTTCTTGTTTCCTTTGTTCTTTCCTTGTTCTTTCCTTGTTCTTCTAGCCTCTCACTTCTCATTAACAAATATTGCACGTCTCCCTGCCCCTATTGTCTTCCTCGTGATCCTGCTTACCCTTGAATCTTGGATCACAACAGAGCCATCAAGTACCCAAAATAACTACATATAGTGAAAAGCATCTTTATATGTAGCTTGGTTTATTTGATACATTTAATTCAAAAACTGGGCCCCATTGTCAGTGGGTTCACAACGTCTCGACTGTATCTGAAGGTAATGCGATAATAGAAGTGCAGGTCCAATGCTTTGATTGGTTCAACCCCGAGCGTGAACATCATACATAAGGAGGCAAAAGATGTGTACTTATAAGATATTGTTCCAAAGTATTATTTTGATATTAATAATGTTAAAAGTGAGCTGTAATAGAGTGGCCACTCCCAAAGTTGTACTTACCCTTATTCAAGACCACAAGCCTCGGATAAAAGTTGGATTGCAAGGCACTTAGTGATATGAATGAGGCCCAGATGCCCTCCAATCACCTTATCATGAACCTTTAAGACTTTGATAACATTCGGAGAATTTTCTACACTTGGACATCACCGTTGACGCCCAGTTTTGGGAATCACATGTCTTCTGAGTAAGGGATAAGGTTGATCAGATGTCCCTGACTTAAAGACAAACCCAACGGGAAATGACTGGCTATTTTGACTGGCTCATATGCATCACGATACTTTGGACCTCGCGATATGGAATAGATTCGTTCTTTGTCTGTCGTGGCTCGGGATTATCGAACTGCAAGGAACGGCTCTAAGCCACGGCTTTTCAACATGTCAAAGTAACGTGGCAAAGAGACTGACTCGAGCCGAGCTCTATTATAAATAAAGTTATGCTTTAAGTTCTGCTTCCTCTTATAAGACGGTAATGTCCGCAAAGCTACAGTTAGGCAGTCAAAGACATTGCAGTAGCTCAGCTCGCTTGGCTTTGTGTGCCTGGAAGGCTTGACAATTGAGTTTGGCGGAGCTGATATTCCTTTCTTTCATCCGCAACCTCCGGAGGAAAGTTGCGAGAAAAGCCATCGTGGCTACACAGGCTTTTACTCTTCCCTTGGCTAGCTTCGGACTACCCAGCAGCTTGGCAAGTCTAGATTCTGTTGTGCCTACTGTTGTGCCACCCACCTATTGCCTCACCGCTGGATTGTTTATTATCTGAACTGAGATATTGCAGCGATATCACGATGCACAGCTGTTGGAAACAACATTCAATGGAAGCATGTCTTGTGGTTCAATGCGTATTGTACATTATTAAGGCTATTAACGCCAGGTCCTAATTATACTACTAAGCTATTAACAATCGTTATCCATGCATCATCATTACAATCCGTCTCATTCTCGCATTAGGGGTCCTGTTTAAGGACTGTACTTCTCCCACTGGATCTTGGCAACATCCTCGTAGCACTTGGAGTCGAGAGCGTACTTGTGGCTAGAGTACGATCCCTTGGGGAGGACCTCCAGCTCGGCACACTGGGGCACCAGGCGGATGGGAGCGCAGCCCTCGGGGATGTTGCGCTCGATCTTGTTGTCCTTGGTGATGGTGAGGTGGGCCTGCTCAATGACGATAAAGTGCTTGCCCTGGTAATACTCGAGGCTCTTGTTACAAGCAACAAAGGTCTCGGGGAGCAGGTAGGTGTAGGGGTCCTCGGGCTGGTTCAACTGGACACCGGGGGTTCCGGCACCAAAGTTGAGCGTAGCACCGAAGAGGTTCTTGTCTTTCTCGGAGGGCTTGAGGCCAATGCCATTGGGGGTGAGAGGAGTGCCACCGTCGCTGATGACGGTAGCCTCACCGTTTTGTCGCTCCTCCTTTGTGCCGTTCTGGTAGAAGATGCGGCCGTCCTTCTCGATCACGCCGACGAGGGCTTGGCCAGCTCCGGTGTGGATACTGGTGATTTCTTGGTTGTTGATGGGAGGATCAAAGTCCCTTGAGTGATCTGTGACGTTGACGACGAGCTTGAAGCCCTTTGATGTCGAGCGTGAAGGGTACTGGGGGTTGACGTTGTAATGGGGCTGGACCGGTGAGGCCGCCGCAAGGCCGATGAGGCTGAGGAGGAAGGTTGAGGTGAGCATGGTCGAGAGGTGAGGCGAAAGTGGAAAAAATACAAGACTGAAGAGAGGATGTCGAAAAGAAGGGAGGATGAGGAGTGGTGACGAGTCGAGATAGTGTCTTGTCTATGATGTAGATACAGTCTTTGATGTCTGATGATACGAGAGAACAAAAGAAACAGACGCGGGGGCCTTGAAGGTCTTAAATGCCGCCTCGAAGTGGCCCTCAGCTGGTCAGGTCAGGTCAATGTAACGATGATTGCAAGGCTCAAGTTACTGAGCAGCTGAAGTGGCCGATCAATCATCAAGAAGTGGCTGGAGGATCTCGGAGTGGAGAACTTTTTGCGGACCCTCGGTGGGCCGGTAGGGGCCCGCTCCCGGTGGATCTTGGCCCAGGCGATTTTAGCGAATGGCTACAGGGATCGCCGGTGCGGGTGCGGGGAGGTCGAGTGCTGCACGGCCGAGTCGGGGCCCTGGAGCCAAGGGATACGAGGGCCCGCCGGGTTCTGTAATAGCGTCATGCCATGAGCCGACAATGACCAATTCCACTGATTTGATAGCGGTCGTGTTGGACTTGGGTTTGTGCCTGTGAAATATGCTTAAAATAGCATCAACCATTCTATCCCAAACAACACAAATGAATATCGTCATGAGAGATCCAGTGTTTCTGACGTAAAGAGATTGCGATTCTCACTTATCCCTCGTTTCGAAACAAGATGAAAATCCACCAGATCCGGAGATCCCAGCTGTTGAAGATCTCATATCCATAATCAGGCCGTCGTTTCTATTCAAAGCCATTCTTTCGTCACATGCACAGCACCAATAAACCCAATTGAGTGGATCTGACTGAGCCTGTTAAACTGCCACAAGTCAACGTGTGCGGTCGAGGCCGATGCCAAGGAATAGGATCCTTTGTTCAACGGCATTGTTAGTGAGTTCACTGCAGCTGGCCTCAGTCTCTTGTCACACAAATCACGGTCTTTCCTTTTGGTAATACAGCGGATGTTCCGTATGTTACACGCTGACCTCTTCTCAACGCGTGGCATTGCAGCCTCAGGGGCATGGAATTATTGTCTATCAATGCCCATGACGTTTCTATCGAACTCTCAACAGAGCTTTACGGGAATGGCGGTTTCAGATCCTTTGGGATGATATCACTCCAGGTCCCTGTGTAAGTGTCACTGCGAGGATCACCCCTGAGGCTCATTCATTATATCATAATTGTGGTTCACATCTCAACGACATGGCGATCCACTGATATATACAGAAAATGATATCACAGGGCATTCGTCTAAACTTGTTGTCATGAGAGTAAGAGGCTTGCTAGGATTCGTACAACATGAGCAAGCAGCCTGATGAACAGGACAAATCTCGATCATGACATGCAACATCAAGTTGAGCATGATTGACTTGAGCTGCAGACATCATCAATGACAGAATGTGTTAACAGACACTCTACAACGGAATAGAACTTTGACTAGTACGCTAATCTATCATGCTAATCATAATCCTAAATCCTACCTAATCTGGGAAATAGCCTGCAGTAACACACATACTTTAACGTCATGGTTAGCTAGATTTAATAGAGCTTCCGGTTAAGAGACTGGTCGATTGTGTATAACATGCTTAAGTTTTACTCAGTTTATCACTCGCTTAAATTAACGTAAGACAAAAAGGCAAGAAATCTGCCTCATCTTTACACTCTCGTGAGGTCAATATTAACAATAAGGAATAATAATGTCGAGGGTGGGCAAGTGATTGACAAGTGTTGGTTGCGAGCCTCATCGGTTCGCCAGGCACAAGTCTGCCTAATCTTTCAATCGTCCCCTCCGCATCTCCAATAAAAAGCCAGCGGAATTCTCAAAATAGACAGCCGAAGCACATCAGGCAACCCTTTCAATTGACATCGCATGTTTAACCCGAAAGGCAGTCTAAATCAAAGTTTCCTTACCCCAACCTGCATACAGCCGACTCTTCTCTTCAACCAATGGGCCTCGACCAACATATAGGTAGGCCTCCCTTAGCCCATGTTTTTACACTTTGAACCAACAGACATGGCCAACCAAATAGCCATGATATGATCTGTCCTGCCATTGAGGGGTTGTTATGGCTGCCTTGGGCCGTCTGACCCCTCAATCATTGGCACATGCCACTCCCAAGAGGCCGCAATAAAGCCTGTTCAAAGTGTCATCTCCAATTGCCTTTGCGCCATGCCGAGACTGAGGGTGAGACACTTTGTGTTCGGAGAAAAGAGACATGACGGGATATAAAAGTGCCCGTCCTCTGACGCTGTTCTAATACTGAACCTTGTCTGCGAAAGCATCCAACTTCGCAATTACAGCACAACAGTCTAGTTCATGAACTATAGAAATCAACTTCCCCAGATTCAGGACGGGTCCACGGATTTGAGTTCCGTGGACTCGGACTATCCACTCAATCGTAAGTGTCAAGCTTGAGTCATTGTACTTGACAAACTCCACCGGCCAGTTTGCTGACGTTACATTTCCTTGTATCTAGTGTACTCAACAAGCTTCGAGGCCTTGTCCACAGTGACATTCTCTCCAGATGCGGAGCAATGGCTTCACCTGGAGTCATTGATGCAGAATGTCCCTTCTCTTGACACTTTCATGAGCCAAGAAGACATTCACATGGCTGAGGGCTTTATGCCTCAAGCCAACAGCGATCTCTACGGTGTTGATTTCTCATCGACGAATATCGAGATAGATCCGCATCTCGATAGTATCGATTATACTTGCTCGTTTCCAGGATCCGATTTTCCTCTGGTCTTAGACGAAATGCATCAAGGACAGTCATCACCCTCTGGTTCACAGGATGTTAGCACTCTGTAGAGTGAGTCTCCTGAATATAACCAGATGAGTGATTTTGTCTCTGGTACATGCTCTCCTACTGCCTTTGGTAATGATGGAATGCAGCTACATTCATTTAACGCCATTTATCCAGATTTCGATTCGTCCCCTGCCGACACCTCTACAGGTAGCAGCTCCAGCTCAGACACAAATGGCAAGCATAAGTTCGAAGAGGATCCTCTCACACGTTTGAAAAAGAACGAGTTTGTAAAGGATGGAAGATTCCTTTGCAATTGGGCGGGCTGCCAGGAGATCTTTGGCGAGAACCGCAAGAGGAAGTGAGTTGTCAGCGTCCCTCGTCCAGATCAAATGTGTTGCTGACAATGAGATAAAGCAATCACCTTCGGACTCATCACAAGCCTGTTCGTTGTCCTAAGCCTGGGTGTAAGGTTAAGAGTGCATGGCAGAAGGACATGCGGCGTCATTTTAAAACCCACAGGTCTCGAAAGACCTGCCAGTGTTTTCAATGCGGCGAATGGTTTACGATCAACTATAACTTGAAGAGACATGTGAAGGAGAAGCATGGTGGGAAGAAGAGAGTTAGGAAGTTTTAATTAAGAGGACTTTCGTCTCCGTTTGTTGTACTCATGCTTCCATTCGTAAGTGATTTTTCTTATCAGACTTGATACACAAGGGCTTGAAACTGCTTTAATGAACTTGAGGCACTTTTAACCAAAACTACATTCACCTTGAACTACAACTTGACGCCTCCATCAGATTCATCGTCGCTTTTTTCCGCTTGGTGATCAGTGCTGTGCTCATCTTGTTGTGATGATGCAGAATCTGCGAGTGTTGCATTTGGTCAGCAATATAGGGTGAACAGACATCCTATCAAACTCACCATCACTTTCCCGACCCTCACTTGAAAACAGGTCTTCAACTTCTGACAGGTCAAAAAAGCCCATAGTCGTAGTGATGGTTGTTGCAGAGTCCGGTTGGTAGGGCGCAGGCTTCTTCCGGTTCGTGATTTGCTCAACTACGGCTTTTCTCAGCTCTGAGCTGATTTCTGCCAGTGTATGGCGTTGATCCTTCCAATGTTCGTTTTTCCAGCCACCAGGTAGGTCGATTGGCCGCCAGTTCAGGTACACCTTCTGGTGGGAATCAGGCTCAACGAATTCCCCTGGATGATGTCTGAAATAGAACTTGCAGCAGAGGCACGCGGGCTTGCTGCAGGCTATGTAACGGTCACCGTCGACAAACTCGCGTTTGTTGCGGTGAAACTCCTCCAGCATCTGTATCTCTGCATGTGCTTGAGGTTTTCTGTGTTCCTCGTCATACATGGTCTGGATGGCGGCTTCGATTTGCATTGATCCATCTAATCGTTCCATATAGTGTTGTATATCCTCAAGGCGTGGGTCGTTTGCGGGGAGCATCCTCTTGACAATAGAGTTGAGGTTTCTGAGGCCATCCCCTTCTGGTACGGCTGCTGGAGTTGGAGCTTCGACTCTCTTGATTATGTAGGAGCTGAGAAGTGGTTCCAAGAGGAGAGCACCTTGAACAAGGTTGGTGGCCACTCGTGTTCGCTCGGATAGACGGCCTATGAAATGTCTGACTGTACGAAACGACAATTTGACTCTTTCAGGGATTGCACTGGGCTCTTGACTCAGAGTCTCCAATGTCGCCATTTGCTTATCATGACGGCAACTATAAGCAACCTGGCACATAGTCAGGATATCGGTTTCGGAGGCAGGCGAGAACTTGAGTAGCCACTCTAAAATTGCACTCACTCCTAATTCTATATTAGCCCAGTATCAACTTGTTGTGTTTGAGTCTGCCTTACCAGTTGTCTGTACCGCTGTCGTGTTTGCTTCCAGGTACCTCTCACACTCTTTCGCGGCATTTGATAGCAGCTTGCACTCCTTCTTCAGTCTTGGAGTGGCAAAGTATATGCATTTCTTGGCTATTTTATCACTCAATGTCTTTCGATCTGTTTCTGTAACTTTTGGCTCTTGGCGTAGATCTTCGAGGATTTCGGAGAGAAATACGAGGACATTTTCGTTGGGGGTTGAGTTTGCTGCGATACAAAAGATGACGCTCTCTCGATGGGACTCGAGGGCCATTGAAGTTGTCGTATTTCCGCCTTTTCTGTAATCACAGATAAGGCTCAAGCTTTTGAGGAGCCTGCGTCGAGCGCCCTGACGGTCAGTGGGAGCCTCCAAGCTGATGAGGCGAGGGCCATGACTTTTCTTGAGAATAAAGAAGAGTGCTAAGAATTCAAAGAGACGTGACAGAACCTTGCCATATTGATCTAATCGAGGCTTTCCCACGCCCATCTTTCTTAGTAATGGAGTCAACATAGGATATCGGTGATGACAACTGAACGGGTAAGCTGAGAGGGTAAGGTTAGTACGGTTAGGTAGCTGCCTCTCTAATAACCTGTTATTTCTCAATTCGTGAACTTATCAAAAACAAACATGCGGCTCAGTTGACGCCTCTCTCGGTCGTTCAGTGGTTGGTTGGTTTCCCGCATGGGAGTATAAGGCAGAATGAGGCCGACTGTGGTCTGGTATTAAGTGTTGGTCTCCTCTATTTGTTGTCAGCCATGAGAGGTAATTTTTGCAGGCCGTGTGTATATAGTAACTGGAAAAACACGGGCTCCTTTCATGGTGACGTTGAGAACAGATGATGGGCCAGAGCTTGCGCCTTGCTCATCTAACCTAGACGAGAGCATATAATGAGATTCATTGGCCGAGAATCGTCAAGCGTCTAAGATGACGAATTACCTTTTAGTTAACTCAGTCATTTACACATGCTTCCAATTGAGTAAATCATTGATATTGCTTGTAAGGCAAAAGGCATCTCTGTGACATGCAAAGGGTGCATGTTCAGCAAGCCAAAAGTTAGGGGGAGAAGTGTACTGTTTACAAGCCAACCCACTCTCACAATGGATTCAGGATCAGAAGCAAGGAGTTTCATATCATATACAGCACCGGAATGTAAAATTCTCCGCCTTAGAGTCGACAACCAGTCCAAGAGCTTGAAATATCCAATATCACGTTTCAAATCCAAACCAGCCCAGCCCAGCCCAGGGTTTATAGTGTGAGCAGGGCTGACTTGCACTAAAATGCGGGGCAGGGACCGCTATCGAGAAATGACGGGCACAGGTGGTTGGCTCTTGCCAGGTCCCCTGCAGAAGCTTTCCCAGTTAGACTTAGGGTGACGCGCTTAAATGGCGTCGGCTTTTTGAGGAAAATCATAACCAGCAGTGGAGGTATGGTAATAATTTCAGAGCTCCATGAGTCTCCGTCCCCTCATTCTGATCTGTACATCTACAGCTACAGCTACAGCTACACGCCCGCCATGCCATCGCTGGATCGTCTGCCCAACGAGGTACTGCATAGCATTACCTCGTTCCTCCACAAGAAATACGATCTAGCTGCTCTCTCCCGCGTCAACCGGCACTGCTACGACATCGCGAGCCCTATTCTTTGGAAGCGCGAAGCTCAATCGGACAGGCCGGGGGCTCTGCATTGGGCCGTCGAACATGAGGACGTCCGACTGCTACGCCGCGCCCTTGAAGCTGGCATCGACCCGTCCCGTCTAGCATACACTCACAGACCCAAGCCACGCATCGACTCTGCGCATAAATGGTTCAACTACAGAAGCACTTACTACGATGAGGTTGATTGGAGGATCGACGATGACGCTGAATCCACCGACCTGGATGTATCATACATACAACACAATAGTTGTGGCAGCTTCGAGAGTGGCTGCGATGACGGCATCTTTAGCGACTGCAGATGGGAGGCTATCCACGTCGCTGCGAGCAAGGGACGGACAGACATGATCGAGATTCTGCTTGATGCAGGAGCATCCATAGACGCGGCCTCATGGGGCGTTTGTCTATGCCGCCCACATCTGCCTATTGATGCTTTTACAGAGTCCCAGGCCGTTGACGAGGAAGAGCTCGAGGATTTGCATGGCGGAAACTGGACACCTCTACATGTTGCTATATGCCATGGGCAAAAAGAAACGGCAAAGTTCCTCCTGGAACGGGGAGCGTCGAACATCATCTACCAAGGAATCGACTTTGAATTAGATGCCAACGCATGGGGAGACGATGACGCTACTCGGGACTCGAGTCGGTTCCGACTAACCGCGATGCATCACGCTGCCAAGCATGACATGCTGGACTTGCTGCAGTTTTTGATAGAGAAAAAATACCAGGAAGACGTCAACGTGGAAGGGCCTTTCATGGGAACACCTCTGTTTCAAGCAATATGGTACGGACATTGGGACACAATAGTCCCATATCTGCTTGAACACGGCGCCGATATCGACAGACGACTCATTGAGACACGTTTGACGCCACTCATGATGGCTTGTTTTTCGCGTCGATTTGACGACGCCGCCAGACTCATCGACTTGGGTGCAGATGTTACAAAATTGTCAGTGCACCGCTTCAGCATTCTTCATCTGATCTTAGGGCCTCGTCAATTACGGCCCGAAGACTTTTTTGATCCTCTCGGACCTCCCCCAAAGCCCCAAAGCAAGATCTCTGAAGCTGAGATCATCGAAAAGTTTCTTGCCAAGGGTTTCGACGTCAACGCACGAGAAGCCCTTCTTGGGATGACACCCTTGATGGTGGCAAGTGCGAGCTGTAACACAGACGCCATGCAAGCTTTGCTTGACGGCGGGGCTAATGTCAACGCATTGGATCATGATGGGCTGACTGCACTCGCGCGAGTTGGTGAGGCGGCCGAAGGCTCTGCTATCTTGGGGCTGTATGACGCTGGCAAGATGTTGCTTGATGCGGGAGCAACCATGAAAGATTCCATGGAAGAAGTCACCCCACTGAACATCATCTGCTCGCGGCGCTGTGAGCCCTACTTCAGCCGTGACTGGGACAACCAGCACGCCGCTCTGGCCGAGCTGCTGATTGAGCGCGGGGCCGATCCAAACGAAAAGGGTATCTCTGTGAGGCGCCCATTTACAGAAGCGATTGTGCATGGAAATCTAAGTCTTGCCGATACTATTCTCGAGAATGGTGGTCGGCCAGAGCCGGGAGAACTTGAAAATCTTCTCTCTGCATCGGTATATGATCCGTATGATGATGGAAAGACCGAGTTCATCCTGCTCATCGACTACGCCAAGTACGGCATGTCAGGCCCGTCAGACGCCTTCTTGGTGCGTCTCCTGAAAACAGCGCTTGAAAACCAGCTATGGTCACGGGCAGCCGATCTGATGAAGGCGGTACCAACACCGAGGGAACTGCGCAAGGGGCTAATCCTCCGCTGTTTGGAAAGCCAGTCCCCGACCTCGGATGAACCTTCACGCCTGATTCAAGTGTTACTTGAACGAGGCGAGGACCCCAATGAGCTACTCGATGGCGAACCCCCGCTGTACTACAGCTTCAAATCAAGGTCCTGTTGGCGAACCACACCGGTCTTGGTGAACGGGGGTGCGGACGTGAATATGGCCACAAGAGCCATGCCGGATGGTGCCTTGATGTACACCATCATTCATGCGTATCAACCGCAGGCGATCCAAATACTTGCGAAGCATCCAGATGCGCTACGTGACAAGCCAGAAAGACTGCATCGAGAATGCTGGACATGTCTTGTTGTTCAGCAAAGCAGTACGAGTACTCAAAAAAGAGGGCAGCAGTCGAGGGCCGCTGGAACACAATTCAACTGGACTTTCGCTAGCCGGTTGCTCGATGCTGGATTAAGAACTGATGTCAAAACTCTTGATGGTATGGATATCAGGGAACTCGTGGAGAAGGCAATCCCGAAAAACGAGCACTTAAGAGTCGAAGGGCAAAAGGTCTTGGAGGCCCTCGACATCCCCTACGTGGAACCTACATTACCTGAGATCTGGGGTGACGAGGAGGATGACGAGATTGAAGAGTTCGACCTCGACGATGCTTCAGTCAGCGACGATATTGACGACTATTCTGGTGACTCGGATCTCGACCTTTTTCCCCCTTTCATGGGCGGATCTGATGGAGAAGACGACGATGATGAAGGTCAAGATGACGATGGAGACGAGCAAGAAGGGGGTGCTGGATGGAATGATAATGATCATTCAAGTGATTTTGACGATTATGAGGAAGATGCGCCGCCAATGCCGATACCCGTACCCCTGATTTTTGGACTTTTGATTTGAGGAATACGGGCTGCATAGAGCAAGGTGCGGTGGTGATTTCATTTACTTTATGGCGATCTGGTCGGGCATGGGTTACACTTGGGCTGGCGCTTTACGGATGTATGCGTAGATGGAGGGATTCAAACTCTGGGATGGGACTTGACAAAATAAGTCATAAAAAGGATGCGTATATTTTGCGAAATTGATGGTTGAAAGTATCAAATTTGTGTTGAACGTGAGAAGTGATGTCTCGTGCGCAAAAGAAAGGATGAGTGCATTGAAATCAAGACAATCGAGTTGCTTGGGTAAACAAACGCTCTCCATGTCTACTATGAGACAATTACAAGACGAGGTCATACGGGATTGAGGATTAAACAGACCCGAGGTTAATATTAAACGCCGAGATGCACCGCGTCAAGATGGAATTATTCTCCGGCGTCGGTTTCGCGCTCCGGCCGAAGCGCTAACGCCAGGGGTAAGCAAACAGGCAGGCCTCAGTCATATCCGTACTGCGGACCAGGAATAGAGTTGGGATTCTATGACAGATCGGAGTTCCTACGGCATTGCGGGACATTTTGGTAGATGGGAATCGTCACGAGGTGAAACGGGTAAGCAGGGAATGTTGTAAAGAACCTTGAAGGCTGGGTATCAAAGACCGGGCGTCCGGAGAATAACGGCGATGCATAGTGGAAAGTGAAGTTGGAAGTCAAATGCGTGGTTGTAAGCCAGCATAATTGGGGAAATGGGGTACAAAGTTGATACGAGGAGAGGGATATTACTACAAGTTGACTACAATACTACTTGTTCATCATGCTAATTTGAGCAAACTCTTTATGACATTTCAATATAATGGACCTCAAGACAGAAATCCATCTGCTCGTCTGCGTATTCATGACATAAAACTACCCTAGAGAAAAATAGAAGAATAAAAACGGAGGAGAGAATGCGGGGAAAGCCTAGCAATCAAGAGCCAAGAGTGGCTAAATCGACTAACGGCGTGGGGATGAAAAGTTAGCCGGGTCACTACTGTAAAGATGACAAGAGGGCAGAGACAGAAAACAAGCATGTGAGATTAAGAATAGACTCGAACTGCGCGCGAGTGGATTCCAAGACTAAGAGCTTTAGCCTCCTCCATGTTTGTGCATCTCCTTGAAAGCGATCAAGGCTCGGAGATGAAAGTGCGAGATAGCGTCAAACACCCCGCAGCTGTCCTGTTACCGGAGGACCCAGGGAATTTCGGGGCTAAAGGGAACTAGAACTAGGGCGGGACGCCGAGCAGCGCCCGGAGAAGGCAGCGATTTGAGGGCAGAATGCAGATGGTATGGTATGATGGCTTGGGTCGAGGCGTGGTTGGAAGAAGAAGAAAAAAACAGGGTATTTTTGGGTTGGGGGGAGGCATTTGATGCAGAGATGAGACGAGGATTGCGATTGGGAGTGTAGATCGAAGACTGATTGTATTTCTGTGTTTGATACAGATTCAAGAGCAATGGGTTTATTTGTCCACAAAAGTACTGTACGAAACTCTTGCTGATAAACATTGGAGCAGGCGGTTTACATGATATCACAGCCTCCTCACTCTCTCAGCACAGAGTCGGCCCATCTGTGGTTCTCCAATTCACCAGCCTCTTTCTGCTGATATCAGATTTTTGCCATATCCTCCAAAATTCCCTGTTATTATGCCGTGTAGCCGTACATGCGGTATCATACCTCCATCATGGTCCCCCACTTACACCATGGTTCGTGATCGGACATTGTTTACCCAGCTAGAATCGATTCCTCTTCTCCAACACAGACACAGATCAATTGCTTCTTTTGCTTGGGGAAAGAAGAACGCCACTAATTACAGCTACTACTGTATGTACTGAATAGTCTGGAACAAATCCATTATTGCCACTGTCCGTCCCAAAAGACGGAGATTTCCCCCGTCGCTGCCGTGCATTTCAATCTCGCTGAGGCACGAGTTGGCCGCTAAACCCCGCTCTGCGTGAACGTGAACCGAAATAGGCAAACATGAAACCCCACCTCAAGCCTGAGGCAGCACGCTGTAACGTAATTGGCTCGTCGCTATAGCTCTTTATCCTCCACCCAAGCTCTCCCCAGCCCAACACCAAACACCAAACACCGAACACCGAAATATGCCCTCCCTCATGGCAGACGAACTTCTCCTTGTCGCCCCCAGCCTGTCCATACTTTCCACATCGGGTAAGACTGCTCGCCGTGTGTGGTCGCACGCGCTCCCCCTTCCCCCGCTTCCATCGGCCGCGCGCAGGTAGCATGGCACGGCATACAGCGGGTCACCGGCCGGTCCTCGTCATGAGAGAGGGGGAAGAAGGAGAGGAAGAACTGTGCCTGGCGGGAGATGCCTAAGAGAAAGACGGAGTGATACTGATACTGTACATACGGTGCTCACAGTCCGATCTCGCCTAAGCCCGGCTGTCCTTGTATGGACACCACAGTACGCTCATACACCTTTGAGGCCTGCCGGACTAGCTCTTCCATACTGTACACACATTGGGTCCCCCTCCTCTACAGTACATGCCGACGTCTTCGGGGTTCGCGGGATCGATGGAGATTCGCTGTGTGAGCGCCCAAGCCCAGGTCCGGCCTGCCCGTGGCCCGGTCCCCGTTCCGTTGATGGAACTGTCCGCAGACGCATTGCCATGCTATTCCATGCCCATGACAGTGCAGTGCAGCGCAGTGCGTGTGCGCGTGCGTGAGACGTGGAACCTTGGCGATGGATGCTGTTCTTCCATGCTGTGGAGAGCACATGTAACTGATCCAGACTGTTACAAGATACAAGATACAATGGCGTTGTAGGCTTGCAGCCCAGAGCATAAATATCAGCCGTTGGGCCCTCGATATTTCCTTTCTTCTCCTCACTCTCATCATCATCATCATCATCATTCTTCCTTCTTCTTCTCTCTTCTCCAAAACCCAACCAACAAACTCTTCTCACAACCGCCAAAATGGTAAGCATCTCCTCCTCTTCTCCCAATGCCTACCCCTCAATATCTCCTCTCCCATTGAGCCTCAACTAACAATCCAAACAGGTCAAGGTTCTCGCTGTTCTTTACGATGGTGGCCAGCACGCCAAGGATGTATGTTTCTCCATCTCTTCTCCCAATTCAGCTCAACTCGACCTCTCTCCAACATCTATCTCATCAACAACCACGTTCGATGGTCGTCGTTGTTTGATTCTCCTTCTCGAACACTTCCCACACCCACCTACCGGCTATCACAAACCTTCCCCCACACACCATCTCTCCACGCGTCGATCCCAAACGCGGGGAAATGGTCTCGCTACCTCTTAAATCAGCCACCTCCAGCCCAATGATGCGGGGCAGCGTCTGGGCGATTGTGCTCGAGTGGCATTGCATGGCTTGTGCCTCTCTGCAGCTTACACTGCATGGACCAATGCAACCCAACTTGGACTCAATGTCTCAACGCTGATCACTCACTCACTCACTCACTCACTCCTCTCACCCAATTGACCTTCAACATCAACTAACATGCCTCACAGCAACCCCTCCTTCTCGGTACCACTGAGAACGAGCTCGGCATCCGCAAGTGGCTCGAGGACCAGGGCCACACCCTTGTCACCACCTCCGACAAGGACAGTGAGGGCTCCAAGTTCGACCAGGAGCTCGAGGATGCTGAGATCATCATCACCACTCCCTTCCACCCCGGTTACCTGACCGCTGAGCGTCTTGCCCGCGCCAAGAAGCTCAAGCTTGCTGTTACCGCTGGTATCGGCTCTGACCACGTCGACCTCAACGCCGCCAACAAAACCAACGGCGGTATCACTGTCGCTGAGGTCACTGGCTCCAACGTCGTCTCCGTTGCTGAGCACGTCCTCATGACCATCCTCGTCCTCGTCCGCAACTTCGTCCCCGCCCACGAGCAGATCGCCCGTGGTGAGTGGAACGTCGCCGAGGCTGCTAAGCTCGAGTTCGATCTCGAGAACAAGGTTGTCGGTACCGTCGCCGTCGGCCGCATTGGTGAGCGTGTCCTCCGCCGCCTCAAGCCCTTCGAGTGCAAGGAGCTCCTCTACTTCGACTACCAGCCCCTGTCTGCCGAGAAGGAGAAGGAGATTGGCTGCCGCCGTGTCGAGAACCTCGAGGAGATGCTCGCCCAGTGTGACATTGTCACCATCAACTGCCCTCTCCACGAGAAGACCAAGGGTCTCTTCAACAAGGACCTCATCTCCAAGATGAAGAAGGGTGCCATCCTTGTCAACACTGCCCGCGGTGCCATCGTCGTCAAGGAGGACGTCGCCGCCGCCCTCAAGTCTGGCCACCTCGCCGGCTACGGTGGTGATGTCTGGGACCACCAGCCCGCCCCCAAGGACCACCCTCTCCGTGACGCCAAGAACCACTTCGGTGGTGGTAACGCCATGGTTCCTCACATGTCCGGTACCTCTCTGGACGCCCAGGTCCGATACGCCAACGGCACCAAGTCCATCATCGAGACCTACCTCTCTGGCCGCGATGACTACAAGCCCGAGGACCTCATCGTCCACAAGGGTGACTACGCCACCAAGGCCTACGGCCAGCGTGAGAAGAAATAGATGCATTGGGAAACGAAGAAGGAAATGTACAATGATGATGAATAGTCTTATAACTGCATTGTAGACGCGGGTCAAAAGCATTCAGCGTTGCAGATAATAAAATCGTTAAAATTAAACTTTTGTGCCTGATCTACAGTGACTGCAACTAATAAACAGTATTTGATTTGATATCCAGTAATGTGCCTTAAATGGTACCTTCTATAATTCTTAAAACTGACAACTCTCATTCTACTCTCTGATAAAGAGAGTCTTGAAATGAATGGAGAAATAAATCGAGCTTTATCTTGAACTTCTCGTTATCTTGATGCCAACGTCTTGGTCCTGCTTGTAAGTCGGACTTAGGAAAAGTAGGTAATAAACTGGGTTTACACACCATTGACCTTCACCAATCAATAAGAAACAAACTCTGAAACATAAGCAGTATCCTGCTACACTCATTATTCCATTTCGCTTTATTATTGGTACATATATACATATTCGCTGTTATGACATGCCTCATAAAAAAAGCAATCATCAAGCGCCATCTTTCCGTATCCCCCATCCATATTTGACCATTCATGTCATGAAGCCCTTGCCGTTTGACCATATTCCCACCAACCATTTATACTTCACAATATAACATCATCATTTCCAAAACTTCCACCACTTCTTATCCTCGCCAGGCTGTCCCCGTCTCCTCAACACCTGCTCATCTCGTCCTCTTATGCGCCAGAAATACACAGGTACACCAGCTACCACAAACGACACAACAGCGATGGTCTGGAAGGGCTGGGCAAAGACGGCGCGGCTGAGGAGGAAGAGACTCACGCAACAGAAGATGATGGGTGTTGTGATCCATGTTTTGTAAGGGCGCTCGAGCTGCGGCTCACGCACGCGCAACACAATCAGACCAAGCACCGTAAGGAAGTAAAATGTATATCCTGCGACGCCGTAAAAGGTGACGAGTGTGCTGAACTCGCCGACGACCACGTAGCCCACTGTAAGAACAGAATTGAGGATAAGCGCATATACTGGCGTGTAAAACAGGCCTGCATCTTCATCTCCAAACATCTGGCGCAGCTTTCGCGTGAACCAGCTTCGTGTACGCTGTGTGTTGAGTTCATGGTCATGTGCATTACCTCCAACACCAATAGTGCCGAAGATGGATGGGATGTAACCCTCTTTGCCAGCAACGTAGGCAAGACGACTTGAGGTGAAGGTGGAGGAATTAAGAGCGCCGAAACAGCTTGCGCTGACAATTAGGGCGAGAATGAGTGAGCCTACCGAACCAAAGACTCGAGATCCAAACATGACAGCAACGGTGTTGGAGCCATCCATACTTTCGAGAGGCAGGACAAGGAAGTAGGCAATGTTGGCCAGCACATAACAAAGGATAACCAGAGGCATGGCTGTGTGGATCACTCGAGGGAGATCTCGAGTAGGGTTTCGAAACTCGCCAACGACGTAATTTGTCTGTGCCAGGTTAGTACTCCAGAGTCATCGGACGAGTTGAAGAGCATGTCACTCACATTATCCCAGCCATCATACGCCCAGAGACCAGCATAAAGCGCCAGAGCCCAAGCAGACATATCGGTTGATGTGTTATCAAACAACTCATGCGGCTTCCAGTCAACTTCAGACTTGCCCTTGAGCGTCTTGCCCGTGATAGCAACCACAACACCCGTGACCGTAACACCCAACAAAGCGACAAACTTCATAAACATGAGCGTATCGTTGACGCGAGTTCCAAGCCGCGTAGAGATGCAGTTCAGAAATGTCACTATAAACACTCCTACTAGCGCAACGGCCTTGTTGATCCAGGGACTGACGTGTTCAGCATCAGGTCCAATAAAGGCTCGAACAAGGTATTCGCCCATGATGATGGCGATGATAGCGGCGCTGCCTGGCTTGAGGACCAACATGGCCACCCATGTAAACAGGAAACCGGATACCTCGCCAAATGTCTTGGCTAGATAGACTTGAGCACCGCCATTGAGGGGAATCGCTCCGCCGAGTTCGGCATATGAAGCAGCGCCTGTCCATGCGAGGATACCCGCGATAATCCAGACCACGATCGCAGCACCTGGCGAGCCAACTCTTGAGCTCACCGAACCTGGCGATGAGAAGATACCCGAGCCAATAATAAGGCCGACTATCAGCGACAGTCCGTTCAGGTATGTCAACGTCTTGTGCTTTTCCAACGACCCTCCTCCAAGTCCACCACTCGGTCTCGCTGTTGAAGTTGGCGCTCCAATTGGTGCGTAGCCCCCAGCACCAGCCGTCGAGCTCAAAGGGAACATGTTCGCAGCAAAGTCGAAAGCTGAGGAGACCGAGTAAGACCGGTGCATCCTCCGTGCGGGATTGGCGCTGTCCAGGGGGTCATCTTGCTCGAGCGACAGTCTTCGGGATGACGATATGCTTGGTCGGGACGAGACCTCTGTGCTGGCTTCTTCGTTTTGCTGGCTTGAACTGGCCAGCGATGCGAGTTCGAGTGAGTCCCTTGTATGCGACGGGAGACCGTATGACGGCGCCATTGTGATGAGTTGTATGTAGTTGTCGCTTCCTCCTCTTCAACGACCCGTGATCAATCAAACCCCTATACAAGCACTGAAGAATATTCCAATCCAGGGGTTTCAGTCGCTAACAGCAAAGGCGCATAGCGGTCGGCGTCGCGTAAATCTCGTGTATACGTTTGAGCGGATCGAGCTTGCAAAGAAGATCCGGTGACGTAGAGTTTCGGATGTCGAAGGCGTCGAAGCCGAAAGGTCGATTGGATGGTGAGATTAATGGGGTATAAAGTATCCGTATTATCTATCAAGTATTCGTATTCGTCAATGGTCGATTGCTCGTCAAGTTTCTAATTCATCACCAAAAGGGGGTAGTTTTGTGATTGAGTTACGGGGAAGTTTGAGGAGAAGACAAAGAAAGGAGACTTTCCCCAACTCATCAAGTCCAATGAAGCTCCTGCCCTGCAGCTTTACTCCGCGTACTGACCATCGAAAACAGAAACAAGCTAGCCCAACCCCTTGCCGTTTCCAGTGGCCAAGCCACCTTTGCACAGCCACAGATTGGCTTAGTCAGTATCTTGCCAAGACCATTACAACTTCAAGAGTCCATGATCCCGGCACGCAACGACGTCTTCTTTCCAGCATCACAACACCATGGGTTCCGACGACTATGCAGCTGTCGGCGGCGGCGGCGCCCTGAAGCTCAAGGGCGCTAAGATAAACAAGAAAAAGAAGAAGCGCGACAAGACCGATCTGGAAAAGAATCTCGACGTTGGAAACAAGGCCGAGGACAAGAAAAAGAGGAAGGCGAAGGACAAGGATGATTCTGACGAACCTCGCGACGAACACGACGAAGAGAAACCCGAAGTGCAAAAGACAGAGGCTCAGAAGCGTCACGAAGAGATCAAGAAGAAGAGGGTAAGCTTGTCGCAGCCTCATGTCCCAATGCGAACGCCATACTGACATGTCTCACTTTAGCTCCTTCAACTCGCCGAATCTTCAGGCTCACGACCGGAACTTCTCAAGACGCATAAGGAACGAGTGGAAGAACTAAACACTTACCTGTCGAGACTGAGCGAGCACCACGATATGCCCAGGATTGGTCCCGGTTAACAATGTCCATCGAGGATGGGCTTGGTGGCGAGATGTGCCTACATGGAAATGGGAGTTGCTGGCGTTTATTGGGTATACCCTAAATCTATACATACAAACATTGATAATTTTGGCATGCATTCTTTGTGCTTGAAGTGAAAATTGGCATTAACATATACTATTGAATGAATTCCCCTGGGCAACGTCGACTTGAAGATGCAGGCTTATTCAATTTCATTCACATCAAAATCTAACTTCACGAATATGATTAAGCAAATTGATAAAAACACGCTAATATCCTGTACACGCTCATGTACTATGCACTTAGATACAATCCAGGTCGGCAAATATGCTAGGCGCCAATTAATGATCCAAATCTCAAGACACAACCGTATGTGGATGTTCTTGTCTAATGATGTCCCTTTATCCATGCACCCGAGTGTCTTATGTCCCCAGTCTATCCTAATTTTGTACCCGAAAATGACAGTGAAATTCGTAAATATGAACCCTTGTCGTGATGAAATGCGCCAGTAAATGATCACAAAATTTCATCAATTATGAGATTCATGCGATTTTGGTTTCTTTATGCGAAGAGGTTGTTGTGGGTGTTGGCGACATGACCTTTTTACAGCATCATGAAACCACCAAAGACCATACCCATAACAGCGGCGAGAACTGAGCCGGCAGATCGAGGAGCGGCGTTCTGGAGGTCGGGGTCGCTGCTACCGGTGGCTTCGGACGAGGGAATAACCTCGACCCAGGAAGTGGAAGTCATAGTCATGACACCACCATCTTCGAGAGTCGAAGTGTAAGTACGGGGCACGGCACTCGAGGTTCGCCTAGTACCGGTTCCGGTGATGGTGCTCTCTGGAGCATCGGTCTCGGTCTCGGTCTCAGCCTCGTCTGTGGTCTGTGAGGCCTCATCCGTCTGAGTTGCTGTTTCCTCATCTATTTTCAGGTTAGCATATGCGCTCCCAACTATTTTCATCGATGTTATGGCAAAAATGTAAATATAGGTAGTGAAAACAATCATCAGAAACATGTCCCGCTTGTTTTGGCGCACTTGCGTTAGTCACAAAGTCAGGACATCAGGCTATGGAGAAATGGCACGAAACATAATATCACAGTAGGCTTGGGGAATTGGACTGGCATCATAAGCTCTGGATAGAACTTCGATGCTACAGGTCCTCCCACATACCGGTGGTGGTCGTCTCGTTATCCTCTGAAGCCTGGGAGGCTGTTTCCGACTCTTGAGCTGTCTCAGAGGCGCTATCAGAGTCTGTTTCAGAGGCCGTCTCAGAAGCCAACTCAGAAGCAGAGTCTGAAGCAGAGTCTGAAGCAGTCTCAGAGACAAGCTCAGAGGCCGACTCAGATGGAGAGCCAGAGGGGACAGTAGTGGCTTCGGCGATAGTGGAGGAGGGGATGGCAGTAGTACCGATGGTAGTGGAGGCATCATCATCAAGGGTGGTGGATTGAGCAGTCTCACCCGAGGACACCGTCTCGGACGGCAGTTCAGAAAGAGATGAAGGATTAAGCAAAGAGGTTCTTCGAGTAGACGTACTGGCAGCAGTGGAGGTTGCAGCACTGGAAGCAGGATTGGACGTTGAAGCAGCACTTGGAGAAGAAGCAGTCTCGGAAGGTTCCTCTTCCGAAATGGACGTACCGGTAGCAGTGGGCTCAGAATCATCCGTACTCGACTCCGGTTCGGATTCTGCAGTTGACGAGGGCTGTGTCTCAGAGGTCCTGCGAGTGGTTCCCTGGGTAGCAACCACTGTGGTCGCGGCCTCAGTCTGGGTGGGCTCCTCATCAGACTCCGTGGCAGTAGGAGCTTCTTCAGTGGCAGACTCCTGGGTAGGCTGGGCAGTGGCAGAAGGTCGGTCTGTGGCCGTGTTAGAGGCAGGTTCGCTAGGTTGTGAGCTCGCAGGGCGCGAGGGTGAGTTTTGCTCACTCGTTTGGGTGTTGGATGGCCTCTGGGTATCCGAGGGCTGGTTCTGTGTTTCCGAAGGAACATTTGTAGGTTGACTGGGCTCCTGGCTTGGCTCCTCAGCAGAAGCTGAAGGCTGGGCCTGAGTTTGGCTAGGCTCCTCCGTAGGCTCCGCAACCGTGGGCTGTTGAGCAGTTGACTGTTGACCAGTAGCAGAGGGCGGCTGCGCGGTATCTGAAGGTGCATCCGAAGGAGCTGATGGAATATCAGATGGATCAGCAGCAGGCTCAGAAGCAGGATCAGTCGCCTCAGTAGGCTGATCGGTCTCGGTAGCCGGAGGGGTGTTTTGTCGTCGAATCATTTGGGCCACAGACTCGGACAAGTTGGGCCTGTGAGCGTGGACGCCATGCTTTCCAACATCTCCATGACGGAGGTGTCCAGGGCAGATGCCAGTAGCACTTCCAATAGATGCCACACCGGCGCCTAGCAGACAACAAGCAGCCAGAGCGATGAGAGCCTTGCCTGCTGGGGATATCCTTTTGGTGTTTGCCCGGGGCTGGGCATGTTCCGAATCCTGGAGTAGTGCTTCCTTTGACATGCTTTCTTCTCGGTCAGTGCTCAACAATCCTGCCTCCATGTTGTACTCGTGCTTGTCGACAGATGCCATGATGTACAACAGAGTAAGAAGAGTTGGAGGTAGTAGGGCGGAGGCTGAGTTTTGTAAGTCGACCAAAGCGATATCAAGCTTGGCAAGACTGGAGACGGATATGCAAAGGACGTCTAGCGGCTGAGAATAGTCCAGAAATATGCGGACCTAAAACGAATGGGCAGCTTTTTTTGGGTTTTGCTATTTGGGTACGGAACGAGAGACGACTGGCTGAGAAGAGGTGGTGAGAGGTTGACGAGGCGAGATCTCAAGCCGTGAGTGGTGAAGAGGAATAGCTAGGGTCCCGGAAGCTGCAGACAAAAAGAGGGGGTGGTTCTTTTTATCGATGATGAAAGGTGTCGTGTGCCAAGCAGAGAGGAGGTGGCTCTAGCGGCCGAGGGAGGAGCCTTGAGGTTTGTTTGAATGGAGACGAGAGCTGGTGATGTGAGGATGAGGGATACTGAAAGCGAATGGCGTGGCAGCAAGCAGTTGATAGTCGCTGGAGACGCTGCGGGAGTGGAGGTACAGTAGTGGAATAACTAAGGCGGGTGTTACACGAGCTGAGTCCGTCAAGCTAGGAGTGAAGCCAGAGCCAGGGAGAGGAGACGCGCGGGTGAGGGAGAGAGAGAGAGAGTTTGGTGTTAAATCTCGTGATGCCAGATGGCGATGGACGGGGGAAAGGGAGATCTGGCCAGCTTAAAGCCTCGAGAGCTAAGCCAGTCTTGGCAAGAAGAGGCTGAGTTGCAGACGACTATTTGCTGTGCTGATCTGTACAAGACATTAAAAATGTCTTATTAGTATGTATATTGTCGATATTATTGTTGATTACTTGTTTTTGTCTGGTGGGTGGCAATGGAAGGGCTAAAGTCGTTGATGGATGTTTCTTTTTTGGGCCTGAGAGGGAGCCGCTTGCAATTTTTAACAACAGCCACCCCGACACTAGGCGGAGCGCTAGCCTCGTCTAGCGCCTGTGTCGTCCTGCCAAGTGCTGCCGGCTGCGCGTCCGCCCGCTGAATGCCAGCACTGAGCAGGCCCTGGGGGAGCTGGAAGCCTGAAGGGAATAGATTGGATGGGCTGTGGTGGAGTTTCAGCGATGGGCGGGACCATTCTAGCCCTCGCGTCTCATGAGGCGCCTGCAAAGGAGGCTCTTGAATGCCCTGAGTGAGGCGCTGATGACTGGCGCTCCCGAAGCATGGGCTGACTGTCTGATACGTAACAGCAATGGCCTCGTAGCTGAGACTGAGACTGAGACTGAGACTCGTATAGTAACTTGACTTGACATTGCCGTAGAAACTCGGGAGATGTCTCAGCCTCTGTTTGGTGTCAGGCTGACAGCGCATGATGAACGATTCCGATTGATACCCATACGCGCTACGTTGACTCAGATACGATTCCCAATTGCATGATTGTTTTTGTCAATAGCACAGCTACCACCGCTTCAACGCCTTTTGCCCCCCTGGTTCCTGTCTATCTTTCCGTCGCTCGGACGGCGCCTCAAAGTAACGCTAGATGGACCTTCATGGAGCATCGTGATGTCACTGTGGATTTACCAGCAAACGAACTGCCTGGTGTAAATGTGCAGTTCCGCAATATAATAAACAAATAAACGCGTCTTGCATGTACGAGATCATCGTGTGAGTCTTCGTATACATACGTAGTATGTAGTATATTCTTAGAAGCTCACGAGAGCCCCATCGAGCATGTGGAAGGGCACCCAAGTCGTGGCCTCCATGCCATGTAATACGAGAAAATCGACATAAAAAGCTGAGCATCCGACGTAAACGTTGGGACCCAAACCATTGGTCCCAGTTCCACCAAAGGGGATGCTCCATGATCCCGGTCTCCATTCCATGTTTGACCCACTCCTTAGTCCCTTGATCCCTGCCCCTGATTTTAGTCTCGTCTTTTCATCTTGCCTTATCCAACCCTGCCTTCCAGCAGATTCATGTGGTCTCTCAGTTTTTGGAACATTTATAATTATACACAACCAGTCTGGCCCGCAAGCAATGATACATATCGAATGGCAGGCTAATGGCAGCTCGACACGAAACGCGGTCAGTTGCCGATTAATGATCGACCTTGTTTACAGCATTCCCCAACTTGATTGATGGTTGTCCTTAGGTGACATGATAAGCAACTAGGTACTGTACGACACCTTTTCGACATCGAACTTGGCAATTCGTGCAGACATGTTGTTTGTGTGTCAGATCAACATATTCGGCTCAAGTTGATCGCCAGCTGCCATGGCGGATAAGCGTGATAGCGCCCGACTAGATGATGGAGAACCGCTCAGGCTGATCCTTATTTTGGTGCTTTTTCACGTAGGCTCGTGTACGACCTTGGCCCCAGCCGGCGTGGCCGCAAACCGAAGCAAATTTGGTTTGCCAAGCAGATATGATGTATGCTTCCGGATCTCGCGGCTCAACACCGAGGATTCTCTGCTGGTGAGCAGATTGACCCATTGGGCGATCTCAGCCAGCAGGCAATCATGGTCGTAGTGATATTATATCTTGAGAAAGCTCCACGCAGGCTGGAGCAGCTTAGTTTTCAGTCTTTCGCGTCTCCGCGGTGTCGACGTCGAATCTGACGTTGCAGACCAGTACATATGTCCTTGAATGACCTTGGTTGACATAGATTGACTGCAATTGGTTGCATCCGGATTTCAACCAAGTTCGTTGTACTGTAACCTGTAGCCTCTGCTGTTGCAGTTGTAGTCGATCGAATCGCCGTCCAAGTCACCACACCCAACCACGGAGCTTGAAACCCCAACCTTCTACATATTGCTCCTTTCGGTGTGAATAATACATTCTGTACTCCGCAGTATTGATAGTCTCTGATCATTCAGTGTCGGTGAGTCTGGATGTAAGCACAGCAAGCCGTCGTTCATGGCTTACGAGGCCTTTTTCTTGGTGGTGAGACATACCAATCATCAATGCGACCTTGCAGACCTAAGCCTTGAGTCGCAGGCCAACCAGAAGACGCCATCAAAGACAATCTGCTGTCAAAGTTCAGATTATCGCGACATGATTGTCGCTGGCTGGATTTTAAGTTTCGGAGTTCTATATTAGGCCAAAGGTGGTGTTGACAACGTTGCAGTACAGCTCCCATGTTTTTGGAGCATCATAAATACCTAAAGAGTGAGCAATTGAGCATCGAGTTCTGCGATAATTTACAGTGATCAATCTGATGTTGGACACACCATACAGCAACCACGTTCATATGATTTTCGGGCGGCCAAGGCTTGCCCATTGCTGTTTCTGGGCGCAGGGCCTCGGCACATGGCTGCACAGCCTGTTTCTCCCGTGTTGATGGCTTGACTGTCTATATTTATCCATGCATAGACCTAATACGTAGCGCAGTAAGCCTCAATGGTCCGATCCGTGAGATCTTGATACGACCTGGTAGCGTAGCATACTTTGCTTGTGAAATACGATCGAGAAGCGTGAACGCCATTTTTGTATTTGACTCATATCACATGGCATGAAACAATCTGAGCAGGATAGACCTTGATGGGGTACGGCATTGTATTGCGGCTTCTGCCCGTTCCTGAAGGGCCCTGACTTTGGGAAAGTATACAATGTTGAGCTTCTTTAAAAGGGGAGGAAGCCGTCTAGTCTATTGGAGCCCACCATAAGGGAGAGTTTGCCTTATTGTTTGCTGCATGGAATGTAGTGAGATTAAGTTAAAGGGAGCGAAAATTGTGTTAAAACACACATGCTAGATCAAAGTTAGACAAATAGAGTTGCTCGATTATTATTATTTATCTTTCTCGTCATGACTTGTTAATCGTGCATAGGTTGTGTTGAAAAGGCCAGACTGATAATATGGACGGGAGCTTAGAAAGTATTGAGCCACTATCTATGATCGTGGCTTGTGGCTGAGCCATGCGTGATCGGGTGAAGTCATTTGTTAGCTGACGAAACGGCTGATGCACTTTCACATGTGGAATTGAATTGAGCTTCTTCCAACAAAATAGTTCAAGTGGAAACAAAGCCACTGACGAGATTAACCTGAGATTCAGAATATCGTCCTCTCGTTTTTTCAAACCATCCACTAGAATCAGCTCATCTGCGACGCTCTCTTCCTCCCCGTGCCTGTTGCGCATGCGCAGTCCCATCCCCATCGTCTTCAATGATACTGCGGCTTCTCTAAAAACATCGTCATGACAGAGCATCTCAGCCCCGACTCCTTGAGCGCCCTCGACCCCGATGAACAAGCCAGTCTTCAAGCTCGATCGCGATCCCCTCATCCGTACCACCACCTGAACACAGACCTTCCTCATCTCTCGGATCGCTTTCACCTGAGGAACCGCCAAGTGCAATCCGCCAAGAACGGTGACGATGCCGACCACGAACCATCGCCCACGACATGGCCACCTCTACTCAAGGACTCCCCGCAAACGAGCGACAGCGGCTCCGAAGCTGACGATGAGCATTATCTGAAAGGCTTGCCCGCGCCCAGGACCAATCTTCATAAGGGATTGAGGGGTCTCAACGAATCGCTTTCTGGCTCTTCGTCACCTCTTCCCTCCCCAGCGCTTCTAGACAGCCATATAGTTCGTACCGTCGACAAACCTCCTGTGCCGGTCGAAACACCGGAATCAAAACGCTTGCTTGAAGCTCTTATGCGACGGAAACGAATCGTTGTCCGACGCGCAACAGAGGCAGGCATTGTTCTGGCTTTGGGTCTTATGGTAGCCTCCAATGCCCAGGTATCGCAACTGTTGGGTATCTGGGGCAAAGGTATGCACGGTTTTACTTTGCAAAGTGTCTTGACTTACCATGTCTTAGATATCATACTACTTGGCTCAGTCTACTCTGGACTACTCGTTCTATATCCCCTCCGCGTCGTCGCCTGGGCCTATCGCAAAACCGCGCCATCTCACACAATCCCTCTCGAGCTACCTGCGCATTTCGACCCCGCTCCCATATTATATCCTTCAGCAATCACCCTTTTTGTATCGCTTCTAATTTCTTCGAATAACCCGGCTGCGATCTTGCCGAACCTCGTTCTCAGCCTTTCTTCCATTCCACAAAGCATCATTCCCAAGGTAGATCGTTATGCCACCTACGATGTGGTAGCATGGGGAATATCGTGCATTCCATTGATTTGGAGTCCTAGACAGCGGGAGGATTTCGAACTTAGGTACCCTGAAAGTTTCATATCTGGAGAAACAGCCGTGTTGTTGTACCCTCTTCATCAGACTCTTTGTGTGGTGTTGCATTATCTTACCACCACAAGTCTTTTGACAGCTGAGCTCCAACTGCTATCAATTGCACTCATCAACGTTTTACTATTGGCGTCCTCGCCGCAGGTCCAAATTCTTAAGGCTCTCCTATGGGGTGGTGGCCTTGGTTTACTTGTATTTTGCGCTCCTGTTATAAGCTGGGGAATCGCTCTGGCCAGGGTGCCTAAATGGCGGTTTCGCAGGGCATCGATTTCTCAACGCCCACCACTTTTGAAGAGCCTTTCGCACTTCTTTTCACTGCGTCGGCTCAGGAATGAGTTGTTAAGACCCGAGTACGAGGAAACAATTTACGATACCGTTGGCTCATCTGAAGATGAGGCTGGGCCAATCTTCAAGAAACCAACAAGGGTCCGAACCTTCGGCCCTAGTCAGCCCGCAACAGCGGACGCTGATAGTGCTCCGTCGTCTCCTACGGCAGTTGATGGATTTGTCAATGGCTCTTTTGGACGGAGACATACCCTGCCACACTTCTTGGACTCGGGAAATCGACGAAATGCAACCCATACTCCGTCAGGGCGCAGAAAGCGAGCTACTTCCATGTCTGTTCGACCTTTCTTCAAACTTACACAAGAACAGGCAACCTTGAGGAAGTGGATGTATGCTGGATACGTCTACGCAAGTATTCTAACTATCATTCTGGTTGGCATCCGCTCCTATGTCGAGAAGTTTGCTCTAGACGGCAATGAACCTATTGGCTGGGCACTAGGATATCTTTTTGGAGACTTGCCTTGGTTCCGGTATCAAGTTGTGAATGCGCATCTTGAAAGATGGATTTGTCTGCCTCCGCGGGCAGAATCTGCAGACGAGAAGCAATGCCACTCGGGCTGGGTGCAGCAAGTTCGTCATGACGACTTTGGCGAAGCAAACACCCGGCTCCTGTTGAGTATGTACTGGCTCGGTATTCTGATCGTCGGACTTGTCATCGTCTTTCGCCTCAAAGACATTTATGAGGTGGATACGAGGCGAAAGGTGTTTCACTTTATGATGGTTGGCATGTTTCTTCCCGCGACTTTCGTCGACCCTACGTACGCGGCTTTAGCCCTCTCTCTGATTCTTGCAGTCTTCTTGATCTTGGATCTTCTGAGGGCGAGTCAGCTTCCTCCGTTGTCGAAACCCATCGCTTCATTCCTAGCACCGTACGTTGACGGTAGAGACTTTCGTGGCCCAGTTGTCATTTCACACATCTTCCTTCTTATCGGATGCGCCATTCCTCTCTGGCTAGGCCTTGCCTCCCTTTCACGTACTGGATCGGGCTATCTCTCCGGCTGGGAAGTTTCAACTCGCGATGTCAGTCTCGTCTCCGGTGTCATCTGTGTTGGCCTGGGAGATGCTGCAGCATCCCTCATCGGTCGTCGATACGGACGTCGGAAATGGTTCTGGGGAGGCGGCAAGAGCCTCGAAGGCAGCGTTGCATTTGCCGTGGCTGTCCTTCTTGGACTGGGCGCTGCTAGCATCTGGTTGAGAATCGGCGGCTGGCCAGTCGAAGGCGAGCAGCCTGGAGTCATTGCGAGCACTCGAAACGCTGCCATGTGCGCCTCGATGGCGAGTCTTACGGAAGCTGTTCTTACCGGTGGAAACGACAATGTGATTGTACCAGTGGTCTTGTGGACCTGCGTGAAAAGTCTGGGTGTCTGATATGAAAAGTACCTTGATTAGCGGCGTTTATGGTGATTCTTTTGAGGCTGGGAGGCATAGATATCAAGACGCGGCAGATGGCTGCATAGAGATGAATGAATGTTCATGACAAATTCAAGATATTACTTATTTCGATTCTGGGTATTTACTTTCCTATTTATACCTTTGGGTTGATAAAAACCACCCACTTGTTACTTCTCTTGCATGACATCCCCCCAACACCAGCGCCGATGCTATTATCTTATGCTTATGAGTCTATATCGTACAGTTTGGTTTCTATATCATGACATGAGATCCTCTAGAATAGCCTCAAGCTCGTCTTTCCTAAATGGCAAGCTCAACAGCTCTGTTCCCAGAGCATCCTTCATGCTCGTGATTATTTGATGGTCATGGAATCTGGTCATTGTTAGTAATGCACGCAACACGTCAGGTAGGGCAAACTCACTCTTTTAGCAGTGTCCTGAATGCCATCTCAGAACTGCAGATGAACTCCTCCACCGCTTTGTTGTACACCATTCGGTATTCTACACCAGTTGGCTCATCGCCGCCGTCGCCCTCTTCCTCAATAGCAATAAGCACCTCGCCCACCAAAAGGCGGAATAGGTTCTTTGCATTCTCGGGCAAACTGCGTAGGACGAATGCGACACCCTCGCGACCATTGACACGATGGGCATTCCGTCCAAGAAGCTCATGTACCTCGTCCACGACATCCAACTCGGTGCTGTAGGGTGCAAAGGTAGTACAGTCATGAAACACCATGTTAAAGGCAGACCGTACACCAATGTCCCATAGTAGTGCAAAGTCAGGCGTGTCAGCTGAGCACACCAGACGTATGCGAGGATGCGCGGCTAGTTGTGCCAGAGCAGATTGAGAGCCAGGCTTGCGAAGAGGAGCTGCGTCAATAGAATTGACGATGAGTGTGAGTGTTTGAGAGGAGCTGGCAAGGTGGGAGAGAATGTTTTGGACCACGATGGAAGGCTGCGTAAGAGGAATACGTTGAGTAGGGTCGACGGCTGTACCAATTGTGCTCAGGACCTCGCGCATAGTAGTGTTAGGTGCATAGCCGTTGATTATCACAATCTTGTCGCCCTTCTCTTTTCTGCTCCGAGAATGGAGGTGTCCCGCAAGTTTCTGCAATAGCCGTCGCTTCGAGCCGTAACCATACAGACACAGGTTGAAGCCTTGCGACAACTCAAACGCCCATTGGGGGAAGGACTCTGTATGTAAACTCTCCAGAAATTCGATATCATGCTCGTGATGGTCCTTGCTCTCCCTAACAATCGTGAAGTATTCGTCGTGCGTGAGCAGAGCAAGCGATCCCAGCGTGTTGTTCGAAGTCTTTGCTCGTCCAGGCTTATTGTGCGCAAAGTATAGTTCATGGGGAGGTAGATCGCGAGGAGGAGTCGGAGACCTGGCTGACTTCTTTCGCTGAGCCTTTCGGCGAGGCGTCGTCTTAGAGGGTGTCGCAACTTCGTCTACGGCTGAGGCTTCTGCGGACATGATATCGCCTTCGAGAGGTTCCTCGTCGTCGCTCGATTCGTAGATTTTTTGCGCAAGTCCTTCATATTCCTCCTCATCAGTGAGGTCGTCGCCAACGACATGTTCTATTAGAGCCCGTGTGCTCTTCCTTTTTGCTGATCGATCTGCTCCTCCAGGTGTGGCGGCGTTCAAGGCAAAGGGCGTTTTCTTGGTGGGAGTTTCGAAGAGAGCGGTGCGACTCGCTTTGGGCGTGGGAGTGTCGCCATTCACGGGTTTCTTCGGTGGGCGACCTCGTCGTTTTGGAATGGGTTTAGGGGTTTCGTCCGGGTCGATCTTGGATAATGATTCAGATTCGGTGGACACAGTATCATCAATTCCATTCGCAGTGATGCTTTCTATATGTCCATTTGTCTCTGTATCAACTGTAGGTGAATAGCGAGCTGAGGTGCGTTGTCGTTTTGTGGGAGTCGTTTCAAGGTCGCTTTCAGGGATCGCTTCCAGTTCTTTGTGAGTTCTCTTTCGCAGGGTTCTTGGAGGATCTGGCTGAGAACTGGGCTCGACTACAGCCTTTTTCCGAGGCATAGTTAATCGTGGATAGTAAGAAGACGACTTTCGCTCCTTGAATAGTCGGTTTCTCAAAATGTTGAAGTTGAAAGGAATGAGATAATGCAAAGTCCAGTCGCGTAGGAGTAACGCGCCTGCTAAATTGGCTGTGGCGCTCTGTGGCACCCCTGAGTGTGGCGCGAGCTCAACTTCTTGACTACATTCCGGTGCTTCATTCGCAATTATACACTTCTAGACGCAGCAAAATCATGTTGAATCTAAATCTTTCAGCGTCATTAAATATCACAAGGCTAATTTTCAAGCCAAGTCTTTGTCTGCCTCATCATACTGTCTCAACTTTCAATGAGTTGCCAATTCCGCTAGAAAAGGGCCTGCAAAAAGATGACCGAAAGGTAGAGATCAAGGCCGTTGTTCTCGACAAGGACGATTGCTTTGCTTATCCCGACAGCATTGAGGTGTATGGTCCTTACAAGGTGCATATACCTTGAACATGTTTTCTATATACAGGGTCGTCTACTAAGCTTATATACAGACTCACTTTGAAAAGTTGCAGCAAGCATATCCAGGACGCAAATTACTGGTGGTGTCGAATACTGCTGGTGCCACCTCATGGGACAAGAACCTGAAGCTAGCTGCAGAGGTTGAAGAGAACACTGGCATCACTGTGCTACCTCACTCAGCCAAGAAGCCAGGATGCGGCCAGGAGATCATGGAGTACTTCAAGAAGCACCCCGAGACAGGAGTAACAGATCCTGCACATGTTGCGTTTGTCGGTGATAGACTGACGACTGACATGATGCTCGCGAACATGACAGGCGGGTGGGGATTCTGGGTGAAAGACGGCGTGATACCCCTGGAAAAGAAGAGCATCGTGAGTAACTGTTTACCCCTCAACAACAACCAACAAGCCCGAGAATGAGCAGCAGCTGACAACGATCAGTTCTCGAGGCTCGAGCGACCTTTGGCGTCTTTTCTATTTGCAAGAGGAGTACAGGCTCCTGAACCTCGCAGCATTTTCGAAGAGTAGCTCTTTGTCGAGTCGTCAAATAATGCATCGTTGCCTACCCAAGCAGTCAGGCTCAAACAGTTCATCCAATATCTTCTGTTTGTAGTGAATCATACTAACAACTGCATATCGTCTGTTATCCAGCACGGGCACCTGACGAATTCTAAGCATGATAATGGCCACAAGAGGGCATAATGCAAACGGGACTGAATCACTCGTCTATTGTCTTAAGCACCAATACGGCATCTATAAAGCCTCCTGCTTGATCCTTGATTTCAAAATTTATCTCTCCCTTCACATCACTCTTCCATGCAGCAAGCATCAGTTTCTATATAGATCTTGTACCTCTTGTGCACCCCTGTCATCACGTCTTCTTATACTATAACACTTTGTTCCCTTCTCCTGTCTTTCATTTCTTCTCTGATCCGTATCTTCCTTCACCATGGGAGGCAAGGTCTGGTCTACCGAAGAGGAACGCATCTTCTGGGAAGTCGTGATTCCTTGTTCGCCCGCTGCTGCGAATCCCGCTGACCAAGCTTTGAGTTGGAAACAGTGCGTGGACTTGATGACAGAGAGGATCGGGGATAATGCCCGCAGGGAGTATACCTCAACCATGCTCTGTAAGTACAGGCAGTCCAGGGCATTTCCACCGCTAACATTTGACAGATGAGCATCACTATCAAAATTTCAAGCCTGGGGCCAAGTCGCCCAAAGCCAACCGGTTTCTCGAGAAGTACCTGCGACACGTCGGTCAGTTCGATCTCTGGGTTTCTTTTCCCTTTGTAAGGCTGACATAGTCCAGAATGGTACAAGGAGCACGCGTCTCCTCCACCTGCGAGTCCTCCTCGAGCCCCAGCGCTTGACGATCCCCTACTGGCCGCACTCCTGAATGATCATGCAAAGTCCAAGTCCCGCCGTCCACGAAAGTCTCCTCAAACTCGTGGACGATGCACTCAAACTCAGTCTACTGTGCCATCTGCAAGCGAGTCCGAGAATGAAGCCAGCGGTTACAGCACGCCCAACGAGTCCAGATCCCGTTCGTTCACTCCTGCAAACAGAGCTCAACAATACCACTCTGGAGAGCACCAAATTCAAGCCGCTCATACCAATACGGAGACAAAGTTTCAGCCTGACCATCGCCAAACGCCCAAGACTGAGCCTAGAGTAGCACCCGGTCTCTTTCTCAACCGACCTATTGAGCGTCTGGAGAGCGGGTACTGGCGCCTGGTGCCTCGAGCTCAACAGGACGAGAGACCCAGAGAACCACTACCCTTGGCTACTCGGAACATCAACCACCAACCTCGACTTCTGCAACCACAGACCTACGAGCACTCGCCAGCTGGGCCAGCTCCAAAGCCTTCCCAGTGGGCACCCAGCGAACCCGAAAAAGAGTGGGATGGAAAACTGCCCTCTATCCGCGAGATGTTGCCCTTTGTGGATTTTGGGCGGGAGAACTCTAACCCCAACTCTCCTGGGATGATGGGCCAGCCTATCAAGCGCAGCTACCCTGGCCATGACGCCTACGAGCCAGTTGTCAAGCGTCGACGACTCCCTGACCACCCTACTCCCCGCCAGCGGGATGATCAACAGCCTCCTCGTCAGCTAGATCAAGGCAGCAACAACGACTGAGGATGAAGAATTTGGTACGCATTGTATGAGACAGAGAATGAAATTGGACGGAGGTGAGATGAGCGGAAATTGTTGCAAAGGGAATGAAAGACATGGTCGCTTTTAGGGTGGCTTATACGTGGGTATGAGGTTGTTGATCGCTGAGATTAGGCAGTGAGATTGTGTTAGAGGATGGACATGGAGCAGCTTGTTAGACAGAACCTGGTTGATATTTGCGACTACAATAAAATATGTAAACTCATGACCGATGCCAAATACGTTTCCCTTTCTGCGATGAGTAACATGCGACTGATGGGCTCTCCTACAATCCATGTCCTTTAAGTAGGTCTTCTTCACCTTTACCTTAGGTACGGAAATATGGAAACGGCCGGAACCGCCGAGACCAACCGACCGGCAAGGTGGGGCCGTACCTCCGACCACGCTCCGAAAAGGCGGTAGCGCTCGGCAGAAATAATCCTCCCGAAAGATTTCCCCAGAGAATATCGAGTCCATAATCGGCCGCAGCTAAACCCGCGATACCCTCCCGCTCGAAACAACTCCATCCTCACATCACAACCATGAACTTCCCCGGAAGCGCACCCTCAGCCGGCGCGGGCGCACCCCCCGCCATCGGCGGCCCGCAAGACCCAAACGTCAAAGCTGTACGTCTTATTGCGCAACTTTTTCTCCCCTCCCAGGCGCATCGGCTAATCGTGATGAATTTCTAGGTCCAAGCTGCGATGGAGTCTTGCTATGGAAAGTCGGTCATGTCTGGAGTGATGGGTTTCGGTATGGGCGGTTTGTTTGGAATGTTCATGGCCTCTGTACGTGCCCATCCCACCTCGAACCCCTCCGATACGCAATAAGCTAATCCCTGTAGATGTCCTACGACACTCCCTACCACACGGCGGTCCCCGGCAGCCCGCAGAGCACAATCACATCTCTCCCGCTGAAGCAACAGCTCAAGATCGGCTTCAAGGACATGGGCACGCGGTCGTGGTCGATGGCCAAGAACTTTGGCAAGGTGGGCGCGCTGTACTCGGGCGTCGAGTGCGGCATCGAGGGCCTGCGCGCAAAGAACGACCTCACCAACAGCGTCGCTGCGGGATGCTTGACGGGCGGTATTCTGGCCAAGAATGCCGGTCCTCAGGCTGCTGCGGGCGGCTGCTTGGCTTTCGCGGCGTTTAGTGCGGCCATCGATGCGTATATGCGATCACCCAAGGACGAATAAAAGCACGAACGGAACATCAAAAGACCAGAGGGTTATGAGTGAATTGTAAGAGATGTACAGATAGGTTGGGAATCCTTTGCAGCTGTTGGAGTTTTACGGTATCATGTTTCTAGAGCATAGGACAGGCGTTTGGAGACGGACTCTCTTCTCTTTTGGAATCTCGGGTGCTTCGATATGAGAGGCGGCAGATGGATAGACGATGTGATGGCATTCATGGCACATGGATCAACGGGCGTGTTATACCCACGCTTTATAGAGGAGCTGCTCATGTGTAGAATACAAGAGTTTGCGGTGTATTACTAATAGTAACGTATTATTTGCTATTATTCATCCCAGGCAACTGAGTCGAATGTTCCCTTTCCCTTAACGCCGTGCTTCTTACAGAGAAACTCGAGCAATCTGTTCTATAAGTCGTGCCCAGCCTCACTTTGCTTGGTACACTTGAAAGGCGCCAAACTCCCAGTAAGCATTCTCGAATGCGTCGGGGTTATTAGCTACAAGATCAGTGCATTTTCCAGGACCTGCAAACTTGTCAGTTGGTAGTCTTATTTTGCTAATCGCGACGACACTTACATCCAGAATTACCCCAGGCAGAGTAGATGAGACTACCGCACAAATCAATGTTGGCGACAATGGTCTGGTTCCTGAAATGCGAGTGAATGCCGCACTCTGTGTCGGGAAAGTCGGCAAGGGCAGTGCCCCAGGTGCTGGGCTGGGGATTGTTCTGCTTGATATCGGAGGGGATCGAGTCTCGGGCGAATTGCCACATGCGAATACCTTCATTTCGCCATTCTACGACCATGATACCTCCTCCGTTCTTGTTGAAGCCAGCTCCAAATCCGTCAGGGTCGGACTTGACACCACATCCAGCATTATCATCCTTGGCATGGTTACAGTTCTTTTGCAGCGTTTGGCCGGTTTGCTTTCGGCGCACGTCCATGGAACAAGCTCTCGACGTGTGCAGAGTCATCTGGTTTCCGTCATCGGCCTTATTGGTAGATTCCAGAATATCTATCTCGCCGTGCTCAGGCCAGTTGGACGGATCGGTGAGCCATAGGGCAGGCCATGTGCCGCAGCCGTAGGGAGTGTGCTTGACGTCGAAGATGAAAAGGCCGTTGTCATAAGTCTTTTTGGACTCGACTCGTACAGAGAAACGGCCAGTTGATGCGTTGGGCGTGTCGTTGGGGCCGACGGAGGTGTCTACTCGTAGGAAAGCCGAGTTGGAGGAGGCATATGTGAGGTTCTGGCTTATATAAGTTGATGTACTTGAGACAATAGTTGGGATTGGACTTACAAGGGCTGCTGCTTGCTCTTTGGGGACGTAGTGAACAAAACCCTGGGCTATACGGAGGTGTTGGCAATCTTGAAGGCAGGGTCAACGTAGTACTTACTGGGATCGTATCCAGTAAAATAGTTGAACTGATCAAAGAAGGAATCTCCTTCGTCTATAATACTCGTTAGTCAATGGTCCTAAGACGGGCAAAGAAATGACCTACATGTATCTTTTAGACCGTATGAGAGCTCCGAGTAATCAGGATATCGATGCTTTTTAACTTCTGTAACGGCGACAGCAATTATAGCAATCAGAACAATAAAGAAAACAGCCAAGACGCCAGCCCATACTCGTTTCCTCCAGTATCGTGGATTCCACCAGGGCATTCGCGATGAGGCATGACGGACATTCTGGCCTTGACGAGGGAGCATTATCTCTTCATAAGTTGGCGGCGCTTCTCCAGGCTTGATGCCAGTTATATTTCGTGAATAATCCATTTCTTTGGCTGTTGTGGGTTTGGATTGTATGATGTATGATTAAAATCAAAAGTGAAGTGCCGATGTTTCTAAGTATCAGAGTAACAAGAGTCGCGAGGGGAAGGTAGAATGGAATGGAATACCGATAAATTGGCAGGATCTCTTGGGTAGGACTTTGCCGAAAGTCTGAATCAATATTCTTTTTTTATTACAGACTGTGTGAGATTGGACAAGAAGAGGGTGTTGAAACATTATTAGACAATCATGTTAGACATTTGTATGAATGTGCACTATGTAACGAGACAGCTCTCCAGGTTTCCGCTATAGCCGAGCCAACTTGAGCTACTGTGTTTCTGGCTGTACTATCACTGTATTTCACTTACACGGCACATCCCCCACAGGGATGCATTGTCCAGGTACTGGCCTAGTGCTCCAAGTGTTGCTGCTGTATTTGGTGATGGTGATGCTATATTCAGGAGGATACGAGCGGGCTGCAGCCACAAAGCATCAACCCGCAACAACCGTTGGAATCTTAATGTGATCCAATCAAAACACTGCATAATGCCGTCAAGGGAGGATTTGGAGCGGACACGGCTGTTGACAAGAGAGAGACGCGTAATCTACAGCGCTTGCAACTAACAAAGAGTGTGCAAGCTAGCACTATATGGATTGATAATCGGAAAACACGGCCTGACAACGCGTCACGATTTCTCTCTCCCAAAGACCGGTATAGGCTTGTTAACGACTAGATTTAATGATTTGCAGGGGACGAGCCGTCTCACGCTTATCAGGAACGCCATCAATGCTAGCCTGCCGACGCTAATATAAGTAACGAGGCTTGCCGTGAAACCGACAGTTACCCTACTTATAAATATAAAGAGATCCGAGCTGGACGTCTATGTGCCGTGTTCCGAATCAAACACTCAATGTCTTGGAGACAGCCACAACAGCGCACATCCAGGCCCCAATATCGGTCGTAAACATCCTCGTCTTATTAACAATCAACCACCTCCCCAGCATCCCAACATTGTCTGTCCCCTCAGCAGCAGAATCATCCTCCATCAGCGCCTTGAGCTTCCATGCTACAGCAGGCACATAGGCGAGATGGCCCAGCGCCAGGGCTGCCGACCAGCCGTACCAGGCGAGCGAGCCGCGGGTCTGCAGCAGGGAACGGTTGAGCCAGATGCTGGCTACAGACGAGGAAAAGGTGAGTCCGATAAAGGAGAGGACGGCCCAGGGTCCGGAGCCGAAGAAGCTGGTGATGTACGAGGGGAGAATCTCGTTCGCTTTGGCGCGGTTGATTGGTGGTTGTGTGAAGATTGAGAGGAAGAAGTCTTGGTCGCGGGCAAACCAGAGCGTGATGCTTGATGAGACGAGGGGTGATGCCAGGAGGAGAACCCTGGGGTTGAAGAATGCACCAGAAGCCATGATTAAGAGAAGTAGTAGAAACTGTGTTGATTTGAGTTGATTGGTGATCAACTATGGCTGCTATCCATTGCTCAGAGGTAGATCTTCGTCTTATACCAGCTAATAAGCCTCCGATCAATAAAACGCCCTAAACGAAAATCCTCCGAACAACAATTAACCTCGTCTTTGCTGTTGGTTCTCCATCACAAACTCCACCTTTGTGATCCTTCTCATCCAGATTATGCAATATCACATTAAACCCTCCGATCGTGCAGAATTCACATGACCAGGGAATATATATCAAAACTCAGTATTATCGTATGATGTCGGGAAATACAGCCTCGATTTTCCTATTTATTTTCTCATCGGGAAAAGCAACTAAATCCATATCCCTCTGTCAATCAACCACCTAGTCAACCTCCAACCTCAGCGCATCATACTGCACATACACAGAGTTGGGCAGTATAGCGGGCTCGTAGTTGGTTCCGTCGTAAGGCAGACTGAGAATAATCTCGTTCTCGCCCTTCTTCAAGTATCTCGCGTCAAAGGCAAACTTGTGCGCAATGTTGTAGCAGCTCACCGAAGAGCGCACAGCACATGAGCTGCTCTGGTAGTACCTGTACCAAGTTAGTATAAAGCATCCTCAAATATATTCACAGATGCACTTACGGGATAACCCATGGCTCGAGATCCTTGCCGTTGACGTTGACCGTGTACTTGAGGTTCGAGTGAGGCTCAGAAGCGTTGAAAATATCCGTGTTTCCCGCGGCCGTCTTTGCACCCGCGAGCTGGACCGTAAACGTCGCCTCCTTCTTGCGCTTGATCTGCGCCTCCTTCAGGTCGAAGGTAATAGTCCAGTTGTTCACGTCACCGTTGCCCACGTATTCCTCTGGCCGATTGTAGTTACCTCGCCCGCCAAAGACGCTCCAGTGCACGTAGTTGAGGTCCTTGCCAACATCACTCTCGCCAACCTTGAAGTTCACGCCTTCGGGGAAGTCCTTGACATAGTCCCAGTTACCCCAGTAGATGCGGTACTGCTCGGGCTGCAGAGGCTTGGACGTGTCGGGCTCAAATCCGTGACGGTATTCACCAGACGTCTTATCAGGGGTACCAATGCGCCAGAGTTCCTTGCCAGATGACTCCTCCTTCCAGCTGACACTCTCCTTGGCCGTCTTTCCAGCCTTGACCGTGATCTTGTCCTTGATGTATTGTCCAAAGATACCGTCAGCATAGACAGTGAGACGGTATGTTCCAGCCTTGACTCTGGGGATAGTCGCACGACCGCTTGCGTCAAGGTTAGCCCAGTACTGGTAGGCCTTGGTATCAAACACGTTGTCCTGGAAGTCGACGCCGCTCTGTGCGAGAACAGCGATCGGGTTCTTGGCTCCCTTGGGCAGGGAGACCTTCACTTCAAATGTTCCTCTATTCTTCGTGGGCACGTAGTTCGGCACATGCTTCGCAATTGAGTCGTAAAAGTCGGCGTTCCACTCGGGGTCTGCGTACTGCGCGGCGTCGGCTTGGGCGGTCAGAATGTCGGTCTTGCCGGGGAAGCGGTTGAAGTGGAAGTATTGCTGTCACGAATTAGACAAGATTTTTATATTTCTTTGGGTAAACTTACAGGTCCAAATGTTCGGTCGAAACCGGTGGTAATGTTGGGCTATGTTCATCAGTTTGCTGCATGGTGAGAGAAGATAAGAATAAACCTACAGTCTGGTCTCCATGGTGGTTAGAGCTGATGTAGTTGTATAGGATACCATCAACAACCAGGTCAGAATGAAGAGGTCCACCAAAGTAGGTGTCCTTGGTGTTCATAACGAGCCAAGCTCCGTAGGCATCTCCATCCGTAGTCTTGGAGCCGTCGGCGAACCTGTTGCATATTAGCCGATTATCAACAACGCCCAAGAGTAGTATACTGACAGTCCATAAGCGTCCAGGTCTCGCCAGTTGTCCTGGAACGTATACTTGGTAAAATAGTCCGCTTCCTGCTTGACATAGGGGTCGTTAGGCGTGTTGCCCATGTACCATGTCGCGTCCTGCACCACGACTTGCTTCGCCTTGGCCTCTGCGCCTGGGAGCGGTGCATATTGCTTCCTGTTGGTCAAGAGGTGAGTCCACATGTCGTTGTTGGGCCGGAAGAGAGTTCGCAGCTCCTGTAGGTTGCGCAGGAATGGCTGCTCCTCGTTGTGGTAGGCGACTCGACTGAACGTGTGCAGGCCGGTCTCGCCATCTCTGAGGAACCAGTACTGCTCCAGGACCTGACCCGTCTGCGAGTATGTGTCGGACATCACAATGCCGCCATAGTCTTTGCCCTTGGCATCTTTGCCCTTGAACAGCTTGTACTTGGGTGTCTGGGAACCTGGGGTCCAGAATCCTTGAGGCGTGCAGTAGCAGTCGAGGTAGGGGCCGATACCTGTAGAGCCTGACGGGCTGCCCAACAGGTTCGTTCCGTCGAGAGTGAGCTTCACGATGGCGCCGCCCTTCTTCTGGACAGCGGCATAGAGCCGGTCGTTGGAGATGACCAGCTGGGAGTCGGTCTCTGTTGCATTGAGAGCTGCGGTCACCAATTGAGGCGCCTGGAGCAACGAGACGAGCAGGGCCGCTGAAAGCTTGCGGAACTTCATGGCGAGAGTAGGGAGGGTGTAGATGACTCTGGCTTCGGGCCTGCCAGTCAGGACGATCAATAGGCTTCATCTCCCCTTTTATCTCTACAGAATCTCTCTTTAGACCCCACAACCAACCCCCAATTGCCCTCATAGGGGATGAAGCTACCATGGGATGATGAGGTTAGCTTCACCGAAGTAGCCGTATTTCCCCATGGGGATCCCAATCTTGGCAGAAGTTTGGCACATGATTCGGGGGAATTCATCTTCCTCTTTCGGTTTTCGGGTCAAGTACTCGCGAGAATCAGGGGAAATACGACTCGTGACGAATCAAGGGCCTGACAAACCTAGTAAACGTTAAAATAATTTTCCAAAGAGGCAATGGGATCCTTGCCAGTGACGGGCTTCGGCTCATACCCCGCAAATTTGGCCCAAATCGGCCTCGATTCCGAAATGCGGAGGGAGATGAGATGGACACGAGATTCAGGGATTCCACGTATTAGAGGTAGAGGTCCCCGTCAAAAGTCTTAGCATTGAGCCTGGATGAAGGTCATGAGGTAGTTGATTAAGAGTAGCTCATAAAAACCCCGGGGTCCTGAATTCGTGCAGTTCCCTGATATTGTATAGATGCCTTTCGAACGCAAAAGGCTGCTGACTGACGCCTGATCTGAGTCTAACTGCAATAATACCACACACCTATCCGTACAATTCGCCGCTTAATCTTCATCGTCGTCAGGGTCGACTCGTGGTCGCTTCGATTGCCTGCTGTCGTCGTCCTGCAAACCATAACCTCGCTTCGATGATGAGTTCTGGTCCACCTCGGACAGGAACTTGTCCACATTAAAAGGATCTCCTGCGTCCTTCTCGAACTGAACTGGTCCTTCGCGTGCCTGAATTAAAAATATTAGCAAATTGTTGGACGGCAATATGGAAACTGATCGACTAACCTCAACTTCTGCGGCACCCTTAAAGGTTCCCTTGCCCAGCGCCTCTCCAAACCGGCTAGTCTTTTGAATCTTGGCCATTTCTCGGTCACCAGCCTCAGCATCGTCCTCATCGTCCACGTTGGCTCGTGGTCGGTAGATGCTGTTAATTGCATCATGTGCTGCAAAGAGCGGCTTATCGTAGGGGTTGTCTTCGTTAATACCACTGTCGAATCCACTTGTCTGGTTGAACAGTCGTGAGTCGTACATCGTCTCCTTTGATTGCGTAGGCTTGGCCAAGCCCAGAGCAATCTTCTCGGAGATATCTCTGCCTTGCTCGCGGGCCATGACTTGAGCTCGTCGCTCAGCACCCATACGGTTTTGTCGCAACTTTCGCTCCTCCTCTCTTTGCTTCTCTTGCCGCGCCTTCACACGCTCTCTTACTTCTTCATCCTCGCTATCAGAGCGATCCGACTCGGAATAACTGTAACTTCGCGATCGTGACCTTGAATCTCTAGAGTCTCGTGAATCACGAGAGTCCCTTCGACCACAGCCCGCAGCCGCGCGTTCTTCACGAGCCTTCTGGGCTAGCTCTCGTAGATTCTCCTCCTTCTGTGCCTTCTCCTTCTCTGCCAGACGCTGTTGCATCATGGCGCGCTGTTGAACCTCCTCACGAGCATGGCGCTCAGCCATTTTGACAGCCTCGGCAAACTGAGCATGCTTGTCGCTGATGGCAACATCTTGTAGTCCTCTTCCATCTGCAGCCAGTCGCTTGTCCAACGGCACCGTGAAACCCTTGGGGTTCTTCCAGTTTGAGACTGGCGGAGGAATCCTCCACATCTCTTGATCCTCTGCTGTAAGCTTTCGGGGTGGAGAGTGCATGACTGGTGGAGGTGGTGAAGGAGGTCCTCGAGGGATTTTCTTATGTTTAAATTTGGGAGGTTCCATAGGGTCGCGTTGTCGCTCGACAATCTTCATGATACGGTCCTGCTTCTTGGAGTTGTCCCCCATTTGGTTTGCTGGTGTATATCGAACAAAAGTAGGATCTTTTCGCTGTCCGACATTGACGTTCTTTGGTTTTTGTGCTGCTACTGCACCACTGACCAACGCGGCCAGGGCGTTCTTGGTCCTCTCTGTTGTCGCCTCCACAGACTCCTTATCCGGTCGCGACAGATCGATCTCGCCCGCATCAGCGCGTTGTCGGAGAGGAATTAGATCTTTAAACGAGGTGTGGACGATGCGACTTTCATTGTGGCCTTGTCGCGCAATGGCGTCGTATTTGACCTTGCCTTCGGAATCGACCTGAATCGCCAACGCGTTACTAGAAGTCGCGCCTTTCTTTCCCATGTCTAGCGGATATTGAGCGATCGGAATCTCGGGGAAGGCGCCTCCATCTCCAAAATCCTCCTGCGATCGTGGACGCCATCCTGAGCGCTGGCCGTAAGCTGGAGGGCCAGATCGCTTGAGAACGAGCTGGGTTTCGTCGAGCTGGCCGGGGCCAACGATTCGAACACCGCGTTGCTGTGCTCGCGCTGGAGTCTCCTCATCCTCGCCCGTATATTTGGGCTTGGGGAGCGCAGCCTGGAGCGACCCGGCGATTGATGTCATTTTGTTGCGTTGTGAGGATGAAGGTGTTGGGATGGTTTGATGATCGCAAGGCTCCAAAGTTTAGAATTTCAAGAGGCAGCGCTCCCAATCAGGTTTAGCGCGGGATGTTTTTAGTTGGGTGCTGCGCCAAGTTTAGGTACCTGTGTCATCAGTGATCACTGAGCCATAGAATATCTGGAGGAGCTTGGCTGGCTGGCATTTAGAAGAAAAAAGAACCCATGCTTTTTATGTAGCTTTCAAAACAAGATTTCATATAGCATCACAAGGTTTGCAGATGCCTAGATTTCTACACTTTGAATATAGCTTCAAACTGAGAATGGGTTGTCCTTGTAAGTCATAGCTCATTGGCCCACGATTGGCCAGATATTCCTTCATCCTTATGTGTCCACGACTAACGAAGAACTCGAACAACATGAAGGGTTCAGGAGTTATACGGTTCACTTATATCAACCGATTCCTCGCTCTCACATTTCAAAAAGGCAATGGGTGACAGCACAATATCATTACAATAGCTGTCTTCGTAAAGTATACCAAGTGCATCATGACAACTCTCATATCAGTATTGCAAACCTCTAGATGCGCCAGGCTTTCCCTGAAACCAGGCTATGCGCTCTACTTCCATTGATTATACGTAACACTTCCAATATCCATCTCACTTTTGATTTCACGCCTCGTAACACCCAGATCCAGCCGCTCAGCGTAGTATATGGTATAGCGAATTCTTTAAACGTAACCCTTGCGAGCACCCTTATAGCCCAGTCAGCGCGCATTCCTCTTGCATACGTAATAGAACTCACCTGGAAGAAGAAACGAACGACAAACACCTGCAATGCACCCATGCAGATGATAAGGCCGATCTGGATCATACTGAAGTTGATGATTCGGCCTTCAGTGCTGTTGACGGTGGCAAAGTTGCGGTTTTCACGGGTTCGGAAGTACTTTTGGTTTCGTGAGATGGTGGAGAGCTGACCAGAGACCTTGAAGATGGACTCCTCGAGCACCGATGTCTGTTCGGGGGTGGTGCCCTGCTTTGAGGGCAACTGGGCGCGGGCCTCGTTCTCGACGGCAATCTCGAAATCGACAAACTTTTCGGCAAAGGTACTCATCTCGTTATCGAAGCAGAAGGAATAGTCGCCGACAACGTTGGCAGAGAAGACAAAGTCGCCCTGTCGCTCCTTTTGGCCCTCCATGATGATCTTGCTATTGGGACCCTCAACAATGTAATCGACATCGAATGAACCACCGGATTGGACCTGCAGTGCATTGTGAGTTAGAAATCCAGTGAGTAGCAGCATATCATGAATGGTGACTTACAGCAAAGTAGAATGCGATCTTCTCGCCCTCCTTTTTAGTGGTTGTGTGGAAGCAGGCCTTCTCGTTGGCATCGAGCTTGTAGGTCAAAGCAGTAGCAGCGACATTGGTGACAAGGCAGGCGAAGAGCCCGGCGACAAGTGTTGGTAGTCTCATTGTTGCGGCGTTGTATGAGAAGTTGTCGCGTGCTGTTCAGGACAAGCTGTCGCCAAAGTGGACATGTACTGCTGTAACTGAACGGGCCACGATTGAGCTTCCAGAGCCGGCACGGAATTTTGGTGGCACCGACCCCCTGGAAAAGACCAAGACCCCTCCTGAGCTCACCTAGGAGCTGAGCTCCATCTGCAGCGGAGAACCAGCCACAGTTAAAGCCACACTTCAACGTCAATTACACAATACGCGGCACTACCAGGATATGACCTCACCCCGGTCCGTCCCTTTCATCAAATAAAGCATCAGGTAAAACCGTGATTGTTTCTTACCTTGCTTGGGTAGCTTTTATTCTCATGTCGCGTTAGATGTTGACAGGTTTTTAACTTTATTTCAATTCGCGACTCTCTTTCACTCTACAACTCACTATAAGTATCATCGACTAATACTATCCGAACCGCAAGGACCTCTTTGTTGTTTTCATTACCCCTGAAGGCCCTCCAAAATGGCCATTCAGACGAAGGCCGCGAACATATCTTCAGTCGCGCTGAGGATATGCGCGTTGGTATTCTTCAGACTTGTTCGTATTTTCCAATTGCTTGAATGATATAGAGCTAACCGCTTACTCTAGTTCCCTGTAAGCTCAAGCGTTGTGAGAGCGCAAACACAAACCTAACCGCATCAACAGGCACATTTCCCTTCAATCGCCTTCGCCCTCTTTGCCATCTACGTCCCGTCTTATCTTGCGAGCTATTTTGCTAAGCCTGAGGTTGGACTCCTCAAAGATGAGGTTGATGTCACGCTAAAAGAGTCCACCATCACGCCTGAAACTCCTTTGTTGACCGAGGACGGTGTCGCTGTCGCACCCGAGCCTGAGGTTGTTGCTGATGTAGTCGACATCAAGGAGAAGTTTGTTGTTGGGGAGAAGATTCCCAGCGCCGCAAAGATTCTCTTCTTGGGAGCTCCCAACGCCAAACGTCCCATTGCATCCTTCTTGACCTTCCTCATCAACACGATTCTTATTGGCTTAACAGCTGATGCTCTCTACCGTGCAAGATGGTACTATCCCGCTGACGACTTGTCTTTTGTTCGACTCGGATACGTGTCTCCTTCTGAGGCTAGATTCGTGATCCGAGAGCCTGATCAATTACAATTGCCCATCACGTTCGAGTACCACGTCAAGGATGCTGAACCAGAATTCGATGGCAACTTGTGGCTCACAGCTGGTTTCGTTACCTCAACCGATAACAGCACCGACTTCACCACAACTCTCACCGTGCCGCTTGACAACGCTAAGCAGAGGACATATGAGTGGAGGACCTCCAACAACCACACAGGCGAGTTCCGCTCCGCCCCCAAAGAGGGAGAGATGCCCGACAATGGACTGTTCACCTTCTTGTCCACTTCTTGCATCCTTCCCCGATTCCCGTACAACCCAATGGAGCATGCTTTGGCTATCCCTGGTCTGAGAAATCTTGCAAACGTGCTGCCAAAATTGAACCCCCAGTTCATGCTGTTCCTTGGCGACTTTATCTACGTTGACGTTCCTGAGCGTTTTGGAAAGACGGCTGAAGAGTATCGCATGCAATACCGTCAGGTCTATGCTTCACCTGACTGGGCTCCTGTTGCGCAGAATCTCAGCTGGATTCATGTTCTCGATGACCACGAGATCTCAAACGACTGGTCCTCAAACACAACAGGTGTCTACAGCGCCGCTGTCGATCCTTGGCACATTTACCAAGCCAACGTCAACCCGCCAATCTCTCAAGCCGCTGGTCCTCTGAACTTGAGACGCAATGCCACATGGTACGAGTTCACTCAGGGCCCAGCCAGCTTCTTCATGATGGACACGCGCAGCTACCGATCCAGCAACAACGCCCCTTTCAACTCGACAGACAAGACTATGCTGGGCAAGGAGCAATTGGCTGACCTGCTGGCTTGGCTGGCTCGTCCTATGCCTCGGGGCGTTCGTTGGAAGTTCATCGCCTCTTCTGTTCCCTTCACCAAGAACTGGCCTGTCAATGTTCAAGATACTTGGGGTGGGTTCCTTGCTGAGAGGAAGCAAATTCTTGAAGCAATGTGGGATTCTGGTGAACAAGGTACCAGTGTTGTTATTCTCTCTGGCGATCGTCATGAGTTTGCCGCAACCAGGTTCCCGCCACCTGTTGACTCGCGATGGCCACAGTCCGCCGCTGCTCACGAATTCTCTACGAGTCCGCTGAACCAGTTTGCTTCTCCTTTCCCCACATACAAGCAGACAGACGATGAAGATGTCATGCTGCAGTAAGTCTCAATCCCATTCTAGTGTATACTAGACACTAACGTTTCCAAAGCTACATTCCCGGAGGCACATCCAAGTTTGGCTCCTTTTCCATTGAGAAGTTTGACAACGACAGGAGCTCGCTCTACTACAAGCTCTACATTGATGGCAAGGAAACATGGATGGCTACTGTCGAAGCACCAGAGCTTCCTGAAGTAGTGGCGGTGCCTGAGGTTGTTCCCCCTACGTTCTGGGATAAGATTAATAAGTTCTTCTAGAGGAAGATGAGATCTCTGTTCCAGAGACGGGGCAACAGTTAGCTTTCAAACTCGGAGTTTGCTCAGTAGCATCTAATACTTAGTTACATGTATTTAAATACGTTCCTCACGGAGCTCTATACAAACAAGTGACCTTTATGTGATTTTTCTGTCTTTATCATCATGTTTTATCACTTCTACTGTCTTTCTTATACGTGCTCTTACTTCATCGTTGATGATACGGAACACGGGCGGCCCCGCCTTCAATGGCCGGCCCCACTATGGACCGCCCAAAGCTTAGCTCACCGCCCTGGGCTGCCAGAAAATTTCCCCGGCAAAATTCTCAAAAGTTTGACGACCAGTCTAGATTTGCGACGCCTTTTACAAGGAGCATTGCACGCACACCTTACTTGTATCAGCACAACCAATTCACAATGGCCGGTCCAGGAAACAAGAAGAAGAGACAAATTGAAGGTCGTCTACAACGTCCTTCCAAGAAACAAAAGAGACAGCAACTCCGAAATTATCACAGCGACTCAGAGTCTGACCAGGCTCAGGAATTTGATGCAGTCAACCTACTCGATTCCGACGACGACATTCACAATGCCAAGGTGGACGACGTTGGTGACTCCGACCACGACATCTCCAGCTCAGACGAGGATGCACCGGCTGTGAAGAAGCCTGTCAAGAAACCAAAAGCCAATGCCAAGGCGCAGAACAAGTCTCGAGACGACAAACCTGAGGCCGAGTCCGACGAGGAGGAGGATGACGATGATGAAGGCTCAGAAGATGACGAGTCCGACGAAGACGGCGAATCGACTCGCAAGCACAAAAAATCCAAGCGCAACGACCCTAACGCTTTCGCTACATCGCTCTCAAAGATTCTCTCCACCAAGCTATCAACATCCAAGCGATCAGATCCCGTTCTCGCTCGCAGCGCCGCAGCCCACGAAGCTTCCAAGGCCGCCGTCGACAGCGCCCTAGAAGCCAAGGCAAGGAAACAGATCCGCGAACAGAAGAAGCGCGCATTCGAAAAGGGCCGAGTAAAGGATGTCCTCGTCGCAACCACAAACGACAACACCGGTGAGCTCGAGACATCTACATCTGAGATTATGGAGACGGAGAGGAGGCTACGCAAGGTTGCGCAGCGCGGTGTCGTCAAGCTGTTCAACGCTGTTCGCGCTGCGCAGGTCAAGGCTGTCGAGGCGGAGAAGGGCACAAGGAAAGACGGCGTCATCGGTATGAAGCAGAGGGAGGAAAAGGTCAACGAGATGAGCAAGAAGGGATTTTTGGAGCTCATCGCCTCAGGAGGCGGGGGGTTGAAAAAGGGTGCGCTCGAGGAGGCGTAATATTCCTGTGTTGTTTCTTTCTGTCTTTTTTAAGAGGAGTAGTAGAATCATCAGGCCGTACTCTTCCGGCCTCGCAACTAAAGTCGTAACAAAGATGCCCCGTATGATGCACCTGAATCCCCGCCATCGCCCGGTCCAATTCTTCCCAAAAAGTATAATACCTAGTTTACAAGTACAGGTTTCCTCGCATATCAAAACAATCGCCTCATGTCGTACGTAATTTTCTTTAGCTGAAATCGCTCGCTTGCAAGTTCCTCGTCATGGACGGCAGCTTCACTACTAAGCCATCCAGCTCCTTGGTCATCTTGACTTGACAGCCCAATCGACTTGTCTCGGTGAGTCCAAAGGCCAGGTCCAGCATGTCATTCTCATCATCTTCGGGTTCGGGCATCTTGTCAAAGTATTCGTCGTCGGCAACAATAACGTGGCACGTCGAGCAGGCACATGAACCTCCGCATGCACCCTCCATCTCTAAGTCGTTTGCTTGGGCGATGTCGAGGAGGTTGTCGCTCTCGGAGACGGCAAACTTGTGTTCCGCACCATCTTTCTCAATGAATGTGACGTAGAGCCTATATATGTTAGTTAGATGATAGTCCGGGTTTACAGCATTCGAACATACTCTTCGCCCGGCTTCGGAGGGTCGATATGTCCATGCCGTCTCTGTGCCGAAGTGGTGAAAGCTCTCCGAGAAATGGGCGAGAATCGAACAGCTCGTGAGAACACAGGCGATTGACTCCGAGAAGACTGAGACAAAACATTCTGTCCGAATCGCATAGACTGCGTTCGTCGACATGCCGTTGCTGGAAGCTTGGCAAGGCAAGTCGCAAAGGATCGTGACGCCGACATGGTTCCGGGGTGTTCGGGATGTCGTCCGCGGTACAAATCGAAGATTAAAGCGAAGAATTCGCAACTGTCTCGTGAATCACAATGCGATGGTAAAATGGTCAATTCTCCGGTCACGGGAGAAAAGGCTCGAGAGACTCTAATTGCGCCAATTTCACTCAATGGACGCTTATGCCCCCGGTCTCGTCCTCTCACGTCCAAGATGATGCTAAGCAAGGCCGAAAAAAAGTGAGTAGCTTCGGATAGCAGAGGGCGCTTTCGGCCGGGAAATTCATTGGCCGGAATCCGACCTCTAACTCCGGGTCCCGCCCGGTGTGGGGTGGGGCAATTGACAAGCATGATTCCCGCCCGCCATTTTCGGTGGAGGGTCAGGTTTAGGCGGTGTCGCATTTTCACGATTATTCCTCTTCTCAGAAGACAAATGTCGTCGTATTGCCCGAGTCAACCATGTCGACTCACCGAGAAGGCGTCAATCCCTTGAGGCCGTACTACAAACCCCCCACGATCGGGGACCCTTCAGAACCCGTCACCAAGGCAAGCCCTAGCCCGAACCCATTCCCTGAGGGCAGACATGTGACTGCAGCCGGGGGCAGATATGCCTCCAAAGCGCGTGATATCTTGTCCGACCTCGAATACAAGGACTATCTAGGCGATACCTCGCCGTCGACGGTGCAGAGTGTCAAGGAGCTTATCGACGAGCTGCTATGGAAGTATACGTCGGTTATTATGGCCCAACCTTTCGAGGTAGCCAAGACTCTGCTGCAAGTCCGGAACCAGGATGAGAATGCTGTTTTCGACTCTCCTCCCTCAGAGCCAGAGAAGCCCAAGAAGCAACCCTCAGCATATGGCAGCTCTCCATGGGACAATCCAGCGTATGATGTTAGTGTACTCCCAAGCTCGTCGTCAAGTATACGGCTAATCATGACGCCATAGTTTCGAGACTCGGACTCTGAGGGCGAGGAGCCTGCCTACTTTACATCGAATCTACCCTCGACTCCCTCTCCCTCTAATCCCAGGAGCGCCAGCGGGCACCGAGCTCCGTCTCCCGCAAAGAAGCCGAATATCCCGGAGCATTTCCTTCAGCTACGCCGACCAGACTCGATTCTAGAAGTAATCGGTCAGCTATGGAGTAAAGAAGGTGCCTGGGGCGTATGGAAGGGCTCCAATGCAACATTCCTCTATACTGTACTGCAGTCACTTCTAGAAAACTGGTCTAGAAGTTTTCTCAGTGCAATCTTCAACGTCCCCGATATGGGTGCTAGAGAAGACATTGATCGCGTGATCGATATCGCTTCTCCGTACCCTTGGGCGTCTCTTTTCGTTGCTGCGGCTGCTGCCGTGGCTACGGGACTTGCTCTCTCACCATTGGACTTGGTGCGAACTAGGTATGAACCATGACATCTTTTTATAACAAGAACAAAGCTAATTGTGTGATCAGACTCATCGTCACCCCGAGCTCGAAAGGCCAGCGCAGGACGCTAGCTACTCTCAGAAACCTCCCCTCATACGTCTGCTCCTCGATGCTAGTTATCCCGACTGTCCTCAACTCCCTGATCCATCCTCTCATTACGCTCTCGACTCCTCTCGTCCTCCGAACCCAGTTCATGATCGATAGCCACGTCTCGCCCATGACCTTCTCCGTAGCCAAGTTCATCGCCTCTTCTTCCGCGATCCTGCTCAAGTTACCCATTGAGACTGTTCTGCGCCGTGGCCAAGTTGCACTTTTGTCAAGCCGCGAATATGTACAAGCACTTGGTGGCTCGGACCAACAACTCACCACCATTGTTCCTCCAGGACGCTATGATGGTCCTTTCGGTACCATGTTCCATATCGTAAACGAGGAGGGAACTCGTGAGGTTCCCACCGGAACCCAGAGCACAGCGAAGAAGGGCAAGGGCAAGACTAAGGGTGTTGCTGCAACCGTGTACAAGGGCCAGGGTCGTGAGGGGCTCTGGAGAGGCTGGAAGGTCAACTGGTGGGGTCTGGTCGGTCTCTGGACCGCGAGTGTGGTAGGTCACGGTGGAGAAGGCGAGTTCTGAGTCTGTGGTGAAAAATTGGTGTATGTATGTACTGAGATGCATTTTCCTGGCATGGCGTTTTTGGAATGGATCTCTCCTCTACGAGCTTAACGAAGGGACGGCATGATATCCACCTCCATCTTACCCAAATAAAAAGAGAGGCTGATTTCTTATTGATGTTGACTTGACTGCTCGCCGAGGCTCATAGCGAAGGATGTCTTGAGCTTGGTAACCCCAGTCCACCAACCCTAGTCCTTACTGACAATCTTGTTGACTATACTACCGAGCATGGTCTTGCAAAGGTATCTTTGGCTACATCCCCTCGGCAGCTCGGGTCTCAATCTTACCGTCTCAACTTCGGAGTGGCGTACGGCTTGTTGCATCTCGACGACCGAGTCCTCTCCAATGAATATTGCACATTCGGAATAACCCATGTTGAAACAAACGGCTGCAGACACCCATCACGTTCTGTTCCGTTTGTATGCAGATAACGGCGGTATCCTATTCGCTCAGCACTCGACTTGACGCCTTCGATTCAGCCTCCCTCCCTGAATCAAGCCGTAATCTCGCAGCGCTCTCTCTCTAACTGTACGCTGACCAAGCTAGCCCTCTCATATATCCCACACTGTGGCGGTTTCTTGGCTCAGTGGAATCTTGTCTAAACACGTCGTACAAATCAGAGGGTCGAGGTTAACAGCCGAAGGGGAGACCAATCATGGCATAGCCGATACATCCTTCGGATGTTGATTCGCCAAGGAAGTGGACGACTGCATCGGAGAAATATGTATGCATCATTTCAAAGGATCAAGGTAAGGTTATCGTGGGCGTGGAGGAGTTGCAGAGTGATCAAGGACTGTTCAGCTCACATATTCAGACGAGGGCTTTTCGATATGCTCAGCTACAAGTATAAAAGGGCTCATATTCACCCTCAAAATCATACGAAGCTGAACACTGCAGAGCATTTCCTTCGTCCTATTTCAAAGACACTCTTTTGTTTGACTTGACACACTCTCGTTAAGTTGTCTGTCCTTATCCTCACTATGAGTTTCCTCTCCAAGATGAGCCCTTCCAGAGCCTTGTTCTGGCTTGCCTTCCTTCTCCTTGCCATCAGCGTCTCTGCGCATGGCCATGTTGACGAGATCATCATCAACGGCGTGTCCTACCAAGGCTACGGCAGCACCGATTTTCCCTACATGCATGACCCTCCCATCGTCGCTGGCTGGACCATCGAACAGTTGGACAACGGCTTCGTCTCCCCTGACAGCTACAATGACCCTGATATCATCTGCCACCGCGATGCTACCCCTGCCCAGGGACACATCGGGATCTCAGCCGGCGATGTCATCACTCTTCGATGGTCAGGCTGGCCTGAGAACCACTACGGCCCCGTCTTGGACTACCTCGCGAACTGCCACGGCCCGTGTGAGCGAGTTGACAAGACTGAGCTCGAGTTCTTCAAGATTGACGGGCTGGGCCTTCTCGAGCAGGGTACGCCTGGTCGGTACGCAGACAGTGTACTTCAAGACAACGGCTACAGATGGAACGTCAAGATTCCTGAGAACATTGCCCCTGGGAACTATGTTCTTCGACACGAGATCATTGCCCTTCACGGTGCCCTTGACAGAGGCGGTGCTCAGAACTACCCCCAGTGCTTCAACCTGAGAATCACCGGTGATGGCTCCGATACTCCTTCGGGATATCTCGGTACTGAGCTTTACGATGCTGAAGATCCTGGTATTCTTGTCAATGTCTACTCTAGCCCAATTGATTATCAAGTTCCTGGTCCAACTATCATCGAAGGAGGGACATCATCAGTTGCGCAGAGACCTTCTAGGGCCACAACAACTGCAACATGCACTACAAACTACTGAGGGACAGTACTGGCATGGATCACAATGTGTTGTGGTTTATAATGAGGTCTCGGTGTCGCTTATGAGCTGGGGGTTTTGCGTAGGCGTGTGTGTTGGTGGCTGTTGTGCTGGTATAGTAATAGTTTGATTATTAATACCCATTTACCGAATTCTGTAGCTTCAAGACTCTCATACAATTGTTGTTGGTCGTGTTTATCTGGTGTCTGTTAAATCTGCGATTGACTCACAACGTCAGCTAAGCCAGACACTTTGAGAAAGAAGTCACACCTATAAGATCTCAGCCTTCACCACAAGTCTATTGGAGTTTAACTGACGAAAATGAAGCAAACAAACGAGGAAATAAAATTCCATCAACATTTGCAGTCAGTTTTTCTTGAACGCATTTTCTCACGAGAATGTATAGGGTAGGCACTTCGGAATTGAGGCCGAAACTACCACGTGATCTGGCGTTTGCATGTCACGTCGCTCCGAGTCAAAGGCTTCTTTCACCTGAACATCTATCTTAATCACCATGCGCATGTCAACTTAAAAAGCGACCCTCGAAGCTTATGACCTCAAATTTTTAACGTTGCTTACTGGCCAAAAGAAATAGCGCTATGCGCTGATTCTCTCAACCAGTTTTTGCGCTCGCCCATTGCGGGTTATCACATCTCCTTTTTCATTCCACTGCGCCGAAGCGCATACCAACATTATGGCGACCCCAGGCATTGGACAGCCCTCTGTGAATGGCGAACAAGCGCCCGCGACAGCGACGCGAAAGTTCAAGGCCTCGGATCTTCCTCTGCCTTCAGCGACTCGAGCTGCGATAGAATCACTAGCTCATAGCTTCAAGAAGGAGGGAGCCTACGATTACATTCGAAAACAAGTTTGGGACAAATTTGAAGCTAGCGTATGCTATAAGCAGAGAAAATGCGCATTGCCAATTACTAACGAATACTAGGATTATGAGGCACAAGTCACAAAGTCCATTCTGGAGGTGGCTGAAGAGGAAATCGAGCGCAATCCACAACAACTCCTTACACTCGACCGGCGCAAAGCCGCCGCCCTTATTGATGGCGCCTTGGAGAGATCTGGTGTTTATCAGAAGGCAGAATCCGTCATCAGCCAGTTGATCGATGTTGGGGCTATAGAAGAGCGCATTCGTGAAACCCGCCGTGCCGAAGTTGGCGAAGAGGCAGCTGAGGCGGAAAGAATCCGAGGAGCCAAAACAGATGAAGAGTATGCAGCTGAAACCGAATCTCGACGAGCCGAACGCGAACGGGTCCGAGAAGAATTGCGACAAAAAGAAGCTGCAATTGAGGAAGAAAAGCGAAGAATCATTAGAGAAGAACGGAAAAAGGAAGAACGAGAACGAGAGAAAGCCGAGCTCAAACGCCAGGAAGAAAGAGATGAGCGCCGTAGGAAGCGCGAACTCGAGCGTGAGGAGCGTGAAAGGCAACGAGATATCGAAAGGGAGAAACGACACAAAGAGCGCGAACGGGATAGGGACCGAGATCGGGATACGAGAGACAGGGACAGAGATCGAGACCGCGACCGAGGTCATGATCGTGATCGTGATCGAGAACGTCGTGATCATGACCGACACAGGGATGATCGCCATAAGGAGAAGCAGGCTGTCTCTGCAGAGCTAAAGGAGAAGCTTTCCGAGGAAGAACATGAACGTCTGGAACAAGAAGCCCTGGCCGATCTTCTCCGCGAAAGCTCCAAACCGACACAAAAGCAGGAGCTAGAGATTGACTCGTCCCTAGCACCACCACCTCGAAAGACGGGACCTGTGTCAGCTATCAACCCAATACGGCGAGAGCGCTCTCAAATTACAGAAGGCCGCAAGGACAGCGATTCGGGACTCAAATCAGAACGCGGTGGCTCTGGAACGCCTGTACAGGCCAAGCGGCCTACGGTGGAGGAAGCCAAGCCAAGCCGTAGTGCTTCACGAGCCGTAGATCGCGAGGGAGATCGTGACAAAGAAAGAGACCGCGATCGCCCGAGAGAACGAGATGATCGCCGAACCGACCGGCGCTCAAACTCCCCGCGCCGAGGCCATAGTGGGTCACGGATCAGGGACAGACGCGACCGAAGCCGATCTCGAGTCAGACGGGATAGGACCCGTTCACGGACTGGTAGGGAGGACCGTGGCGTTAGGAGCCGGTCACGGCCCAAGTATGATCATTACGAGCGCAGTAGATCTCGAAGACGCGACCGAAGTCGTTCGCGGCCTAGAGTGGTGGATCGGAGAGAGAGAAGCAGATCTAGAGCCAGAACCGATAGGCGGGACCGAAGTCGAGATAGGAGAGACCGTTCACGCTCACGATTGCGCACTGAGAGGAGGGATCGAAGTCGCTCGCGCACTAGACGTGACCGAAGCCGCTCTCGTGATGTCCGACTTGGTGGAGCTGATCACTATGATCCTCGGGAGAGGGATCGTGAGCGAGACAGGGAACGACCTCGTGAGCGTGACCGCGATCGCGAGAGAAATGATAGGTCTCCTCCACGACGACTAAGCCGAGAGAGGACCCGTGACGAACGCGATCAAGAGAAACCACGCGAGAAGGAACGTGAAAAAGTCCCCGAGAAAGCCTCTGAAAAGGAGAGGGAAAAGCAGCCCGACCGCCGAAGCCGCTCTCGATCGCGAGCAGCTGCCTCTACCGCACGACCCAGCCCCAGCAAGGCCCAGGACGAACTTGAAGAATGGAAAAGGGAAGAAGTCAGGAAACGAGAAAAGGAGGCCAAGGCATATCTAGCGGCTCAGAAGGATGCCAGGAACAAGGGCCTACCGATCCCCGGACTCGACGACAAGAAGAGCAGCGGTGAGATTTCTCCCGATCTACGCCGCCGCTGGAATACGGACGATATTGACAGATATATGCCTGGAGGTCGGGAGGAGCGGAGGAGGAGTCGTTCTAGGAGCCGCAGCCGGCAGCGCGACACAGCAAAGGACCGAGACCGAGACCGAGAGCGCGACCGGGAGACAGCCCGTGAGCGGGAGCGAGACAACGATCGCAACAAGCTCAGGGGCGGAGACAGCTACCGCGAGCGAGACAGGGATAGAGATCGCGACAGAGACAGAGACCGACGGGATAGGGACAGATCTCGAGAACGTGACCGTGATAGAGACCGCGAAAGGGATCGACGTGATCGTGATAGGGACCGTGAGCGGGATCGAGAGAGGGAGCGGTCGAGAGACAGGAGAAATAGACGAGATCGCAGCTTGTCTCCTAGACGAGAGCGGCGGGACCGTAGCAGGAGTCGTCGTTGATACTGCCGCGACTGACTTGCTGCTTTGTACAACAGATATCTTATTCGGAATAGCAGTTCGATTTGGAGAGGTTAGCAGTTAGCAGTTGATTCAGCAAACGGGCTGGTTCTCTGCTTAGATACCCATTAGAGCCTTGACTCGCCATCCACCTTCTAATATTATTAGCGTATTAATTACGTTCAAATAGCTACAGCAGCACACAACTCTACAGTTGTGTATGATTGGCACGAAAATTATCAATCAAAAACGTTTAATCATTACTACAAATCTAGCATATCCAAGTGAAGTCAACATCATGCTGAGGGCCAAACCCATGATGTCATCTTGGTTATTGGTGTATCAGACAGTCCGTGATAGTGCCATAATGCACCAGCGATGATCACGGCGATAAAGGCCAAACATCCGATCATGACAATCTTGCGTAAAGCGGGAGACATCTCGCCCTCGCGGTCCAGGGCCCCAGTGCCCCAAGCAACTGCTTCCTCCCACGCCTGTGAAAGTTGCTCATAACCAACAGAGTACAGAACAAGGCCCACGAGGGCAACCGAGTAGCCGAAAGTCTGAAGAAGTGAGACGTGCGTACTCCAAATGAGAATAGAAGCAACAACGAGGAGTATGCTCTTTAGGATGCCGGTGAGAGTCATGGCAAGGCCTGATGTTTTACCAATCTGGGTTGAAGTTAGTAAGAGAGCAGACCAACTACTAGGTGGACAGTGACTTACAAGGAATACACTGGCAAGGTTTAGAACAAAGGCCAGGCAAGCGTTGGCAAACAGCATGCCATAACCTGCGGTAGCTGCATCCTCCCACTGAAAACGAGGGCCCTCAGTGAAGAGAACAACGACCAGGTTCATGATAGTACAGACAGGTGCGTAGTAGTAGAGGCCGACGAGAGGATCCATACGAAGACCCTCGGCGCTGAGCATGACCTGAATCATAATAACACGTACGGCTTCGGAAATGGTGCCGCACATCTGGAAAATGAAACCCCACCAAGAGAATTGAATCTCTCCAAAGCTAGCAATGGCGACACCAACCACGATGAGCATGATGTTGGCGAAGGTTTTGCAGTCAGGCTGAACAACACCCCACATCCATGAGGCAATGAGGACAAAGACGGGACCGGTAGACTTGAGAATCTGGATAAAGGCAACCGAGAGATAGAGGTAGACGATGTTGGAGAAGACAAGAGAAGCGGAGTAGAGGAGACCAATAGGGAGGATAGTCCGTATGTAGAGACGTCGTGAGAGAGGGAGCGCATGACGAGAGTCGAGAAGGGAAGTTGTTCGAGCGAGCAGCTGAGTGGCGATGGTTGCGAAGATGAGATGCCATGTGGTGAGGATGATGGCTGAGTTTCTTAGTTAGTTACAATGACATGGCTGAGTTGGGAAGTAGTCTGAAAGCTGAACAGAAGAATGGAATACTCACGATAGCCTGTAGGTGATAGTTAGTATTGACACAATAATTCATGGGTTTAGTTGGGGACTTACGGAATCCAGCAGTGTCAATGAGCCACTTGTTGAATAGAATGGTGATATTCGAGAAGAATATCCAGGTCCTATTGCATATGAGGTTAGTTCTCCTTCCAATGACCCAAGTTAGGATCTTTAGACTCAAAACACGTACACAATGTAGACAGATGCATGTACTTTGGGAGCTGGTGCTTGGCTCATAGGCTTCTCTAAGAGTCCAGCATCAACAACCACAGACCAACGAGGCGCCCTGTTGGCCTCCAAGTCATTGTATCTCGCCATTGCTCCAATTGTTTCAATTCGACGAGGTCAATATTCTGATGCCGTTCGTCGCGTTCGCGATAAAATGCTGGCTGGTGGCTGATCGACCGGTACAGCGGATAGAAGGTCAAAGCCACCTGGAACTAGACCCAAACTCTCGGATGGCTGGCGTCTTTTGCGATATGACGACAGTTGGAAGCCGTTGAAGGGGGAAAAAAGTCGAGGAACGTCCAGAGAAGGGGGAGAAAGAATTGAAAAAAATATGATCAAGTTAAAAAGATGAGGTTGGAGAAAATGGAAGATGGGGAGGTTTCACAGTACGGAATGGGAAAGTGGATGGTTGAGAACAGTCGTGCCTTCCACTGGTGGGATGAGTCTCTTGCATCAAGCTTGTCTCAAAAAGAAGCTTCCCGTCCCTCGACTGCTTAGCGTTAGGTATTATAGGTTGCCTTTTTGGACGTGTTGGTGATAGTGATGGATGATGTTCTTTGTGTTAGTTAGTTAGTTAGTTATAACAACAGGGTATAGTATAAGAGAGAGTGAGTGATAGAGGCTAATACGGTAAATCAAATGAGCGAAACACCAAGTTCGAAACAGACAAAGACGAGACAGATGCAACGGACTCTGGGCTCCAAGCACTTCTTATTGACAAACTTAAACCCAGAGTTACAAGGATACACGTCGTCTCCCTCAGGGCTAAGCCTCGATATAACCTCATGGCCCGGCTCTTCCTTGCCGGCAACTGACATAAGGCCCCCAACACCAACATGCAGATCAACTCTGACTACTAGTCATGCCCTGCCATTGTCCGAGCCGATCAAAGAGGCGGAGCCTTCCATGCTTAACTTACCCCCTAGAACGTTGCCCGCTGGTCTATGCACATACTACGTAGTACACAAACTCCCAATTTTAGGTACGAGGCTCTGGTACCTTACCTTACCTGCCAAGCCAAGACCGTCAAACTATCATGGCAATCTGGAAGCTAAGCTAGCTTTGTTGATGGGCAAGGGCCTATTAATATGCATTGTCCCACAAGGCATCACCTTATGATCCCGCAACTGGGGGACCAACCAGGGTCCAGGGCTCAGGCACGCCTGTTTCGGGCGTTTCTCTTTACGGGCTGACCAATCAGCGTGTGTCTTTGACTTGTTTAACATGGGTATTATCTTGGGCCAATCTTTATTAATACGAGGTTTCCTCAAGGTCTAGATCTGTGTCTGTGTTGCTAGCAGCGGGCCCTCGTTGTCGCTTTCTCCTTTGACCTAGTCTCGGCTAGAAAATCGAACCTCGTCAGACCTTCTGGATTGCTGTAATGTAGTTGCAGGTTCAGGAATTATGCCAAGTCAATATGCATGTCAGTGACGTGAATAGCCTCGTCTCCCTACCTAGGCAGCCTCCAACAGTTGCATCTCTTATCTGCCAGTGAAACCTTCTATTGCTTGTACATCTGCCCAATTGCCGAGTTAACCGCACGGAGAATTGAGTTATCCTTCGTCATCCCCTTTCCTTCAGAGGATCCCCCTTTGTCCGCCTCGGTTATTTAACTCAACTGTTTCAATGCCACTCCAGTGTGCCATTGCGGGCCTGACCTCTCTCCTCGGCCCTTTGTTGCCGGGACTCACGAATTGACTCAAGCTGTCCCTGACGCTGAAACACCGCACGCAGTATAAGCGAAAAAATGACAGAAATGGGAGGCAGCCCATTGCTCGTGCTAAGCGCCGCACCTTTTCCGCTGTTCCAACGCTCTTGGTTGGTATCATCATCTTGGGTGCGGTGTATGCTCTTGAATTGCCCTATTGATGCGCTTGACTCTATGCCCAAGTCCAATCCCCCATTAAAACCAGATATTCAACCGTTACGGCTGTTCCTCTAACGCCATCGCTATGTTTGCAAATACAATCCCACCAATGACACCATTTTTGTCTGCGCCCCCCTTGGTTGATCGTTGAAGCCTTCCACCCAGTCTTGGACCGTCTCTTTTACTTGTCCTTTCCCAATTGATATCTACCGCTCTGATGTCACTCGACTTGGACTGGTGAAACAGCATTGGTGACCAAATCAGGGGTATCTTTTCTAGTCGAAGCTTGGTCGTGAACGCAGCGTGGCGTGGCGTCTTCCTTCAAGCCATATGCCTCTTTTGGTTTGCCATTAGCATTTCGACTTTCGTGGCTCTCGCTGATCTCGTCCGTATACTCCGATGCCCTGGCTAGCCCCGTTGCCGCATCAAGATCTGCAATATCGCCAATGTCCTGCATGTTATCGTCTTCATCGGCCATGACCATGACAGGGTCAACGCAGTCGTAAAAGAGCATAAACACACCGGGGGAAAGGCTCAGCACAGTTTCCTCGCTGACCATGGAAACATTATGGTCGCTTAGCCGCCACCAATCCATCTCAGGTTCCTCTGCTTGATGCCGGCCTTGTCCCTTTGATCCAATATCTGGCTGCATTTCCATCTTCTCGTCGGGCTCCTCGGAAGACTCGCTGTTATCAACCGCTTTGGTAGGAGGGCTATGCCGTGGATATTTCCGGTAGCAGATGTAGTGTCCGTTCTCATGTCGCCCATAGTGTGTCACCACTGCTCGAAGTTCGTAGATAGGCCCTGTGAGCTTGGATGAACCCAGATCACCAGCCACCATCGACTGGCGAGGGTCGGAGAGCCATTCTTCTTCCATATTTGAGTTTGTGGTGTTGACATCAGATTGGCCAGCGCTGCCTAAACACCAAGGGCCAAGATCCAGTGTCATGGGGAAACTGACTGGGGCCGAATTCTTCATCATGTCGAAGGTAGAGGGGTCGAACACCGATCGTTGCATGTGAATCGCTAAGCTCCGGGGCGGTCGAGCAACAACAATTTGCTTCGTCTTGGTTGAGCTGACTTTGCTTTGGGCTGAAATCTTACACTTTTCAGTCAAAGTCTTGTCTTCAAAGTCGTCTTCTTCCAACGCCAGCTCCACGGCCTCGAGCCTGCGCAAAGGCTCTGCAAGCTGCTCGGCAGATGACCCGTCGTTCTTCATCTTTTCCACCAACTTGGTCAAAAGTCTTTGGACCTTGAGAAGCGTACATTTCGGACACTCGACGTCTTCAATTGCCTCCACCTTGCTATACGCATCTAGACGTTCATATAAGTCGTGTTGGTTCTTATGCAAGCCAAGGCTCAGTGTCAAGCAAGTGAAGGGTATCATAGATAAACCATCAGAATATCCGCACTGAACACAGGCCACTCGTTGTGCGAGCAGACCTTCCAATGGGTTGCGAGGTAGTTTGGGATCGGATATAATCGAGCTATTCATGCTTCCGTAACCACTGTCATCGCTGTGCTCACTCGCGGCCGTGTCGTCCTTATCCATCTTAGCTGTCAGACCGGGATGCTGAGGTTGCGTGCTCTTGACGGCTTTGGCGACACTTTTATCGATGTCGTCCAGAATTTTGGAATAGTATTCTTGAGCATCCTGTTGTGTCCAGGTACTCATCGACTTGAGAACGCCCGGAGTCCAGAGCGTTCGTCCGTAATTGGATACATCGTTCAAGTCGGCGATCAGGGTTCGCAATGTTTGCGCAACATCTCGGTCGTTGTCGTTGTTCGATGGCTCAAGGTAGGCAGAAAGGTATTCGGGGAGAGGCTGCAAAGAGGAGAGTCCTTGGAGAATGCTGTTTTGGTAGCATGAGTTATCCATATTACCAAGCCCCGGTGGACGATCGGACTCGGTCTTCAACCCCAGAGCGCTGCCGGTGATTGATAGGGCGCGATTTCTCACTTCAAACACCGTGGACATGACGCTCCCAGAGCGGCTCAGCCTAAGAACCCTCCGCATTCTTTCGCTTTTGGCGGCATGGGCGCTTCGCTCGGCGTGCAACATCGATGGAGTGGTCGTAGTTGTGGTCGTGGTCGAGTTATCTGGTGTGTCCAAGGCATCCAAAAGTCTTTCTGGGACAATGTATACAAGGCCGTCCCAGAGACTCGTTCCTAGCAATTGTATTGATTCTTGGAATTTTGTGGTAGACGCATATAAGTTGTATGTAAGAAAGACAGCACCAATGAGACAGGAGAGGAGGACACTGGGCTCGGTAATGCGATGCCAGAGGTTTTCGCGCGGAAAGAGCTGTCGTCGAGCAGCTACCTGGTCGTCGTAGAAGGCGTCAAAGTCAAGATGTTGAGACGTCATAATGTAAGTTGAGCTCGAAGTGTCTTAGCCTCGCGACTCGGCGAACGTGGGACCCGTGATCAAGTAGGAAGATGGCGCTGATCAAATGGCAAGCCAGCCATGGCCTACTTGGGAGTAAAAGAGGCGACGTATAGTTTTTGGTGATGGACGTTCGAGGTTTGGCCGGGCGCAGCTGCTGAGAACAGTTGTTTCGAGCCTGTAAAGCCTTTATAGCAAGTAGAGGGTTGTAAGAAGGTCGCAATGATAGTTCTTGGAAAGATGTAGAAACGTGTTTGGAATTGCTTATTTGAATTCGAGATCTTTGCGTTAGTGGATTTCGAGCACAGTGTTGAGTTAAAGGCTCGCTGATTGACACTGTGGCTCATTTATACTCACTCGTGATGCTTCTTCCTTGCATCAAAGAAACTTGAGTCGCTTGTACGCAACAATCCTTGGAAATATTTAAAGTTTAGTTTCATTAATATTCGGCCGTTAAATTTCCCGCAGCATCTATTCTACAGGCAATGGGTCCGTCTGGCAAAGAAAAGCCAGTACATTCATGAAGACGATCCTCCTTTCGTTCCCAGCTCATGACAGCTAAATAGGTGCCTAGACACCAAGGGAACAGCAATATCCAAATCCAATAAAGGGTATGTGCAAATAAAAAAAACATTTATCATGTGTCATATCATAGTCATTATTCCATTTTGACTGGGAGCATGTTGTCACGACTGTCGCCTGGCAGGGACAACATATGCCAACCTTGGCTCCTCCACAGCAGCATTCTCGAAATTCGACCACATGCAGAGCGATACTGGCGTTGCAGGCAGCTCTGCAGGACTTTCTGGGTTCACCGGCAGCTCAGCTGGTGAGAATCCAGCCGTGGTTGGCGTAACGATAAACCTGTCGTCAGGTCCACGAGCAAGTTGAAGATGCCTTGTTGCTGGTGTTCCTGCCGCGGAAAAGTATCCCCAAGTTTCTCTTGTCGATGTCGATGTTGTATTTGGTGTGTCTGGGTTCTTTTTCTTTCGAAACCACTTCATCCATATGAAGATGCCAAGTCCAGCGAGGCAGCAGATGCCAGCAACGGTGCTTGCAGTGACCACCCCTGTTGGACTAATACCGCCGCTCTTCTCCTCTTCCTCTTCATCCTCGTTATCATCGTCTGGTGTAGATGACTCGGTTGGAACAGCCGTGGTGATAGCCGGTGGAGGTTGAATAGTTATATCAGGCACTTCTGATGTTTCGACTGAAAGAACGTCAGAGGTTGCCGATAATGGCGTTTCCGTTGATATTGAGACCGGCGACGCTGTCGATGATCGAGATATTGGAAGAAGGAAGGCATAGCTCTCGTCCTGATCTTTGTCGAGTACGCATTCCTTGTTGTCTTTGCAACTATATCCAAATGGACAGCATCCTTGAAATCCGTGGCTTTTCCCGCAATACTTGAGCTTCCTATCAAGCACAAGTGACTTGATTAGTGCCGATGCGTTTTTCGTTGGGTCCAGCATGTCGGTGTTGCATGTTGTGGGCAAAATGACCTGGCACTTATTCCATGCACTCTTTGGGCAACATACAGAAGTGGTATTCGCGGCAAGGACCATGCAAAAGGCCTTGGAGGAACAGCAGAAATCTCCTGGAAGATTGCTTCCACACCAGTGGTCTCCAGAGACTGGACACGATCCATCACGTTTGTGGTGTTGAGATGGGGAGTCCAAGAAAGACGAGGAGATTCTCTGAGAGGTTCCTGGCTCCTCAACCGGGAAGACTCTCACATGAAGTTGGACAGCGATGGGAGTTACTGGTACCAGTAAGAAGGCTACCAGCACAAGGTAGATTCTGCTGAGATGTCCCTCGTAAGGTAGAACAAAATGAGCCATGGTAGATCTACATGGAAGATTGAGGACAATATTGACAGCCTGCGGTCAAGAAGCCTGGAAGAGAAGAATTGGTAGAAGTAAAGACGGCGCACGATGCGCAGACGCTGTGTAGCAGTTCTATTGATAAAGGAAGAGGATATCAAAGAGCCATGCCAGTCCGTCCCTCCACACCGGTTCCCATTGTTGGTTCTTCCCTACATGAATCACAGACTTTTCAAAGTGTTGGTCCTGTCCTGAGTAGCATTCAAGTCAGCCTTGGGGGCATGGGGCCGCGGATCGCTAGATGACGCCAATCACGAAGCCATCCTAACCGCGGACGCGACAAGTAGCGTCGACTAGACCCCTGGGCACGGCCAGCATCAGGGGAAGCGAACCAAACCCTCGGGTGCGAAGTCAGAAACGTCTCGTTTCTATAGGGCGTTGGTTTCGATCAAAGAGACGCAGTCGAGGTCAGCGCTTAGACAAGTGGGGGGCGATTGGAAGCTGATACAGCCACTTGGCCGTGGGTGGTGATGGTCCTGGTCCGCCAAGACAAGGGGGAGTCGAAATGAAACAGTCAAAGAAATGGTTGTGTATTCGAAAGCTGCCTTGGGCCGTGGTGATGGGCTCGTGGCACGAAAGTTGGGTCAAGAGACGGGACATTGAGTTGATACTGCCAGTTTATCCAAGAAGCTCTCAGGGTCAAGTCTCAATTTCACATTAGCCAAAATTTCAGCAGCCTCTTACCTATAAGCAGCTCCGGAAGCACAGAACCGGTTTCTGATGACATGATAAAATGGCTGGTGAGGATGCCCATGGGGTTGTTGGCCCCATTCATCCATTGATCCATGCCCCGCAGTCTCAGGTAGAGTTGACAGAGAGAGCACAAGAGAGGCTCATGATCACCCTCTTTGTTTGTTGTAAAGGCAAACCCGAGGCATGGAAATTCATTTTACACTTGTAGTTAAAGAGTGTCGCTTGTAACCTCTGCTGAATTGTCAAATTTCATCCTCTGCTTGTTTGTGAGTCTGGAATCCATGGCCTTTGTCTAGGTACTGTCAACTCCACGCGGACCGTCGGAATAATTATCTCATGCGATCATCGGGGGCTTCCGGCCATGTGCCGAGGCATAGACGGTGCCATAACTTAGTAACGTACCTAGTATCAACAACATACAGACGGTGGCCATTGTTAGCTTTTGAAATAGTTACCACTGTATGTTTGAATTTTTTCGGGTACATGATACACCATAATGCTTAGCCGACTTGTTCGCTGCTCAGGGTAATTCTACTCATCCAAAACCTTCCCACATTCGAATTGCTGTCTAATCACTCGATGCTCTCTATAGTGCTGGATTGTCCAATCGACCTGTAATCTTAGCTGTCAGCCGAGTACGGAACCATACTACCCATCGTTTCAAGGTTTCCACCGTGCCATCAACAACAACCGCGAGATGGTCGTCGAATGGAAGAACTGTTACGCTGACAGACAAATCCCAAATCAGCTTTAGTCGTGAGGAAAAAGGTAGACCTGCGCATATAAGATTGTAAGTGACATGTTCCATCGCGCTTATGAGATCTCGATCGCTGACGAACCCTGTGATCCAGTCCTAATTTGTGGTTGCGGTGCGTAAACCGAAGGGCTTAATTGCTTGGTGTGTTGGACCAGAAGCGCTCATGAGATTTTAGGGATAACTGCCAATGCACGCAGTGTGTCAACCAGGATACCAGGCAGAGGAACTTTGACACATTCAAGGTGAGCACCTCTCTATTCATAGGCCTATGGTTATTCTGACACCCGTCTTAGCTACCACAAGACATTCATCCAGTCAACTTTTCGGAAACAGCCAAACATCTTGAGGTTCAATGTATGAACCAAGTTTGCGAGGAGCTTACAGATACTGACTGACTGTTGATAGGGTCTGATTCCCATACGAGCCAACATCCTTGGTCCTGGCTTGACAGGTGGTTCAAAAAAGGATTTGTAGATCAATTTGGCAAAGATGAGTGAGTCAATTCTCAAGTTTTGACTATAACTTCTAACAAGTTAGGTCGCGTCAATACTGGGATTCCAGCATTAAACATGCACCTCCCGAGGTTTCTTTTGACGCTGTCATGAGCCAATCTGATGAAAAGGGCATGGCTGCTCTCACCAGAAACATTGTAAGTTTGCTCCCGATCCTCAAGCTTGCTCAATCGCTCACAACTACAGTGGGTTCATGGCTTCAGTTTCGTCGTCGATACGCCCCCAACACCTGAGGCGACTGAAACTCTTCTAAAGAAGATCGGTCCAATTCGGAACACGCATTACGGAGGGTTCTACGACTTTATCCCCGACCTTGCTCTGGCTGATACGGCTTACACAAACCTCGCTCTTCCAGCTCATACAGACACGACGTATTTCAGTGAGCCAGCTGGTCTGCAAGCCTTCCACCTGCTTTCACACCATGCGCCTCCAAACGCAGAACCATCTGACAACGCCCTGGGTGGCCAATCGCTCCTTGTCGATGGATTCAATGCTGCCTCTATCCTTAAGAAGGAGTCCCCTAACGAATACGAGACGCTTCGGAGCGTGGGCATTCCTTGGCATGCCAGCGGTAACAAGGGAATTGCGATTGCACCAGACCGCACATACCCTGTCATTGAAGATGATGCGGGCGAAGTACAGCGAGTACGCTGGAACAACGACGATCGTGGTATCGTGAGTGTCTTCGATTCGAAGCCATGGTACTACGCAGCTCGGAAATGGAATGGTATTCTGCGTCGACGAAGCAGCGAGTACTGGTTCCAGTTGACTCCAGGCCGTGTCGTCAGTAAGTAAAGAAGAGTTCCTCAGTTAATCAGTAGTGCTGACAACATTTTTTAGTTTTTGATAACTGGCGGGTTATGCATGGCCGAAGTGCTTTTGAAGGCATTCGCCGTATCTGTGGAGCGTATAGTAAGTCTTGATCTGCGATATAGCGCTTCTACGAAGTGACTGACATCCTGGTGCAAATAGTTCCTCGCGATGATTTTGTTTCTCGTTACCGAGAGACCAACTTCCCGCATGAGCAAGTCATTGGCCGCAATCTCAACATGAGAACCAGAACACCGATTAAGAATAGAGAGCAGTACAAGCTTCTTACTCGATCACCTTAGGATGCTCTTGGAAAACTGCCATCTTGCAGGTGAAGACATATATGAATGGGGTTTTGAAACCGGTGTTTCCTTGACTACGTTAGAGTGGCATACCACTTGGCCGGTCACTTACTCAATGTAACTGTGAGACTGGATGTAAATTAAGAAAATCAGCATAAGGCAGCCGCATATACTGTCATATATGATCAAATCTTCCGAGATCAAATATTACTAGATCAGAAGAGAATTGACAGCTTACTTGCTTAGGTAGGTAGTCAAGCATTATTTGGTCGCGTGTTTCACAGACTACATGGCTAGCTTGGTTCATGTGATACTGCTTCACCGCCGTCGCCCCTGGTTTGAACGTATATGGACAAATCTGTGTCAGACTGCCTCTACATCGATATCCAACACGGTAATACCCAAGTCTTTAGGCATCGGATAGCGGGGCATTACTCAACCCCGCGGTATCTATCCTGGGGATCTCGACCCTGGACAGGCTTGCTCGGTGAGACCTGGAGATAGATAGGCAGAGCTGAATGGACAGCAACGGGGCCGAATGCGAACACCCGGACCCTGGCAAGGAACCGCACTAGACACCTTTCTCCACGAATTCGCTGCCGTAGAGATTGCAACGTATCACAGAATTTTAAGTCTTACAACGGCTAACGTTGGAAAGGCGGTTGTTGATAGGCGCGCCAGACGGTGGAGATGGGTTCGTGCCCTGTGAACCTCCAGAATCTACCTAAATCTACGGATAGAGATATGCTGGATCCACTGGAGGGGCCGGGGCCCAGCTCTCACCGAGGGAGAGAGTCTTGGATTGACGTCTTTGGTTCGTCGATAAATGTCGCAGTGTCAAGATGGCTGCTAGCTAGTATGGGATGAGAATGAGAGCCGAGGAGAAGCTGGTCCTTGGGTGGTCAAGAAACTGGAGCGGTATATAAAGAGCATCGAGTTGCCCTCTGTGCTTGCGCAGCCCAAAACCTTGTTGACTTGAACTTTGATCACTACCTACCTACAAGACACATTGGCAGTCTTGAAAGCTTGTTAAACCATTATTTCTATTACTCAACTCCATCCGCAGTCATCATGGAATTCGAGACGGGCGCGTTCCGCCATAATAACACGGACATACCTCAGTCCTCCAGAGTGATGCCGCTCTTCTCTCTGAAAGGACGAACAGCTATTGTTTCTGGTGCTGGTGCAGGCATCGGCTTGGCCATTGCCCATGCGTTTGCTGAGGCTGGCGCTAATGTAGCTATCTGGTACAACAGCAACAAGCAAGCCCTCACTGAAGCTGAGAACATCGAGAAGGAATATGGTGTCAAGTGTAAGTTGACCGCTCTACTTCCAACGCCACAACTTGACTTACACACAAAAAAGGCAGAGCATACCAAGTCAACGTCATCTCCCCCGAGGCAGTTGACAAGGCTATCAAGGAGATTGTCTCCGATTTCAACGGTCGTCTGGACGTCTTCGTTGCCAACTCTGGTATTGCATGGACAGACGGCCCCTTTATCGACGGACCTGCTGAGACAGCGCGTCGCGTCATGGAAGTCAACGTCGACGGTGTCATGTGGTGCGCCAAGAGTGCAGGAGCACACTTCCGAAGACAAAAGACCGAGGGCACGACATTAGACGGAAAGGAGTTGACCAACTTTGTGGCGGGCAGCTTTATTGCAACGGCGTCGATGAGTGGAAGTGTTGTCAACATCCCTCAGGCGCAGGCAGCATACAACGCTTCAAAAGCAGCTGTTATTCACTTTTGTAAGTGTTGTCCTGTGCATTTAGTACCGAAGAGTTGTTTACTGACTGTGATGAACTAGGCAAGTCTCTGGCCGTGGAATGGACGGGATTTGCTCGGGTCAACACCGTATCTCCGGGATACATCAACACCGAGATCACAGACTTTGTCAGCAAGGATGTGAAGAAGCTCTGGAAGGATAAGACGGTTATGGGGTGAGTGCTACATGGCTCTGAAATTTGTTTGCTCCTGACTAACATGATATTTAGGCGTGAGGGTGAAGCTCGTGAGCTCAAGGGAGCTTACCTGTACCTGGCTAGCGACGCTGCGTCGTTTACCACTGGCCACGATCTGATTGTTGATGGTGGTTACTCGTTGCCTTAAGAAAACGGACGGTAGACAATATTATGTCTGCTGGGCTTTTAAAAGTAGGATTCAGCTTCACTGAGGTGCCGGTTTTGGGAGGGTTAGGGTTATGGTCAAGGTCAAGCATCGGAATATGGGAGTTTTAGAAGATAGATATCAGGCTTTCCAGTTACATGAATACCTCTTAACGAAATTCTTTGTCATACAGACAAGATGAACGGCTTGAAACCAAGTTGACAACACCTGTCAGCTGCTTGGCTACCAGTTTGTCCACGAATATACAGGTAGAGCCAAGCCTACGGGGGACGCACCTTAGGAGTACCTGAGATGAGTCTTGATATTAGTATCTATTTTAGAACTTAAGAGCTTAATAAGATATTAAGATTCAGACTTATTTCTATAAATAATATACCTAGGAGATTTATGATACATTCTATTAGTACTTTCAAAAACCCTGGATATATAGGTATAGATGACCAGACATATGTTTTTTATCCCCTACCAGGCAGCCAAGACAGATCCGCCACTTAAACGACTAGAATGAAGAATTGTCTCGAAACAGTATACCAAGTATACCATGCAGGCATCTGAGAATATTGCCGTACGTCTAATAAATGAATTGAAGTGCTGCTAAGAAGCAACGTGGGGCAAAGAGTCGAATGCTTCGTAGTACGGCCCCTCGGTCGTTGATATTCAAGCTTATTTGTATGCATTATTCTGGCTGGTCATGCGAGCCCGGATACAACATTCGATTGCTAAAGTAGGAAAAGTCCCTAGATAGTACAGAACGCAAATGCGCAGAATGGGACGTAAGCCATGGTTTCATTGCAAAGCATTCACCGCTTGAGCTGAAATTCTACCCCTCGATTGAGAGCAGATTCTAGCCAAGCTGTCAGGGTCCTTCTAAAAGCCCCCGGTTGCGCGTAGGCGTGGAGAGGGAACAAAAAAAAATTGCTCTGTAATCGTGAGCACGCGAGTGAGCAAATAGGATTAATACGCTTGTCATTCATTGGGTCGAGGCCAACAGCTGTCAAGCTCAAAGGTGAAGAAGAATGCTGTCAGACTCGGCTTGAAGAGAGCTAGACACAAAAAAGGTACTCCTCCCCACTATTGTAGGTATCTGTTCACATGTTGGATATCAGCAAGGTACCCCTAGCTGCCTCCCAGGTACCTAATTCTAGTCCCAACCCTTCCACCTAGAATTCGCCCCCATCCATCCTCCAAGCGGCAGCCAGTGCTTCCAACCTGACCTGACCTCCCTCTTCTAGCCAGCCCTATCCAGTAACCTTGACCATCTTCTTTCAAACCCGAGCACGGCCTCTCTTGAAATACGTTACTCTCGTGCATCGCCGTCTACATTTAGTCGTCGCCGCATCGCATTTTTCTCGCATTCTATTCTTCACGATTATTTCTTCTCCCTCGACGACAAGCAGCAGCAGCAGCTTCACCGCCGCAAGCCCGGCCACGCTCCTCTCTTCTTAACCCCCTAGCCGCCGCCCATCATGGACTCTGAAGGCGAGGCCAACACTGCGCCCTCTGTTGAGGAGCGACGCAATGTCCAGGTCGATAATGCCATTCGCGCAATCCAGGAGAAGAAGCCTGTCCCCGAGATCGACTTTACCATTCACACTATGGAGGACAACACCCAGGTCAGCACCTTGGAGCGTGTGTGCAAAGGTGCGTAAGATCCCCCTCCAGCTGTCGCCGCCTCAACCCCGCCATCATCATCGACGGCGCCGCGGTCGCAGAATCGTCCACGATACCTTTGGTTGTTGCTCTAGTTGCCCTTGGGATAACACCCCAGAAGGGCTGAAATATCCATCATGTCATCTCTTGAATATTTGTCACTGACCTGGTTATCGCATTTTCACAGATGTCCAAGCTCCCGCCATGTATAAGCCCACCGACGAGCAATTCTTCGAGGATGAGACCCAAAGCAAGCCCAACATTCAATTCCTCAAGCAGCACTTCTATCGCGAAGGCCGTCTCACCGAAGAGCAGGCTCTTTGGATCATCAAGAAGGGTACAGAACTCCTTCGCGCCGAACCTAACCTTCTAGAGATGGACGCTCCTATCACTGTCTGCGGTGACGTTCACGGCCAGTACTACGATCTCATGAAGCTGTTCGAAGTTGGTGGCGATCCCGCCGAGACCCGATACCTATTCCTTGGTGACTATGTCGACCGAGGCTACTTCAGTATAGAGTGTGTCCTCTACCTTTGGTGTCTCAAGATCCATTATCCCAAGACCCTCTGGCTGCTGCGAGGAAACCACGAGTGTCGCCATTTGACCGACTACTTCACCTTCAAGCTCGAATGCAAGCACAAATATTCCGAGACTGTATACGAGGCCTGCATGGAATCCTTTTGCTCCCTTCCCCTTGCGGCCGTTATGAACAAGCAGTTCCTTTGCATCCACGGAGGATTGAGCCCCGAGTTGCACACTCTCGATGACTTGAAGAGCGTGCGTTTTCTCTCGTCTGTTTCGTGATGTATCCCATTGACCTTTTTAGATTGACCGTTTCCGCGAGCCTCCCACCCAGGGTCTCATGTGTGACATCCTCTGGGCCGATCCCCTCGAAGACTTTGGCCAGGAAAAGACCAGCGACTATTTCTTGCACAACCATGTTCGAGGTTGTTCATACTTTTTCTCCTACCCTGCCGCGTGCGCTTTCTTGGAGAAGAACAACCTCCTTTCTATTATTCGCGCTCACGAGGCCCAGGACGCAGGCTACCGAATGTATCGCAAGACTCGAACCACCGGCTTCCCAAGTGTTATGACCATCTTCTCAGCCCCCAACTACCTAGATGTCTACAACAACAAGGCGGCCGTCCTCAAGTACGAGAACAACGTTATGAACATTCGACAGTTCAACTGCACCCCTCACCCATACTGGCTTCCCAACTTTATGGACGTCTTCACCTGGTCTCTTCCTTTCGTGGGAGAAAAGATCACCGACATGCTTATTGCGATTCTCAGCACATGCTCCGAGGAAGAGCTCAAGGAGGAGACGCCCTCTTCGACTTCTCCCGGCCCCGCTTCGCCAGCATTGTCGAATGACCCCGAATCAATCGAGGTCAGACGTAGAGCCATCAAGAACAAGATTCTCGCCATTGGTCGGTTGTCCCGAGTGTTCCAAGTTCTACGTGAGGAGTCAGAGAAGGTTACCGAGCTCAAGACCGTTTCTGGTGGAAGGTTGCCCGCAGGTACCCTCATGCTTGGTGCCGAGGGTCTCAAGAATGCCATCAACACATTCGAAGACGCCCGAAAGGTTGACTTGCAGAACGAGAGGCTGCCACCTACACATGAGGAGGTTGTTAAGCACCAGGAGGAGGAGCGAAATACCGCGCTTCAAAAGGCCGCCGAGGATGCCAACAACGACAAGAAATTGCAGCAGCTTTCCCGAAGGCTCAGCACGTAAGTGAATACGATTTGAGAGCATATGAATGGCACTAACTCTACGATAGGGATCGCAAGAACCGAGCCCCACAGTCATGAACATAGTTGTATAGTAGCATCTACGTTATTGTTATAAACGCTGGGCGAAGGACTTGGATGAACGTTAATTCTCATTCTCCAACACGTGTGGCTGTTCATCGCTGCCACCTTTCCTTTTCATTGTGACTGCTTACATTCTGGCTTCCACTCCGGCCACGAAGAGTCATGGCTTGCTTGTTAAGCTTCTCGTTACTGGTTCTACGCTCTCGCATTGAGCATGACACAAAAGCAGAATGGATGGCGATGTTACTTTGGGCGCTAGTAGATATACAGACAGCGTTGAGCACATTGTCTAGAAGTGGATAGGCTCCCACAGGATTTTCAGTTGGTGATGCACCTTAATGAATACATGAATGCTCTTGAACTGGTCGGCCAATGTGACTTCTTTCACTCTAGTGATTTATGTAAAGCCAGTTTTATTAACCACCCCAAAGCTGACCAGCCACAGTGCCTGTCACGCAGCTTGCTTTCAAACACCATCAAACATAGCCCCATGTTCGATGGCCTCTTGGGTCCTCGTGGGGCTGATGGTATGTGTGAAAACTTAGTGATGCTCAGAGAAATACGCCTCCCACTGAGACAAGTGGGATATATAGGTGGATAGCATCCCCAGTTGCATATTTTTCAGTTTTGCAAAACTGAGGTGTCAAATACGACGGTCAGGGTGTAATTTCTCTGTATCGTCCTTTGTTTGAGTGGTTACACATTGCTCACACCCGAAGTTCATAGTACTCTCTGCGCGAGTTCCAACAAGTCAAAGAAGGCCTCGCGCTCAAGGTCCGTTTTGGCAAGACCAAGACCCAAGACTAGGATCCGTCGGTCATCTGGTGCCCTGAGTGAAATTTGGCTTGCAATCTGTGCCGCGTATAGCTGTCCAAGAGTCTCACGCTCCTCGCCTCCGCCACCAAATAGCGTTGTTGGCGTGAGATGTGTTGAGGGGAGGAGACCCTTGTTTGAGCTTGGTAGGGTCATTTCGACTACTCCTGCGGATGATCCTGTCAAGGGAACTTGTATCTGTTTTTGGCTGTTAGTAAATGTCAAGTTTGGTGACGACAATATTGTAATACCCATTGCGAAAGTCGGCCCTCTTGAGAGATGGTCATGAGGATCTTGTCGGCGAAACTAGTGGATGTGATTTCTGTGGCAACGCCATTGACGAGACCCGAGATCTCGCGAGATCTAGAGGGAAATGAGTCCTCTCTAACGTCTACAGCCGCCATCTTGAAGCGTGATTATTGTTAATGGAGGAGGTTAACTAATATCGTGAATGTAGCTTTGAATCCCGCTCCGAGAGTTACATAGGCCGCTGAGCTAGAACGCCCCACAGTCCCCGCACTATACCTAAAGGAGCTGCATGTTCTGGCGGTAAACTATGGCAGAATGGCTTTAATCCCAAAATTTCATGAAATCCATCTTCGCGATTCCAATTTTGGTTGCACCTGTAACGTATTGCCATTTCGTGCCAATTTTCACGAGATTTATTGTCAATTCTTCTGGCAGTAATCCAAGATGGGCGGCAAATACGTTCCTCGTCAACGAAAGCACAAAGTGCTCGCTCGCGAACGAGCAAAAGAAAATGCCCAGCATGAAGTCCAGGACACAAACCAGGATGAGCTCCTCCCTACGGCCAAGGCTGATCGCGAGGCCAAAAAGGCTCAGATGAAAGATGAGCTGCGTCAATATGGCGTGAAAATGAGTGGAAAGAAGGCTAAGCGCTTGGAAAAATACATCGAGGGCAAGCTGCGCAAGGATGAGAATCGCGAGCTGTTGGCCAAGCTTGCTGATCGCAAGGTCGACACGAGCTTGTTCTCTAGTAGTCGGTCTCTCGGAAAAGGTCGCGAGACCAAGAAGGAGGCGTTGAGGAGGGCCATGCGAGAGGAAAAGGCCGGCTTGGAGGGCGAAGAAGACAGAGCGAAGATTCTCCTCGAAAAGAGACGCGAAGAGGCAGATGAAGAAGTCTCTGGCAACGAGAGCGAAGCTTCTGAAAAAGAAGAGACACAATTGTCGAAATCAGCAAAACCAACCACTGCTCCCGAAGAACCAGCTCAGTCCAAACCAACAACTACTACGACGACAGTTGGCTCAGGTCTCAAGAGACCTCTCGAAGTCGACGACGAAGGACGACCCGTAATTCAAAAGCGACGGAAACGAGGCGGAGTGAAGTCCAAATTTTCACTAGCTCCAGTCGAAGCACCGCCTGAGCCCGAATCTGAGGAGTCCGACAGCAGCGCAAGCGACAGCGATAGTGACGAGTGGAACGGTTTTAGCGACGATACGGCCGAGAATGAAGCACAAGATGAGGAGGATAGCTCGAGCGAAGAGGGATCTGGTGAAGAAGAAGGGTCCAGCAAGGGATCTGACGAGGAGTCGGACGACGACGAGGATATGGAAGACGCCGACGAGAACAAAGCCCAGAGGTCGTCCTCGTTCAAGACCTGGGCGCATCAGCAACGAAACGAAGCGCTTGGCTATCAGTCAATTGAAGGAACAACGACAAATCTAGAGATCCCCAAACCCGACAACTTCGTGCCTCGAGCCCCCGAGCAAGATCCTCTGCCCATGGAGCTCCAACCGACCCAAAATATCAGCCGAAAGGTATACAGCGTATCGGTTACAAGAACCCCAGGGGTTCAGGAAGCGAGACTAAAGCTTCCTGTGGTATCGGAGGAACAGAAGATCATGGAGGCCATCCACAACCATGATATTGTTGTCATCTGTGGTTCTACCGGTTCCGGAAAGACCACTCAGATCCCGCAGTTCTTGTATGAGTCTGGATATGGTTCGCCTGACTCGCCTACGCCCGGTATGATTGGTATTACACAACCTCGTCGAGTGGCGGCAGTCAGTATGTCGAAGCGAGTTGCCGAGGAACTCGGAGACAAGTCAGAAGTAGTGGCGTACCAGATCCGTTTTGAGGGCACAGTTGATCCCAAGACGGCTATCAAGTTCATGACCGATGGTGTGTTGCTGCGCGAGGTTGCCCAGGACATTACACTCAAGAAGTACTCGGCCATTGTCATTGATGAGGCTCACGAAAGAAGTGTCAACACAGATATTCTCATCGGTATGCTCAGCCGAGTTATCAAACTCCGAGCAGAGCTAGCTGCAGAGGATCCCACGGCCAAGCCCCTGAAGCTCATCATCATGTCTGCCACGCTGCGGATAGAGGATCTCACTATGAACCCGACTCTGTTTGCAACTCCGCCTCCCGTTTTGGAAGTGGAGGGCCGACAACACCCTGTTACTATCCATTTCTCTCGAAGGACCCAGCATGATTATGTTGAAGAAGCGTTTAGAAAGATTAGCAGGGGCCACAAGAAGCTACCACCAGGTGATATTCTGGTCTTTTTGACAGGTCGCAACGAGATTTTGCAGCTTAGCAAGCGACTAAAGGCTGCGTTTGGCGGCCCAAAGTCTGTCGACGGACCTAAGGTGCAAATATCTGCTAGCGAAGCTCCGGTCGAGGTGGAAGATATTGAGTTTGGAGACGTGGATGATCGCGGGGGTGATGATTTTGATGAGATACCCACCGATGACGAGAATGAGGAGGACGAGAACGAGTTCGAAATTGAGGAGGATCAAGAGGTTGCACCGTTGAAAATGAGAGTTCTGCCTCTATACTCCCTGCTTCCAACTCGAGAACAGATGCGAGTCTTTGAGCCGGCGCCTGAGGGCACACGAAACATCATTCTGGCAACCAACGTGGCAGAGACTAGTTTGACCATCCCGGGCATTCGCTACGTCTTCGACTGCGGTCGGTCAAAGGAGAGACAATATGATCGTCTTAGTGGTGTTCAAAGCTACGACATCGGCTGGATCAGCAAAGCGAGCGCAAACCAGCGATCTGGTCGTGCTGGTCGTACAGGTCCAGGTCACTGCTACAGACTCTACTCATCTGCAGTATACGAGAGAGATTTCCCAGCCTTTACTGATCCTGAGTTGTTGCGAATGCCTATTGAGGGTATTGTCCTACAGTTGAAGGCGATGAATCTGCAGCACGTTGTCAACTTCCCTTTCCCAACACCGCCCGATCGTCGAGCTCTCGCAAAGTCAGAGAAACTTCTCACATACCTCTCTGCCATCTCTTCTACTGGACAAGTCACCCAAATTGGTCAGACTATGTCTGTGTTCCCTCTATCCCCCAGGTTTGCGCGCATCTTGTTGGTTGGTCATCTACACGACTGCCTTCCTTATACCATCGCTCTTGTTGCTGGTCTATCTGCCGCCGAAGTCTTCCTCCCAGAGAATCAGGCGATCCCGGCACTTGCGGCAAAGGACGACACCGTCATTCGCACAACGGCGGACGTTATTGCGGAAGACCGCCAAGCCAACGTCCGAAAGATGTTTAACGAAGTACACAGAAACTTCTGCTTCTTGGATGACCGGTCCGATGCCATCAAACTGTTGCAGGTCGTTGGCGAGTTTGCACATGAGCCTACGGAGGCATGGTGCGAGAGTCACTTTGTCCGGTTCAAGGTTCTCAAGGAAATTCAGCAGCTCCGGCGACAGATTACTGAATTACTAAGGACTAATGTCTCTGCTTTCACCAACTTGAAATACCAAGATAAGCTAGATCCTCCATCGGCGAAGCAGGTGGCTGCGCTCAAACAAATGGTTGCAGCTGGTTTCGTGGATCAGGTTGCTATTCGAGCGGATCTTACACCAAATCCTCCTGAGCAATTCCGCAAGCCTCGTCGGTCTATTGACGTCCCTTATATCCCCTTGATGCCCATCCATGCTGGACGGGAAGTTGAGAGCGACCGTGCCGTATACATCCATCCTACGTCGCCTCTTGCTCATGTCAGCATCCAAGAGTGTCCCGAGTACGTTGTCTACTCCTATCTTCAACGAGCTGCACAATCCGGCGTTGATTCAGAGAAGCGACCAAAGACCAGAATGCATGCTCTTACAGATGTCACGGGAGGGCAACTCGCAGGACTTGCCAAGGGCACGCCGCTCATCACATACGGCAAGCCAATCAAGGAGCTTAAGCCTACGACGACCACAGACGGCGCTACAGTTAGAGAGTGTTTTGTTGTTCCGTATCTGAGGGCTGAGAGTACAGGTGGTCAGGGATGGCCTTTGCCTGCCAAGAAGGTGAAGCAGAGGAAGGTTTCTGGCAAGGGATGGGTTGTAGAGTAGAATGCTTGGAGATGGATGATGATTTCTAGTCGATAGTTGAAAAGTTCATAGACAAGATACCACGTGGTTCGTACAAAATGGCATATCATGTTGGCGTTTATCAAAATGTCAAGATATCGAATATTCGGTGATGAAGGGTGTTGTGTGATTGGGTGGTCCCGACGTCATCATATGAACATCATATTTACAAGAGTTTCCTTCAACTCAAGGTTACATGATCTTATATAGTAAACCAGATCATACAATTCAAGTTTTTGACTTGAAAAGAACAATTCATTCAAGCTTTCACCTGTTATCGCGACTATGTCTGGAGCACCAACTACTCTATTCCCCGGCGTTGCGCTCGTTACGGGCGCTTCATCTGGTATTGTCTACCTATCATCCGCTATGATATTTAGTCTACTAATCTCAAAACCACAAGGCATCGGACGTCAAGTCGCCATCTCCTTTGCTGTAGAAGGATGCCGCAAACTCGCTCTCTTTGACAAGAATAGAAATGCCCTAGAGGAGACCAAAAGTGCCATCAAGGCCATAGCCGAGGACGCAGAAGTGCATCTCTTTGAGGTCGATAATCTCAATGCGGATGAGATTACCAAGAATATGTCTCTTGTCATTGCACACTTTGGTCGTATCGACTATGCTGTCAACTGCGCTGGTGCGTCTGTCGTCTGTCTATGCCTGCATCTGTCTTACTTACAAGAGAAGGTATCTACGGTCCTACTAAAACAAGCCATCATGTCACGCCTGAAGAGTTTGATCAAGTCATGCAGACAAACTTTCGCGGTCTATGGCTATGCGCACGGGAGGAGTTGAACTATATGACAACTCAGGACATTGGAGTCACGCATGATGGCCGACCTGGGTTCAGAGGGTCGATTGTCAACATAGGAAGTAATCTTGGGCTTGTTGCGAAGCCAGAGACGCGTGCGTATCCATTCACATTCAAAAGATTATATGCTTTTGCTGACCGTTACAGCGGTGTATAGTGCTTCCAAATCGGCAATTATTAGCTTGACGAGAAGCGATGCTATCGATGTAAGCTTGACTACATGACCTGATACCTCTGGGCGGTGCTTATAAGATATACAGTATGCCAAACATCAGATCCGAGTCAACTGCGTCTGCCCTGGAGTTATTGAGTAAGTTCCCTGTTGTCTTGTCAGCTCATCTACTGACCTGTTTAGAACCCCAATGACGGCTGATGTTCCAGACGACGATCCAGCTGTGCAGACTGCGGTTATGAAAAGAAAGGGCACTCCGCAAGAAGTAGCAGACGCCGTCTTATTCTTGTCTAGTCCAAAAGCTTCTTTCATCCAAGGTGCTGCGTTGTCGGTGGATGGTGGATATACCATCATCTAAATTCTCTTGGATGATGACAGGTCATGATCATAAGTTAAACTATATTGGGTATCAAATTACTATTCTAAAGAATGAAACCAAAGCCCCTTTTCCGTACCTCAAACGCCACGACCGTGTGATTGACTATATTCAGGATGCAGCCGGTGTGCTTGTGGATATCACCCTACTCTTCTTGCGTTTCGGCTTAGGTGCAGTCGCTGATTTAGGGGTCTTTTCCTTGCTCTCCTTCTTGTCTTCGACCTTTGTGTTGATAGTCGGTCCATTAATGCTCCTAATAGGTCCGTCTTGCTTCGCAAGCTGTGGTGGTTTGCGACCCGTTGAAGAAAGATGGAACTCTCCTGGACGGCCTGTAATGGGGTTCTCGTCGATGTACTCGCCGCCGTACCTCATGTGAATCATGAATGACTCCTCTGCAAGTCTCTCCAGTGATTTCTCGTCATCCTTTTGGGTGGCTGTTGTAGGTACGGCTGGTGCTTTGCTGACTTCGTCTGATACGGGCATTGGGGTTGCGGCAGCTGAATCTTGAATCTTGGGCTTTGTTGATGGTTTGCTTGATGGCAGCTGGTAGACGTTGCCGATGGAGGGACACCATTTTCGGACGGACTCGGCAGCTGATACTGCGTTGGTGACTGCTGAGGATATGGTCATCTGGAACCATCAAGTTAGCATCGCCTAAGAGGTTGAATTTCCAACGACGTACAATTCTAGCTGCAAGAATGCCGCTCAAGGTCGGCGCCATGTAGATATTCTCCCCCACGACAAAGTAAGAAGCGTGCACCGTAATCTCATCATCTTCATATGCCGACTTTCGACGTGTTTGCTTTCGAATCACCCATACACCTGTGCCTGCCCCAGGACCAGTCTCAGCGGGTTCCTCTACGACTCTGAACTCGAGGCCGGACATGGTGTTGAGATGTGTTTCGAAGGCTTCGCGTGTTTGAATAACTGGATACATAGAAGGTACGTTCATAGCTTGATTGTAGACGACGGCATTATTCGACGTGCGCTCGAAGAAGGGCGATTCGGCAAAGTAGAAGAGAATAGTGTTGCTGTGCAGGCCGCCCATGTTGGCGATGGCCATGGGAGAGCGCCATTGGATCTCGTCGAGAGGAGGGTCGTTGGGGTTCGACATTTTGATAATATGCGTGAGTCTTTTGTATAATTTGCTATGGTCTTGTGTTATTTTGTTGGGTTGATATGGAGATGTTTCCTTGGAGTTTACCAAAGGTTGAAGCTTTGAAGCTTCCGTCCTTGGGCGTGGAGGTCCGCTTTAGCGCGTTACAGGGAGCGGCCATATTCCGCTCCACGGCTCATGCAGTGGCAGGTCGCGCATTAAATCAACCTTGCCTCTTCAACTTCGCCAACCGATTTTCAGCTTTATTACGACAACGAAAAAAACACAGTCAATCTCGACGCACGACAGAATCTCTACGGACTTAATTACACCATGGACTTGCTTTCAAGCATCCGAAAAACCGGTTCCAGAGGCGGCGTCAACTTCAGTTGGGACGAAGTCGCAAGCTCTTCGCATCGCGAAAACTATCTCGGCCACAGTCTAAAAGCTCCCGTTGGACGCTGGCAAAAGGGGCGCGACCTCAACTGGTACGCCAAAGCCGACGACGACTCCGGAGAAGCAGGCGACGATGGGGAGACAGAAGAGGAACGACGTGAGAGGGAACGAAAAGAAGAACTGCGCAAGGTCAAAGAGGCTGAGGAGGATGCTATCGCAGCAGCCTTGGGGCTTCCTCCCCCTGTGCGAAACTCCTCAGGGGCGAATGCGGTAGAGGTCAATCCCAGCAAGCGACAAGTCGGTCCAGCGAGCGGGCCTCCCGTTGAAGAAGCCGGAAACGAGAAGAGAGAACGCTCGAGGCGTCATGATGATTCTGGGAGACGAGAGAGAAGGCGACACCGAAGCCGAAGCCGAAGTCGAAGCCGCGATCGTGAACACCGTCATCGCAGGCACAGGAGAAGTCGAAGCCGTGATCGAGATGGCGGCAAGGATAGAGATGAAGACAGACCAAGGGACAAGGACAGAGATCATGGCCACAGACGCCATCGTGATAGTCATCGAAAGGAAAATATCGAAGGAGGCGATCGGCGACAGAGAGATAGGAGCAGAGAACGCCATCGGTCGAGGTCAAGAGATCGACGCAGGCGTAGTGTCAGCCCCAAGCCTCGTCGCCGAGACTGAAGCACTCAGTTCTGTTACACAACACCTCAGTCGAAGATATGATACCCCACGCAGTAGCTTCCATAAAGTTACGACAGTCACTATACGTTGTTGAGTCTGCTTTGAGATCAAAATTCAATTCATTTTCCTTTTGCTTTAGGCTGAGGCCCACGTGCTTTTAGAGCTCTCTTCCTAACTCAACGCCAAACCAAACCACTTTTGTTACACTCATATTGTTACAAGAATTTAGGACTGGCTCAGGGGCTGGCCGTCCTTAGCCTTCTGGGCACCGTACTTCTCCAATCGGATGGACTGAATAGCAATGAAACCAGTGCTGTCCATGGGAGAGAAGGTGTCGAGGCTGTCCATGGAAGCATCCTCCTGGGAGTAAAGAGCGCTGGTCTCGCTCGATCGTCCGAGAACGTAGACGTTGCCCTTGTACACTCGGAGGCGGACTTGGCCGTTGACACCCTTCTGGGCAGAGACGATGGCCTCGTCGAGCCACTCACGCTCGGGGGAGAAGTACACGCCGTTGTAGAGGCACTGGGACCACTCAATGGTGACAAACTGGTCACGGAGCTTGCGGACCTTGGAGTCCAGGACAAGACCCTCGAGATCAAGGTGAGCAAGGCGGGCGATGGTGAGACCGGGGGTGTCGTAGCAGCCTCGGCTCTTGAGTCCGATGAATCGGTTCTCAACACTGTTTTTGTTGTCATTACGGTGTTATTTTGAGACACGTTTGTGGAGTTGAACATACATATCGATTCGGCCAACACCGTGGTCGTGACCAATCTTGTTGAGGAGCTTGAACAGCTCTACTGAGTCGGTAGCCTCCTGGTCAGGGGTAGCGACCTTGACAGGCAGACCCTTCTCGAAGTGAATGGTGAAGTCGAGGGGCTTGTCGGGGGCCTCAAGGGGGTCGACAGTCTGAGTCCAGAGGTCCTTGGGAGGAGTGTGGTCAGGGTCCTCAAGAATGCCAGCCTCGTAGGAGCAGTGAACGAGGTTCTCGTCCTGGCTCCAAGGGGCCTTGGGGGTGGAGGAGACGGGGATGTTGTTCTCAGCGGCGAACTTGAGGAGATCCTGTCGGCCCTGGAACTTGTCGCAGAACTCGGGGAGACGCCAAGGGGCGATGACTTTGATGGAAGGGTTGCAGGCCTTGAAGGCGAGCTCGAAACGAACTTGGCTAAGAATCTTGTCAGCTATGGAATATAGTTTGAGGGATGAGATTTGCCGTACTCGTTCTGTGATATGTTAGCAATGTGTTCCAATTGTGGATGCAGGGTTTCACTTACGCCTTTGCCGGTGCAGCCGTGGCTCAGGAGATTGCAGTTGTACTTCTCAGCAACGCGGACCTGGGCACGAGCGATAACAGGGCGAGCCAAGGCAGTTCCAAGGAGGTATCGGTCCTCGTAGATGGCGTTGCACTGAATAGCCCGGAAGACGATCTGCTCGACGAACTCCTTCTGGAGGTCCTCAATGATCATGCGCTCAGCGCCGAGAGCGAGAGCCTTCTTCTCAACAGCGTCAAAGTCCTCGACCTGACCAACATCGGCGAGGAAGCACTAGGAGATGTCAGACATTGCTAGCGGTGAGAGGCGGTGAGTAAACATACCACAACCTCGTAGCCCTCGAGAATGAGCCATTTGAGGATAGTGCTGGTATCAAGGCCTTTGCGATTAATGTTAGTATGAGAATGTCATCGCAGGGCGAGCATCAAGAGGTCATTGACCTCAGATGTTGGACATCGAAAAAGCCTTACCTCCAGAGTAGGCGCTAAAAGACAAGAATTAGCAAACTTATGCGGGGAAGAGCATGGGCATAGAAAGGAATACTTACAGACAGACACGGCCTTTTGACATGGTGAATGATTATGTGTGTGGTGGGTTGAATGAAGCAAAAGAGAAGTGAGTGGTTGATGCGGTGGTGAAGTGTGTGAAGCTGAAGTGATTTGAGTTTGCACAGGAGGGAGAATTGTTTATATCCCCAAGATCTATGAGATTGACTCACAGCCAATGAACCTTATCTCCAACCAGAAGCAAAGAAGATAAATTAGGTCCGGGTCCTCGCATGTTTAATCGCTAGTGGGTGATTCACTTACAAGTTTTGACCTCCGACTACGGAGTTGGGAATATCACTTCAGGGGAGCAGTTCTAGAAACAAGACTATAATTTCCAATGCCGGCCCAGTTTCCAAGTTCAATGCTAGACAATAGTAATATGTATTAGTTGGTAAAAAAGAATTAGTTCCTTGGGTTCCTAGTTTTGAGCAGCGAACTCGGCGGTAATTTCACTGTTGACTCAACAAGAAAATTCATCGGCAGTTGGACTTTAGCGGGCTAATAAGCCATAGCCTATACTAGAATGAATTGGATCCCAGAACTGGCTCTTTCAAATTCAAGAATGTTATCTTATCAATTATATTTCACATGTTTTTTATATGCATTTTATTATAATAGAAGCTATGGCGTTCGGAATCGAGCCCAGACCTCCATATCCCGTTAATCGGGCTGGCCAGGCAAACTATTTTAGCGGCGAGGCTGCCCCATGCCACTAAATATCCGCCGTGAGATGGCGATTAGATGAGGCTCTAGCCATTTTTATTGGCTGTTTTTCTTCAAAGACGGTGAACAACGTCACTCCCAGGGACCTCGTGCAAAGCCTCGGGGTTGTCGCGACGGAAGTTCGAGGTCATATGCATCCGATGGCCCTTGACTTGACTATACTTCATTCACCTTAGAACCTTGGAGTTTCTTTTCCTTTCCTTTGACGTTTTACATATACCTGTCGCCTCTTGCCACACCGCCGAGATTCCTACGCCATAACTGTTTGCTATTCGTGCTTCTACCGCGTTCTCCTTTTTCCTCTGGACGGCGTGATAATCACGTTGCCACATCTCATCTGCGTACGTGGTGCTGCTGTCTGCCTTGAACTTCCTGTGCATTTATAAGTGTATGGCATGACTTAACTTGATCAACCAGGTCATACCTTCTTTATTCCTGCGTTTCCTAGAATTTTCTCTTCCTACGGCTATACATAATCCCTTCCGTCGATTTGAGAATGCACTCTTAGACCTGCAATAACAAAGCACCCTTCGTTGTCCTTACGATGGACTACTCAAGACTACGGGCCGCCGCTCTGCGCGACGGTGAAGACGAAGAAGCCGTAACCGTCGATACTCGAGCTCTTATCGACAAGGTCCTTGCGAGATATTCAGGAGAATGGACAACATTACGAGAACTTATCCAGAACGCCGCCGATGCCCAGGCAAAGACCGTCAGCGTAAAGTGGGAGACTCTGCCCTCGACACAAGTACCACTTCCGAGCACTACGAATCGATCCGAGATACTGAAACACACCCTGTCGAACCATACACTGCGCCGGCTAGTCGTACAGAACGATGGCCAGCCTTTCACCAAGACCGACTGGGGAAGACTGAAGCGCATTGCTGAAGGAAACCCCGACGAGACCAAGATCGGTGCCTTTGGTGTCGGCTTTTACAGTGTCTTTGCGGATTGCGAGGAGCCGTTCGTCAGCTCCGGCAATGAGGCCATGGCATTCTACTGGAAAGGAAATGCCCTGTTCACCAAGAAGTCTCAACTGCCAGCAGACCAGGCTACCCATCACACGACCTTTGTTCTGGATTATCGAAATGCTACGACGCCCCTACCGAATCTGTTGTCTGTCAGCCAGTTTCTGGCAACTAGTTTAACTTTTGTTGCGCTGGAGCACATTGAGTTCTGGATCGATGACTATCAGATTCTGTCTCTCAAAAAGAAGTCATCTCCAAGCGTTGAACTTGCTTTGCCCCGGGATCTGGAGGCCAGGACGAAAGATGGTCTGATGAAGGTCATGAGCGTCGACCGCACAAGCACTCAAATCGATGCGTCATATATGGCTGCTATAGGATGGAAACCACAGGCTACGGCGTCTGCCGCAAAGTCTACAGATACTTACGGGGGCTCTGAAGCCCCCTCATTAAGGTCTTTCTTCGCCAGACTCACATCGACTGCATCACAAGCCGGTATCAGGTCAAAGGCCCAAAGCGAGGAGAATGCAGCACAGGCGACTATTTCCGAAGATGTAACTAAGCTCTCATCTTCAACAATCTTCCTCCGGGCGACTTCTGCAAGCATCCGCACGAATGTCGCTGCTTCTTTCGCATCCGAACTTGAGCGAGCCACAAAAAAGCCTCCGCCAAAGACAACAAAGCTTGCTATCCTGACCTCATCATACGATGAGGCTCAAGCTTCTCAGGAAGCTGCTTCTCCTGGAGCGCTTGGCAAAGCTACAGATGTCTTTGCATCTGTACTTCCCAACAAGAAGCCAGGCGGGCGTATCTTCATCGGATTTCCTACAATGCAGACTACCGGAGCTGGACTACACATTTCAGCGCCATCAGTAATCCCTACAGTTGAAAGAGAAGCTATCGATTTGAATGCCCGATGGGTGAGAACATGGAATATTGAGATCCTTCGCGCTGCAGGCATCATTACTCGACTTGCGTTTGCCAACGAGATGAGTGATTTGAGCAGTCGAATAAAGCAGGTCCTGGCAAAGGAGCCCAAGTTCTCCCCAGCCGTTATTGCCAAATATATGCCAGAGGCTCTCCATATTCTCAAGACTTTCACATTCGGTGACTCGACCCCTAGTGGTCAAGTTGGTCAAATTATTGAAGAAGCTTTCTGGATATGCTTCAAGAAGGCCTCTATCGAGACTTATTCCACCCGCGGTGTGCTACAGACGGCAGATGTTCGCATTGCCTCGGACGAGATGAGCAAGTTTGTCGATAGCATTCCTGTCGTGCCTGAAGAGATGAAGAGTGTTCCGTTTATCAAGAAACTCATCGACTTTGGTCTCATCTCGCACATCACCGTTACGGATGTGAAGAAGGAATTAGAGACAAAGGCCATGAACAAAGTACAGCTGATGAATTTCATTAGCTGGGCAGGTAAGAAGAGCTTAAGTGGTGAGCTCGACCCTGGCAGTCGAGCTGCCCTGCTTGAAGTCGCTGTCGGTACAATGAGTGATGATGGGGATCAGGGCGAGATAATTGCCCTAGGAAGCATCGCAAACCATCTCATTGCGAACAGGATTCCCGCAACTCTACCCATCCCTCCAACCACAATTCCTCATGCGCTCACGGCCAACTCCCAACAGGCAGAACTGCGTGCTTTGGGATGGGAGCCATTGGAGATTCTACCCTGGCTGAGATTCCTCCTGGATACAAATTCTTCCAGGCCAGAAGATCAAAGCCTGACGCGCTCGCCCAAGTTTGCCATTCAAGTTTTGACTGTTCTCTCGAAGAATTTTGAAAACTCTAGCCCAGCCGCCAGAACTACCATTGTGTCGCTTCTTCAGGCTAACCCAGTGATGCCCACCAAGCAGGGCATGAAAAAGCCTACAGAGTCTTTCTTCCCAATAGTGAAGTTATTCGATGATCTCCCTGTCATCCAAGGTTGCGAAAAGATCAAAGAGAAGTTCTTGGTCACCATCGGTGTTCGCAAAACGGTTGACCTGGAGACTATCTTTACCCGACTGCTTAACGCTTCGAGTGAAGCAGGGCATCAGAAATGGAGCCATGTCGAACTTATCAAATATCTCGCATCTGTTCGTGACGACATTCCCGGCGAGGACCTTAGCAAACTTAAGCAGACACGTTTCTGTCCAGCAGAAGCTGGCCCCAAGGGTATGGAATCCACCAAGGGTTCAGAAACACTATACAAGGTTTCGGAACTCTTTGAACCAAAGGACGCCCTCCGTGCTTTGCGATTCCCTATTCTTCAATGGCCAGGGCCTCCTGGGAGCTATCGACCAGCTAGCCACGAGGCTATGTTCTTGAACTCGCTTGGTCTTAGACCTTATCCGTCTGTTCCTGAGCTTGTCGAGTTGATGTCTGGGAAAGATGAAGCTCTGCGGGTTTCGTCCATAACCTATTTCCTTGCCAATCACCAATTCAATGGGTATGGGTCGTTCAAGCTCGGCGGCAGCGCCAAGGCCTTCATGCCACTTCAGGGGAGCACCCGTCTTGTACCGCCATCGCAATGTTTCTACAATCCACGAGCGTCTATCCTTGGCTTTAATATTCTGAGGAAAGACCTCCATGACCATGCCTTTGTAAGTTAAAGTTCATTTTCATAAGTAAGCTCAACTAACTTGTATAGAAATTCGGTGTAGCGAGAGATCCGCCCATGGTGGATTGTGTGAATCGCCTTTTGGCCTCACCTCCTAAAGATCACCAGAACGCCGTTGCCCTGTTCAGCTATTTCGCGTCTCGAATTACGGAATTGGGCGAGAACAACCTTGTCAAGCTCCGGAATGCCGCTATAGTCCCCATCTATCGGACTTCGCGGTCATCAGAGAAACCAGTGTCTACTCTGGCGCATATCAGCCCTTCTCGCGTGTACCTTGGTACCTCGACAACATATGGAGACATCTTTGACTTTGTCGACTTCGGTCCTGAGGCAAATGCATTCTTGTTCCAGTGCGGTGCCAAGAGTGAGCCTACCAAGCTGGAGGTGGCACATATGGCATGCACTGAGCCTGCTCGTCTCCTTGGTGTCCTACAAAGCTCAGAGAAGTATCTCGACCTTCTCAAGTCATTGGCAGAAGCATCCACAACGCTTTATAGAGACAAGGAACTCTGGAGAAAGATGCGTGCGGCGCCCTTCCTTCTTGCGTACAAAGAACTCGCACCTCCTAAAGGGAAATCTGACGACCTGGAGGAAGAGGATGAGCCTATCAGGCAGTACCAGCTCGCCTCTGCCAGTCAGATTGTGATTTTGGACGACATCATCAGCTACAGGCTATTCAAGGATCGGCTCATTTGTGCACCAGAAGAGGACGCCCTTGAGGCATTCTATGTGGCGCTTGGAGCCCAGAAACTGAGCAGCATTGTTCAAGAAGATATCAGGATCGGCCCGCACAGTGACAGACAAAAAGCTGCGCTCAGCCTGAGAAAGCATGTGGTCGAGAGATCAAAGATCTTCCTTTTCGAATACTCAAATTATCGACGCGATGTGGTCAAACACGACGCAAAATGGCTGGACAAGAATCTCACTGTCGACATTGTTCGCTCAGTGGCTTTGAGAAGAACTCTTAAGGGCCAAAGTCAAACTCACACTGAGAAACGCTCGGCTGCAAGTAGCAAGACCAGCAACGGTTGGATCTTGTATGTGGCTGATGAGGCAAAGCCTGATATGTACCAGATTGGACAGGCTATATGTCAGATGTTGCTGAACCGTCCAAACCAGCAGGCATATCTCTTCTTTGAGCCATTCCTAACGCTAGATCTCTATGGCCTGAGGAATCGAGGTTACAATGTCGACCGAATCCTCCGAGCCAAGGCTGCCGAGGCGAGAATCGCTGAGGAAGAAAGACGAAAGGCATTGGAAGAGGAGCAGCGCCAAATTCAGGAGAGAGAGCAGCAATGGGGAGCAGAAGCGAAGGCGGCCGAGGCTGCACGGGAAGCTACCAGGGTACCGGAGCCCCTTGGCCCAACAATGCCAGGTTCATGGGATTCACCGGAGGAGGCAAAGCCCACCCAAGACCAGCAAGCTAGGAGAAGCAAGGGATTGTTCGCTAACCTCGGCCGTCGACTTGGATTCGACACAGCTGATCAGGATGAGGATGATTCCCAAAAGCAGTTGAACAAGTTCCTGGATAAGCCCAAGGAGATAGAGGCTTCTGGTGGCAGCACATCTGATACAGGAAAGCGACCGCAGAAGGATGAGGGCAGAGTGACAAGCCCTGCAGTGGTTCAGCAGAATCTTTTGAATGCTGTCAAATCGACCCGAGCATACGGATCTAATAGCGTGTTTTCGGAGCCTCAGGTCAGCGAGGTCAAGGAACAGGCCACTTATTGTGACAAGACGCCTGCGCAGAACATCGCCTTCTTGGCGGAGGCATCCAACGGGATGAAGATCTTTGTCTCCAAAGATATCAATGATCCTAGCGACCTTTTGTCGAAGCATCACAGCAACTTTAACGTCTTTTCCAGCCTGTTGACCGAGGTTGGCAATGTCTATTCTATGTCACCAAAGGTACTACACATCTTTTATGACGAGGCTGGCGGAACAATTGCCTTTAATACTGGAGGCAGTATCTTTTGCAACTTTAGATTCTTCTTGCAGCTACATGCTGCGCAGCTTGAGGGCGCGAGAATTGGTCAGGCAAAAGCAGAGGCTGCGACATGGTGGTGGGTAGTCTTGGCGCACGAACTGGCACACAATCTTGTGACAGTCCATAACTCTGATCACAGCTACTACACGTAAGCACCTTCTTTCATTTGGCTATAGAGAAGAGACTAACAGCCGCAGTGAATCCTTTATTCAGCAGTATTTCCCCAAGATGATGATCAAGACGGCGCAGTGGACGACAAATACTGCAACGCGCAGCGAAACACCAACACCCTCCGCGCCGCCATTTGGAGGGCCGCCACCGTACCCCGGTGGACCAAACAGAAGCTTGCTGGACTGATGATTGTATTTTACGGGCATAGCGGGGAGTTTTGCAACATTGTGTACTTTGGGACATGACCCTCTCTGGTTGTTTGGAAGCTTGATACGGTTACCAGGACGGTACAGGCTAGATGTAGAACTTAGATTCGTGTTTAGAAATCGATACACATCGGGTTTGGTAATAGAACTGTTTGTCCTTTCATTTCTATATTTCCGTACTTGAGATTACAAACTTGGGCTCTTGATCTCAGAGCTCTGTGACTTGAAAATGAGGGTTTCCGAATGGCTTTATCATTCAAACTGGACAGCACTAATACTCCAAGAGTATATGCCTACATATGCAACAAAGATACATCACATACTCAAGTTCATTTAATTTATATCATAATGCCTTGACAAGACCACGCATGCCAGCGTTGCAGGGTAGTGATATTGGCGGAGAGCTCACGTGACTGAAATGGTGACCAATCAAGGCAACTTCAATTAAGCTTGGTCCGATGTTCAAGATCACGACCTCACCTCTCGGCAACGAACGCAATCAACGCCCACGCCCACGTCCTCGCCCACGAACGAGTCTCTACCCCGAGAAACCTCTCCACTCTCTACGTTCGAACACCCGACGGTCAATTGCCCAATATGGTGCACCGCATCGCCTTCTGGACCCTCTTCGGTACGTCCCGGTCATGAGCCAGAAACAAACACAACCCCGAGAATCAACAGCCATGGACAAAGAGAGGATCTGTTACTAACAGCATCACCCCAAAAGGTCTCGGCGCTCGCTTCTGGCAGATGGGCATCGAGATGCGCCCCTTCTTCAACAAGTCCTCCCTCTGGGTCTACCCCGTGTACGCAGCCGGCGGCGCCAGCTTCGGATACTGGCTGCAGGGCGTCGACGACCGACAGACTTCGACGCTGCAGGACCGAAAGGCATTGCTCCTCGAGAAGAGGGCGCGAAAGGCGCAGCGGGATGCTGAGGCTCAGGCTTAAAGAGGGACCAGAGTGGGAAATTCAAAGATGATGGGGAAGAAACACCCCTCCGTTCGGAAGATGAGGGGAGGGGTCATATTGTACATTTGTGATATTGGGATGTAGAGCGTCGAAATGGGACGTTGGGACTTGAAAGAATACATTGAAGCTCTTGGTGAAGGCTGTGATGACATGACATGAGATTGTCTACTAGACCCATGACCTTGAATTATCGGGCTGCATCACAAACACCAGGCTTGGGCTATCTTGCCTGAGCCAGAATACATCTCATACACAGTAACCATGAATCTAGTTTCATTGCCTCATAGAGCTGTCTCTACTTCATTCACACTGCCCCAGACAATCAAGACGCCGCATCATCTACCAGGTTTGGTTTATAAAAACCCATATTCTTTTTACTTGAATTTCAAAAGCCTACAACTCCTCTAGTTTTCTTAGAATGGCCGGCACAGACGTAGCCGAAGAATTGCCCAGCTCCGTCACCACCACCGAAATGTACTTGTCTCGCGTGGTGTCGAACAGCAGACGGAAGCCCACGTCGGTAGACCGCTCAGGGTCGATCTCGTTGTAGGTCAGCGAGTCGATGGACACACGCTCGGTGAAGTTGATGGTCTCGCACAGGGCAACGACGCGGACGCCCAGATCCGTGGCGGCCGTGGCGATGTCGCACGAGCCTGCGCGGGCGTACATGGCACCGTTGCTAAAGATGGCCTCGGCGGCGAGCAGGACCTGGGTGGTCTCGGAGAGGTGCGTCCGCAGAGCGCCGAGGTCGGACGAGTAGGCGACTTGGATGCCGGCAGCGGCGAGCTTCTTTGCGAGATCGATGCCGACGCGCTCATAGGGGTCGTCGACGAGGATGACGCGGAAGTTCTTGTTGTCCTCGCGAGCCTGGAGGAGAGTGCGCTCGACGAGGTGATGGTGGGCGTAGGTGAGCACGACATCGTCGTCGACGATCATATCGGCGGCAGTACGGACGATGACATAGTCGGCGAGGGTGATGCGCTCACGGATGAAGTTGTCGATGGACTCGCAGAGGAGCTTCTTGGCGTCAGAGTCGGGCAGATCAATGTCCACCTTGCTGATCTGGAGCTTGAGCCACCGGATGGCATTGCCCATGGAGAAGCACATGGGACGACATGCTGTGAGATACTCGATCTGGGGGTTGAGAACGTGAGAGGTGAAGTGACGGGAAAAGGTGAAGCCGTGGGGAGTTGTGTAGGCCTCGATAACCTGAAGCTGTTAGAACGAGTGATCATGTCTGACAAAGAATAGGATAGCGTACCTTTTTAAACGCAAGCAGAGTCGCTTCAAGTCGAGTGATACTATCACTGATAGCGAATGCGCTCATGTGCTCGCCGAGCACCAAAACAGCAGGGTCCACGTCCTTGTCGGCATGGGCCATGTCTATCCGCCTGGCCATGGACAAGTGGCTGAAGCAGTCTGGTATCGAGGGCTTGGTGTCCTTAACCACAGCCGTCGTCGAAGCTGTTCGCAGGGGAAGCTTTGCGCCGCCATGTTGCTGATGCTGTCCGTCCTGCTTGGGCTTCGCCTTGCCTCCCTTGCCATCGCTACCTGCTGCCTGCTGTCCGCCTTGCGCCGGGCCCTGTGAGGTCTGCGTAACCTTGGCCTGCGCTCGTCTGGCGGCCTTTTCCTCCTTTGCCTTCTTCTTCAGCTCAGCGCCGGAGAGCTTCTTCTCGCCCGCGGGCTGTTGGTCCTTGGACTGCTGGGGCTTGTTCTGGTCCTTCTTTTCCGCCTTGGCATCCTGCTTCTCGGGGGCTTGCGGCGCAGGGGCCGAGTCGCCAACTTCGGTGGACATGAGGATATCGGTTCGAGAGATCGCAGGTGACGCCGAGGGAATGGAATGTGGTTGATTCGAAGGCGGGGCACTCCCAGACGTTGCAGAGATCGAGCGTTGATGTGATAGTCGAGGAACCTGTAAATACTGTTCCTTATTACGTTTGACTAACGTAGTTTTGGAAATATTTCAGTAGAAAATAGTCGCTAATGGAGAGAATGTCGTGTTGTTGGGGAGTGATTTGCGACGAGGGGCGCTCGGATGGAGGCTTTGAGTCACTGGAAAATAATGATTTGGGTCGGCATTTGGATGGAGAAATGCCCCGCGCTAATAGACGTGGGCAGCAGAGCAGAGCCTCATGGGCAGTCTGGAGAATTGATACAGCGGATATCTAGTAAGAATAAGAGATATTTGGAATAACAATATTCGTAGAGGTTTATTAGCTGTATCGTCTTATCACATCACGAGTCTTTGTTTGTTTGTGATCCTCATCATTGCCCTCGGCCGCACACTTCGTGGCATCGTGTGCTGCATCAACGAAAAGCTTCAGTATCAATCAAGTTAATAAACCTTCCTCACTCAGCGAGCACGAAACCCGAGGTCGGACTGTCTTGAGAACCATATTTGACACGGGTGCGGTTATCACGATGACGGTTTGTAACATCACCTTTGCAGGAGTAAACACAATAGCACCAGTAATAGGCAGGGCATCAAACATCTTCATATTGATATTTACATGCACGCTCATGCTTGAACATCGCCATCAACAACGCGTCCCAGTCGTCAGCTACGCGACTTGTCCTCAGGTTCAATCACCAGCAGCTTCCTTCTTCGCGGCGGTCCTTCAAGGACCCAAACGCAATGAAAGAAAAGATCTCCCACAGGGAAAGAAGAGTTCCAAAAATTCCCTCGCCAGGCGAACCCAGCGAGGAGCGGTCAGTGTATAGTTTTCAACTAGCAAAATTCCTCTCTCAGCTTATCGCTTCACGGAGAAGGAAAACGCCCTTGCACTTGGATGAGGAAGAAAGGAAGAAAAGAAGTCTGAAAGTGCGGGAGGGAGTCGGCATTTTATAGGCGTTCAGAATCACTCGCGCACGGCCCACTTTTGGATTACCTAAGGCTTCAAGGCAGTGAATTTGTGTGAGTTGATTGGAGAGTGGGGCTTTAATTTCGCAGCCGCGTCCAGGCACCAGCAAGGTCCGCAGAAGTGGCAGGCACCAGCAGGCAGAACAGCAAGAGCCTTTCAGCCGCAGGTACGCGACAGCTCTCAGTGAGCCATCTTGATAATGATAACAAATCATTTTGCCTGTTGATGAATGTTCCTATTGTTCAAGTATACCTCAGTTGATGTACTCAACTGCTGTCTACCCGTGTACCACTGGACGGAAGCACATATTTCTCCTTAGACGTCTTGGCCGCGGTGATTTGTTGCCTGGTCTTTTGACTCACCTTTGATGTTTGTTATGACCTAGGACTTTCACTTTGTTTTTGGAAGCATGTTCAAAATTAACTTGAGCATGAGTTGAGTGTCAACCATGCACGTGTTCTCGCACTCATGAAGTCTCTTACATGCAAAAACACTCAAGGTGTTTATGCGGCTCCATGTGAACTCTAGGTTGAGTCACCTCTGCCTGCAAGTTTCCTCATGCGTCAAGCCTGCCACCGCAAATCAGTTCAGATTGTGACACATGATGTAGCAGGCAAGCATCAAATGCATATAGTATACGTTTTAATGAACAAGTAGCTGAGCAGGGATGACAATGGCTTACACAGGCAACTTAAGTATCCTGACGATGCAGAAGCCCTGCAGAGTGGTCAATAATGATCATCAAAATGGCGTGGTAATTTTCAGTTGACTTAGATTCCCATTCAGCTAGCTAAATACACTGACATTGCTCTCATAAAACAACTACATTATTGGTGGTACACTGATAGCAATGAAGTGCTGTTATAAGACAGTTGCTGAGTATGAAGCCTTCTGGTGACTTTTCAAATCTGCTTGAGCATTAGCAAAGATCATACAAATTCACAGACTACAGTGATAGGTATTATTCTCTCATAGAAAATGATTCTAATTACCACAATTTCCTTTTTTGAAATTCCCCGTCAGTGACTCAATTCAACTTTTTGTCATGCCCAGCCACGGTCGATCGCTGCGATACCGCTATCGCATCCGACTACAAGACCCCAGCAGAATTCACTCCAACCTCAACAGCAGTAGCAGCAACAACAACGCATCACAGCCACGATGATGATGAGGAAATTTGCCCGCACCTACTCGTCCAAAGCGACGGCGTCGGCGACGACCACGTTGGGCTCGGAGCCCATTCCGGCCTCCAAGATTCAGTATATTCCTACTTCAGGAACATACCCCAAAGGCTTCGTCGCCTCGGGCATCTGGGCGGGTGTCAAGGCCAGCAACACGAGCAAGCCCGACATCGCCCTCGTCAGCTCCGACCGGCCCTGCGCTGCTGCTGGTGTCTTTACAAAGAACAAGTTCCAGGCTGCTCCTGTGACTTACAGCAGGAAGCTTCTCCAGCAGAAGAAGAACGCTGGCCTTCGAAGCGTCGTGGTCAATTCGGGCAATGCAAATGCTGTCACCGGCACCGGAGGTCTTGAGGATGCCACCATCATGGCCCGCACCACGGACCAGAAGGTTGGTGATGAGGATTCTACGATTGTTATGAGCACTGGAGTTATTGGCCAGAGGTTTGTCTTTTTCAATTGAGCTGATTTGATGCTTCAATGGCTGACTTTGCTCCAGGCTGCCTATCCACAAGATTCTCGACAAGATTCCTACAGCTGTCAACCAGGCTGGGGGCTCTCACAACCACTGGCTCAACTGCGCAAAGGCTATCTGCACCACAGACACTTTCCCCAAGCTCATGTCCCGAACTTTTGAGCTGCCATCTTCGCCTGGCGTAGAGTATCGCATTGCCGGTATGACCAAGGGCGCGGGCATGATCGCCCCCAACATGGCGACCCTTCTCACGATCTTGGCCACCGATGCTCCTATTGCCCCTGCTGTCATGCCCAACGTCCTCCGCCATGCCGTGGATCGCTCGTTCAACTCCATCACCATCGACGGCGACACCTCTACCAACGACACTGTCGCTCTTCTTGCCAACGGCGCTGCTGGCGGCAAGGAGGTGACTTCTGAGCAGTCTCCCGACTACGAAGCCTTCAAGGACCTCCTCACTGACTTCTCCATCGACCTGGCCAAGTACGTCGTTCGAGACGGCGAAGGCGCTACCAAGTTCGTCACCATCCGTGTCGTCGACTGCGCCTCGGAGGAGGCAGCTCGTCAGGTTGGCCGCTCCATCGCCACGTCGCCCCTCGTCAAGACTGCCCTGTACGGCAAGGATGCCAACTGGGGCCGTGTTCTGTGCGCCACCGGCTATGCTTTGATCTCTCCCCCTGGCCAGCCTGTAAATGACGTTCCCGAGATCACTCCCGACCGCACCAACGTCTCTTTCGTCCCCACCGACGGTTCGGCTGAGCTCAAGCTGCTTGTCAACGGCGAGCCTGAGGAGGTCGACGAGGCGCGGGCAGCAGAGATTCTCAAGATGGAGGACCTTGAGATCGTGGTCAGGCTAGGCACAGGAGATAAGTCGGCCGTTCACTACACGTGCGACTTTAGCCATGACTATGTAACTATCAACGGTGACTACCGAACCTAAGAAAAGCTAAGAATGATTTTGTATAACGTTGAAAAGATATGAAGCCTGTTTTGCGAGGGATTCTCTTATTCAAATCTCAGTTCAAGTCATGATGCGTAACACTATCCTAAACTCTTGATTTTCTCAGCCATATAAACACCCACCTCGTCTAGCTCTAACCAAAACCAAACACTCATCCGGAACTCCTATACCAACCCGCCTCTTTTAAGCACTCAAAGTGCCCTTGGTGCTAGGCACCTCACCCTCCTTGCCCGGTATCCTCGTGGTAGCACCCCTGATAGCCACGGCGAGAGCCTTGAACGCACTCTCAGCACGGTGGTGGTCGTTGTCACCGTGGAGGCAGTGGACGTGCATCGTAACACGAGCACCCTGGGCAAAGCTCTGCAGGCAGTGAGGCACCATCTCGGTGCTGAGCTGGCCGAGCCATTCTCGCTTCAGACCGAGGTCGACGACACAGTAGGGACGGTTGGAGAGATCGACGACAGCGCGGGAGAGGGCCTCGTCGAGAGGAGCGTAGGCGTAGCCGAAGCGGGCGAGACCGGCGGGGGTGCCGAGGGCCTGGGCGAAGGCGTAACCAAGGGCAATGCAGACATCTTCGGCGGTGTGGTGGTCGTCAACTGTAGGCAGAGATATCAGTCAGTCATGAGATTGTCTCGCGAGGTTGGGAAGAACGAACTGTGAAGATCGCCCTTGCAGTTCAGAGCAAGACTCCAGCCGGCGTGCTTGGCCAAAGCATGGAGCATGTGATCGAGGAAGCCAATTCCAGTGTTGACGGCAATCTTTTGCGACTTGCTAGCCTGAGAAGCGTGGCTATCGCCATCGTTGAGGAGGCGGGAGTCGGTATCCGGTGGGAAATCGCCGCCGTCGAGGTTGAGAGCCAGCTGGATCTTGGTCTCGTTTGTGTCGCGGGCGAGAGCAGCCCATCGAGTAGGTTGAGAAGAAGCCATATTCACAGGTCAATTGGTGTTGTTGTCTGTAAAGATCGGGTATGTTTTTTCAGTCAGATATGTAAGTGTATGGATCTTTAAAAGTTGATTATGACGGGCTCCTGTATCGGCGAGTGCCAAATCGACAGCCTCTGATACGCTACGTGCCCCGCCAACTTTTTTTTTCCTATTCCCTCCTACAGGGGCTAAGGCGCTGGAAGCTACCCCGCCGTTGCTGGGGACACGCCCAGTTTACTGCGTAAACCGCCCTGAAGGCCCTTGACGCGCTTAGCTCCAGGTGAGCAACGGCTGCCCTGGGCTTGCGGTGAGACGGCTGTTGACTTTTAGTGGGATGGATGTTGATTGACGACGGGACATTATTCTAAACAAAGACAAGTGATTAGAATCGCATACACGACACGACACGACTTACGAGGCGAATAGTACCGAATTACACATAATACCCAATGAGCCTCGAATAGAACAGGCATGGAAAACTTCCTGAGGGAATGGAGGCAGGATGCCCTCAACAAGGCGCAATACGAGTCGGCCATCTTTATCGGCGACAAGCTGCTTGCATTGACCAGTTCGTCCATCATATTGTATCTCCAAGCCTGATATTGCAATCTTCTAACCTCATGTTTATTCTATAGATGACGACCAAGACGCCTTCTGGCTTGCCCAAGTCCACTTTGCGACCGGAAACTACACACGCGCCCAAGCATTCCTCTCCAGCCAAGACCTCATCGCTCGAAACCCGTCATGTCGTTACCTCGCCGGCCACTGCCTCATCAAGCAGTCGCGCTTTGACGAAGCTCTCTCTGTGCTGGGCGACCGAAATCCAACGCACCTCATCGCCAACGGCGCGAGCAACAAACGCAAGACGCAGCCGCGCCATGGACGACGTCGCGACCAAGCAGCCGAGGAGGAGGCCGCGAACCGGAGATATGAGGCTGCAATGTGCTTCCTGCGTGGGATATGCTACGCTAAGCAGAATGCGTTCGACAGAGCTAAAGAGTGCTACAAAGATGCGGTGCGGATCGACGTGCAGTGCTTCGAGGCGTTTCAGCAGCTCATGAACAACTCGCTGCTGTCGCCTGATGAGGAGTGGCAGTTTCTCGAGAGCCTCGACTTTGACTCGATTCATGTCTCGGGAGATGTATCGTCGTCGCAGGAGGCAGCTGACTTTACAAAGATGCTGTACACGACACGGCTGTCCAAGTACCGCAACCCCACGGCTTTTGAGACGGCGTACGATTCTCTTTCGACACACTACCGCCTCGCAGAGAATCCAGATCTGCAGCTTGCGAGGGCAGATCTTCTGTACACGCAGTGCCGCTACCGCGACGCTTTGAATATCACAAACGGGATCTTGCAGGAGGACAAGTACAACTTTAGCGTGTATCCTGTCCATCTGGCTTGTCTGTTTGAGCTCAAGGAGAAGAACCTGCTGTTTCTGATTGCTCACGACCTGGCCGACAGCCACCCCGAGGAGCCATGCTCGTGGCTCGCAGTGGGCATTTACTACTTCTCCATTGGCAAGATCCCCGAGGCGCGACGGTACTTTAGCAAAGCGAGTATGATGGATGCGCACTTTGGGCCAGCATGGATTGGCTTTGCGCATACATTTGCAGCAGAGGGCGAGCATGACCAGGCGATATCTGCTTATTCAACGGCGGCGAGGCTATTCATGGGCACGCATCTGCCCCAGGTGTTCTTGGGAATGCAGAATCATGCGCTCAACAACATGACACTGGCGGAAGAGTTCCTCAAGACAGCTTATGGCCTCTGCAAAACGGATCCATTGCTCTTGAATGAGATGGGCATCGTCAAATATCACCAGGACAAACCAAAGGAGGCAGCACAGTACTTTACAGCAGCGCTTAAGATCGCTGATGATATGGACAGCGATCCTTCGGCATGGTTAGCAGCCAGGACAAATCTGGGTCATGCATTCCGGCGGTTACGACATTTTAATCGAGCGCTGGCAGAGTTTGATGAGGTGCTGAGACAAGGGGGCAAGGATGCGGCGATATTCAGCGCCAAGGGTCTTATCCTGATGGAGCAAAACAAGCCTGAGGAGGCGGTGACGGTTCTTCATGAAGCGCTGGCGATCAACCCGCAGGACAGTATTGCGACAGAGCTACTTAATAAGGCGCTTGAGGAGACGGCGTTGCTGGACGGTGCGGCCGAGTCTGAGGCGGAGGATCTGCTCGACTTTGAGCGTTCGCTGAGCCAGCGAAAGGTGGATGCTGCTATCAAAGTGAATGGTGGTCGAAGAGCAGCAGGCAGAGGGACGATGGAGAAGGGAAAGGGGAGGGTGAGAAGATCGAGACGGATGACGGTGTTGGAGGATGAAGATGACTCGGCTGAGAAGGAGGACAGTATGATGGATATGAGCGATGATGAGTAAGAATACGAATGCATGGCTGAGCATGAGTTGGTTGGGTTGGGAATGGTATCATTGGGATAGGCCAGGCGTTGGTGGATAGCACAAGTTTGAATTATGCATTGGACGGTGGTGTAATGTGAATATTGTGTATTGTAAATGATATATGGCCCATCATTAATCATCAAGATGATTCCTTTGGTGTTGTTAGCTCACTCGCATTCGCACACAAGTAAGCTCTAGCGGGGCAGTCGGCGTGTTGATCTACCCGAGCCGCGGGGGAGCCAATAGTTGACTGCTTATTTAGTTTAATCCCTGAGGCCATCATCGGGGAGGTTTGATAAGCGTCGGGGCCGAGAAGAAGAGCGAGGGGGAGAAGATGGCGCTGTAGGGCTGATGCTGATGCTGATTTGGGGGCAGGGGTGGCTTGATGATATGACGCTGTATTGAATAAGTAGTCAATAGATATAAAGGGATAATGTCAACTTATGATCTCTCTATTTACTTCTAATCTAAAATACTCTCTACAACACCATAAACAAATCGTCACCACTGAAACAATGTCGCGCTTCTTCCCACACGCTCCCTACGCAGAGGAACAACCTCTTGCACGCACAATCCTCACAGGACACGTGATAGTCCGCACAATAACACTAAACACAATCATCGCCTCAGGAATAACAACAACACGCCAACTCATCCCCTTCTTCCGCCCCAAGACCACCAGCGCCCTCGCCTTTACGCCGCGCCTCATCCGCTCCGCGTCTACAGGCACAGTCGCGGCGCTGGGCATTGGGGCTCTCATGACTTTGGGCCGTATGCACGGTCGCGAGGAGATTGAGTGGCAGGATCGCAGCTGGAGATTGTTAGAGAATAAGGGACAGCTTGAGACTGACGATTGGACGCTTGTAGGCGCTGCGGTTGGCGCTTTTGTAGGTGCGAACGCGGCGAAAGGACTTGGTTGGAGGGGACCTGTTGGGGGGATGGGATTGGGGACTGTGGGTGGTATGATGGGATATATGGCCTGGAGATATGGTCTTCATGGAGGGAAGTTCCCTGAGACTGAGAATGTTTTGTAGTTTACTCCTGTGCTACTATATCACTAGTACCTGTATAATACCCTCATCTCATCACAGCTTGGCTCGAACCCCCTCAACCTCTTCAATCTTGCGGAACTGATAAAAGAAATCTAGACTCTGTGGATTCAACAAAGTCCCGCTGGGCTTGATATCAACTCCCGAGATGATCTGCTTGACCGGCAGCTCAACCTTTTTGCCATTGACGGTAACCTATAAACTCATCATCAGCCCTGTTGATCAGTTACAGAAACAGACAAATACTCACCGGAATATCAGGCACCTCAAAGATATACTTGGGCACATGCCTCTTTGTCAACTCCTCCGCGATCCCCTGACGGATCCTCTGAGCCAACTCAGCATCAAGTTTGAAGCCCGGCTTCATTAGCAGAAACAGAACAACGCTCTCGTCACTATCTTGTGCTCGACGCTGTCCTACACAAAGACTCTCTGCAACCTCCTTGGCGAAGCCACCCTCGAGCACAGCGTAGATATCCGCGCTGCCGAACCGGACTCCGCTTGGATTCAAAACACCATCTGAACGTCCTAGAATGTGAATATGGCCCGTCTGCGGATGCACCGCTGCAAAGTCACCCTGCGACCACACGCCAGGGAACCGGCCAAAGTAGGCCGACGTATATTTCTCTCCAGGGGCTGGAGTCGTGTCGTTCCATAGATATAGAGGGACGTTGGGAAACGCTGCAGTGCCGACCAAATCACCTGGCTCTCCGTCTGGAACTGGTGATAGGGGCTTGCTGGGATCAGGAGTGGATGGGTAGATGGCCATGGGCGTACCTAGAACACGTCCTGGACATCCGCCGGCGTAGATAGGAGTCAGAGGATTCTCCATGGAGAAGCAGGCGGCCTTTACGAGTCAGTATAGTTACCCAAACAACAACCACCTGGCAAATACTCACAATATCAGTTCCCCCTGTGAAGTTGGCCAGCTTCACACTCTTGGGAAACGCCCCGTCATAGAACCAGTCAAAGAGAAGCTCCTTCAACACGGTTCCCGTGCTCATAACAGCCTTAAGACTGCTCAGATCCGTCTCTTTCTGCGGAACAATACCCTCCTTCATCAGCTCCCCCAGCCATCGCGGACCAATTCCCAGACTCGTCACCCGCTGCTCGGCCACGATTCTCAGGAGCAAGCAACGATCTGGCACAAAAGGCGAGCCATCGTAAAACACGCTGCGTCCGCCAAAGGCAAGACTCGAGACACTGGCCATGTACATGATCCAGCCCGTCGTCGTGTACTGCATTGGCACGTCCTCGTGGGTGATCTCGCGATGGAGAGTAGCTTCTTTTCCGTACGAGACGAGCAGAGGACCTACGCCGTGGACGATGGCTTTGGGAATTCCGGTTGTTCCGGATGAGTAGTATATCACCATTGGGTCTTGGAAATCAACTCTTTCGATTGGCGGTGGTGTTGGCAATGCTGCTGAGAGAAAGCTCTCGAGACGTTGTGTCTTTAGGATATGAGATGTATCGTTGGGAGCATCAAAGCGTTGAACAACAACTACGCCCTTGAATGAAGGACATTGTTTCAGACCTTCAACAACGCCTTGGATCTTATCTCGAAGATCAATGACTTTGCCATTGTACAAGGCCCCGTCGTCGAAGAAAACAAACTAGTAACTGTCAGCATCCGAATATAAACTCACAAAGATACACGCACCTTGGGATCGATCTGAACTGTCCTCTGCAACAGCCCTGCAACACCCATATCCGTCGAGCTACTACTAAACAGAGCTCCCAGCCAAGTTGTAGCGAGAAACGTCACACACGTCTCAACTGCATGTGCTCCAACCATCACCACCCGATCCCCCTTCTTCACGCCTCGTTGTTCCAGCGCACTCGCCGTCCTGCCAACTCTATTTCGCAGCTCTCCCCACGTCACATGCTTCACTGAAGAGTTGCCCTCGCGCACTTCTGTTATAGCGATGCTGTCGTCTTCCTTGTGGAGAGTTGAGCGCTCGCCTGGTGCACCACCCAATGGACGTGTCCAGAGGAGGTTCTCGGCATAGTTGAGACGAATGCCCGGGAACCACGTGGGGAGCTTGTCGATGGGAACAGACTCATCAACTACATATGAGTAGGATCCCTCGTGGATCCAGTTCTCAAACTCCCAGAGCAGAGCGTAAAAGTCGCTGCGTTTAGCACAAGACCAGTCGTATAAGTCGTTGAACGTCTAAGACTGATTAGTATAACTTCAAATTCCAACACTGGCCAGATAACGACATACCTTGAGATCAAGTCCATGTCTTCTGTTGACCTCTTGCATAAACGCCCACATCTCTGTACTCTTGGGGTCAGGGTGCTCCCAGACTTTGCGAGGTGCTTTGGTTAGATCCATTGTAGTAGTGAGCTTGTCTGTAGTCTTCGAAACTCTAGTAGTATAAAAATAGCCAAATCACGACTCAGTAACGAATTTGAAACACTGAGAATGAGCTTAAATGTTGGAGTATAAAACAAAAATAACCATGACGCCTTCGATTTACATAGGTAGGTACTTATACACGCGTATCCCAACTTCCGAGGTAACTTATTCAACGCCTCGACGTATATCGTGCGGGGTTCGACCATTGATTGAACTCCTGTACTCCCCTAGTCGCCGTAGTGCGACATGGATACCGTTTTCTATCTTTTGCAGATCTTGAGAACCTTGTACGACATCTAAATCATTAATCCGAGCCTCGGCTTGTGGAGAAATCTCCCTTTTAACTGGTTGCAGTGTCTCATATACATTCAACACTAGTTGTAGATGCTCGCAGCGTGACAACATACACCACAGTTTATAAAGACCGACGGCTAATTAAAACATAGTCAAGATTATATATGAGCTGAACTGTCGCTGTTGACAAAAGCATGACTTTCAAAAATTAGTGCCTGGCCTGGCATTACCTTCACCGGCTCTCAAACACAACGCATACCCTCAGACTTTTCCTAGCCTTTTCTGCCTTTCCAGTAACTTGTTATACATGCATCTTCCTGACACCCCAACGCCATGCTCAAAGTCCAACACAGCAAATCTATCCTCCCCTTTCTCCCAAATACAATCACCGACCTGCTCCTTACAGGTATGGCATCCACAAAGCATCGCACTGCGCCAGATTCATAGGGTTCACAGCCTTAGCAATTGCGTCGATCACCGTCTGGTTCGCAGGCAGGTTTCCAACGGGGCTGTGAGCCAAGCTGATCGCCCGCTTGACAATCGAGTCAGTGTTGACCTGCACAGAATCCCGCAGTTGGTTCTCCGTAATCACTCCGTTCCGGTGGCTGCCCGTAAACCAGAACAGCATCTCGTCGCGTACAAGCAGCGTTAAAGCGTGCTCAAGCTCGTACTCTGGCTCTGTCAGACATCGTGCAATAGCCATCAGCGAGCATGCAAAGATGCCTTCCGTGGCCAAAGGTCCCATCAGCGTTTGAAGGTTGGGCGTGAGACGGAATGGTACCGGCTCTGGGTTGTGGAAGAAGGGCTTGTTCGCGCTCATGTAGGACATCATTTCAGAACCCCAAACCTTGCCCGTTGCCCTAGATATGTTGATCTTCTGCGGATATCGGTTGTGCATGTACATGATGTACGTGATAAACGTCAAAGCCGCAAGCTGGTACGAGAACTGGCGTCGGAAGAGCCAGAACTCGGCAAACTGTGGGAACACCTTCTGGAAATACTCGATCGCCACTGTTGATGACACCCACTTCTCTTGGATTGCGTTGAACACCTCTAGTCGAGCTGTTGCTGCCTGCTCAGGCTTGTTCTGTTCGTGGTTAGTAACCGTCGAGTGCTTTTGAGCTTGTGAAAGACTTACCGAACTCTTACTCTCAAGCGCACCCCGGAGCTTCTCCATAGTAAACAGCACAGGATCATCCTTGGACATGCCCATGTTTCGACAGTGATCCTCATACACTCCCTGTAGTGTAGTGTAGGATGTGTCCTCCTGGACAAGCCGGATGTGTGGCGCGAAGGGAACCATGATTGGTATCGTGAACTGCAAATCGCGACGTCGACTCTCCTTCTTACGGCTCAATGTCTGGTTAAGCGACCGGAAGAGCTGCAGAATACGCTCCTCTCGTCGGCAGTGACGAGCTGCAGGGTGTTGGATAGCCCACGTGTGAACGCTTCCATCGTGGCCACGCATCTTGATACGCCGATACGATGCGCTGATGGACCGGACAAGATCCACGTTTGGCAAGAACCGATCAATGCGGATAAAGTCCTGGTTCTTGTCCTTGTGCTGCAGATACTGACCAGGAATCTCCACCTCATCAAACTTTTGGTATCTGAACTCGCTCAGATGAGGAGAAAAGTTCTCAAGCGCGGCACGAGGCACTCTGTGGTCCAGCTTCTCCTCAAACTTGTTTCGCCAGCGACGCAACTTGTAAATGTACTCGTACATAGTGGGCTTAACATTCACAAAGTCTGCCTCGAATGACTTCTTGATATGACTCGGTAGGATCGTCTCAGCAAAGCGGGTAATATTAGTTTCGGTTGCTGCTGGAAGCTTAACATTCTTTGCAAAGGATGGCGGAGTTCGGCTGACATAGGCCAGAGCGTCGTTCAACAGTGCAACGATGAGTCGGTATGCATCTTCATCAGGAGGGCACTTGAAGTTCTTTTGAATCTGATCCACCATGGTCTCCATCGAGAGAGCCAGGAGAGGGAACGCCGTCTTGAGGACTGACATAACCTCTTCGGTGTACTCCCACGGAGGCTTCTTCTGAGTTTGTCCTGTCTGGCCTGGCTGAGGTGTCGACTTTTGCAGAGCCTTTGAGGGATCAGGAGTTTGACCATTGGCGGCCGCCGGAGTACCAGCAGCATTACCGTTGGCTTCGCCCTCGGACTTAACTGGGGTGCCTTCAGCCGCATTTGCAGTGCCTGGTCGAGATGATGATGTGCCAGGCCTTGGGGGCTCCTGCTTGGTCATGGATGGGGACGCGCTGGCTTTTCCGTTGGATGCCACTGATTGTGCGCGTTGACGAGCTTGTCGGTCTCTTGCCTCCTGGTTCTTCTTGATGACAAGCAGATCCTCACGGTTAGTTCGGAGCTGGAAGTACAAAGCTTGAGGGTAAGATTTAGCAATCTTAAGGAGGAGTTGGAAGACGCGTGGCGCTTCCTTGTGGCCGAGACCGGTGATCAGCTGTTGGATAAATGTGATCCAATACCACACTGGTGTTTCGCCCTTGAAGTCATCGAAACCCAGCGCAATCGTGCCCTTTGAGTCATCCAAACTGAGAAGCCACAGAATTCGCGCCAGGAGCTTTCGGGATTTGGCGTTCTTGTAACTTCCTGCAGCTTGCAAGTACGAAGTAAGTGCTTGTCGTGCCGCATTCAAGTCAGTCGGGTCTTCCTTGAACTTGCGATCATTGAAGTAACCCCATTCAGCCCACGCCTTGGCAGCGCCAATGTCAAAGTACAGAGCCGTGCCGTATGCCGAATCAGCATCATCCTTCTGCTTGAGCTTTTCCAAGAACATGCCCTTAAGTGTGTAGAACTCGGCTTTCTGCTGCGGACTGAAGTAGTTGAGATTGGTATTGTTGATGACATCCAGACCACTCGAGAGTTCCTCGGGGTTTTCGTAGTGACACTTGGCCTGTTCACGTAACTTCAAGAAAGCTTCCTGAATCTCAATGTTCGGGAGGGTGTAGATGCGGCTCAGCTGGTTGATGCAAACCTCGGGCAGGTTATGCTTGCGAGCCACGTGGGCGAACCTGTTGATAATCCAAGCAGTCTCGTGGTAGCCACGATAAGCAAACGAACTAGCCCCGCCGGCATTCTGCTGGCCTTGTGGTGGAAGCAACTGCAGATATGTCTGGTTGATCAGGCTGAAGATGTGCTGTCTCCATGTGACCAGATCTTGCCAAGCAGTGATATCGTCCCAGACATTCGGGAGGCGGTCACGCCAGGCACCCAAAAGCAATTTGAGCTCACCCGACTTCACGTCCAAGTTTGTTTGGTTGGTATTAGCAAGACTCTGGCAGATAACACTTGCATCGTGAAGCTCCACCAATTGCTGGAAGTTCTGAAGAAGGGGAACGTGAGCGTTTGTTAGACGGTCAGGCAGCTGGTGCCACTTGCGAATCGAGAGCTGGATTGCTTCATCGCAGACACGGGCGAACTCAGTGGTGGCGTCTTGGTGATTATGGAACTTGAGTAGTGCCATGAAGGATTGGAAGAAGGCTCTGCGAGGGGTTGGGGCATCCATCACGCCCTTGATAATGTTATCGAGAGCCTCTCTGTGCTGCTCCTCCTGCCACATCTCCGTGTTTCGCCAAGCGCATTCAAGAAGGAGATCTTGGAAGTTTTCATGCTTAGCAAAGTCCTGGAGAATCTCCCACTGTTGCAGTTTTTGCGCACAGAGAACCCAGTGGTCCTCCCAAAGCATGTACTCGGCTTGAGAGAATGGTATCACTCCAGTTCTGGCCTTAATCTGGGCACTCTCATACAGCTTCTGGGCCTTGTCCCACATGCCGTTCTGTTCGTACGAAAGAGCAGCATTGGTTTCCACGAACTGGCAGCGTCGCCTCCAAGTACCGTAGAACAAGTCGTCCTCTTGAAGAGAGGCATACAACTCGACCAGGGCATCAAGATTACTCTCGCGAACCGTGGCAGAATCTACCTCGGGCTTGATGGCAGCATTCTCGAGTTGAACCAGGGCGGTGTACCAAGCATCGTAGGTCTTTGCCTCAAATTTAAGGACGTGTGGTGGAATCTTGCACTCAGGCCAAGTCTTTGCAGCGCCATCGACGAGCGACTGGATGACGTTGGGACGCTTGTCAATTTGGCGGCTGTGGTAATCCTTTGTAAGAAGTGCCACGATTCCACGCTCAAGATCCACTCGTTCATCCTTCGCAACAGCTGACCAGTAGATTGGGAAGATGGTAACCCAGAGGTTGTGAGCGAGTTGGGAGTCGGCGTGCTGAAGTTGCACCAATGGTTCGATGACATCCTTAACTTTGATGTCACCAATCTCCGACATGAAGCGACGATGGGTGGCCATGAATGATTCGAATTTGTCGTCGATAATCGTCGTAGGCTCACGAGCTTCCATCTCCTTGGTAAAGATAGTCAGTAAGCGAGAGATTGGTAACGTCTTGAAGTCGCTCTGGTATAGCTGAATGTTGGCATTCGTGTCCACGGCACCAAGCAACAGATGGGTGGCTTGGGCAAGCCAATATGAATCGGCGAGTGTATCCCAGTTTTGAGAAGTAAGAATATATGACAGGCGTGTACCGGCCGACTTGGAGAGGCTCTTGTCGAAAATGGCCATGAAGCGATTGCGCATGTCGACATCCGCTGCACGAGTGCCAATGAGGAATGCATGTTCCATGCGCACCGTCAGTTCTGTGCGAGTGATCTTGGGATCCTCGTAAATGCGAATGACGAGGTCTAGGAATTTGGATAACATGGTTGGGTCTTGACGATGTTCAAAGGAAAGCATCTTATGAAGGACGGCCGTCTTCTCTTTAAGAGTCGGCCACGTCCCTTCCAATCGGAATACCCATCCTTCAACCATGTTCAATATCTCTTCACAGAGTTCAATGGACATTGACTTTTCAACCAGAGTCGCAAGGACACTGAGGAAAGGTCGACGAGCGTCGCCGAGAACCTCCATTCGTAGAGCCACCACCTGGATCTCCTTGATCATGATCTTTGTCTGAATCTCAAGATCATAAGCAGACATCTCTCCGCTTGGCGTAGCAGGATCCTGGTTCCTGTTATTGACACCGGCTGCCTGGCTTGCGACTGCATTATAGTGCTGCACATGCTCCCGGGCATGTTTGGTCTGAAGAGCTTTCATGAGAGATGGAATATGTTGGTCAATGACGTTCGGCTTCCGATTGCCAAGGGACCAGAGAATGTTGACACCAGATGTGTAGTTGCTACTGTTCATCGCTTCGGTCGCGACCTGAGATAGATACGCGACAATCTCAGATGTCTGTGTCTCGGTTTCGCCATCGGCGTCAGCGTCCTCCATAGGTGTATCATCAGGCACAGAATCGAGGATGCGCTTGACAATTGACCGAAGCTCGCGGTTGTCGTCAAATTTCTTATCAGAAAGATGAAGGCAATCCTGAATCTCAGGATTTTCCGACTTGAGACATTTCTCCAATACCTTCTGGATAGATGGCATGTTCTTTTGAACCCAGTCGTCAGACTTGGAATTGAGAACAATGCGTACGACCTGCAGAGTATTGATGATGTTGGTCAGAAATTTGTCATCAAATTTCTCCTTATCAGACGGATCGGCGGTCAGGATGGTTTGTGTTCGTTCGCTGGCCAAAATAACACCCGTGACATTAGGAAACAGATCAAGGTCAAGATCGCCCCAATACTGAGGCTGTACCAAGTTGTAAAGCAACTTCATCGCCTTCTTACAGAGATCAGTCAATGCCAGAGGAACAGGAGGGATCGACGATGAGACTTGATCCCGAGGCTTGGCTGAAGGGAGTTCGTATCGCTCGTTTAGTTGGGCAATGAACTCAACCAGGTACTTGATCATCTTCAATCGGAAGAGAGGCGGGATTTGATACTCGGCACGTCCTGTTGCCGGAGGGTTGTTTGCTTGTTCAGACTCCAGCTTTCTCTTTTTTGTGTTGGGGGATTCGGAAAGCGACCTTGACTGAAGGGCTGGTGATTTTTTCCCCTCAACGCGGCGTTCCTCCCAGGTCCAGATCAGCCACATCATGTTAAGGCAAAGCCTCTTGGATTCATGGGATGCGTTTTGGGGAGTCGCAAGCTTCCGCAGGGAGCTGATCATAAGAGTAATGTACTTGTCACGAGCTTCGTAAAACAGATCCGGGTGTCTAACAAGGAAATGAAAAATACTCGTCATCTGCTGAGCGTTCTGTCCTTCATCGGCAAGAATTCGACGCGGTGCAACGGCCCAAGGCGCATTACGCTCGTTCTGGCCAGTTCCGCATCGCTTTGGCAGCATAGGCGCGATCAGCTCCAGCGCCTGGGTAACCAGGGCGCGTCCTTCATTTTGGTTGGCCTTGAGTAGTGAAAGGTACACCTGAGTCACTATCTTGGGTGGAGTTTCATAGTGGGCTATGAAGTATCCTATGACCACATAAGCCGCATGCTTGTTGATCACGTCCTCGAGCCGAATAAAGGTCCAGCCAAACTTAATGATATCCTTTCTGGCATCTTGGAGTGGTGTGTGGTAATATTTGACCAGCATTGCAGAGAGCTGCAATACCTCATACCGGGTGTGATCGATGCCAGGCTGAGCTTGATCATCCATCGTCATCTCTGGATGAACCTTCCATATCTTGCTGCTCACTGCGTCAATAACAGCTCTGTCCATCAATCGGGGACTCCTGTTCTGATCAAGTTGATTCCAGTGTCGCATGACATCCATCGCGACAATCGGGTTGACGAGATAATGCAACAGGAAATGCTTCATTCTATTTGATGCGGATTTGCCGGCATAGACATCTAGGCAGCGAAGGACGGTTGCTTTCCAGAAGTCAATAGCGTCGCTACAGATAACTTTCTCATAGATGAATGAGAAGAGTTTCTGGGTGCGGCGAAGCTCATCAGAGGTAACAGATTCAATCAGGTTGAAAAGAGGATCGAGGTCTTTGGGCGCCCTCTCAAGCGATTTGACGAGGATAGACATAAGCTGTTCAGCCGCTTGGTAAGCCGGCAACCGAAGGTGGGCTGGAAGAGAATGCCTTCGAAGATTCATTTCCAGTTCTTTGCCAATATTCTTGAGCCAATCAAGGTGTTCCTTCTTGTCCATCCATTTCTCGGAGTTGGGGAAGTGGCTGAGAGACTCGAAAATGTGGATGGCGTTAACAATGGCTATGAACTTGGCCTCGTTGTCCTGGCTCATAAATTCGTTGCAGCGGCTGATTAAAGCATCCACATTCTCAACTGCAACCTCTCGGAGGGCATGACTGTCTGGGTGACGAAGAACCTGAGCCAACAATCGACCATACTTGAGATCCTCCACTTTGCCAAATAGGTATGCCCAGATTTCCTTTGGATATCGATTCATGTACCTGTAGATGGGAAGTCGGAACGGGCTAAGCTGAGTGCGGCGCAGTTTCTCTTCCAATCCAAGGAAGCAATCAATTAAGCGTTCCTTGAAGGCCTCGGCCGGGGCAGGAAGCAGATGGAAGATGTTCAGAATCGCGGTGATGATCTTCATCTGAGGGTGCTGATCGAAGAAGGTGAAAGATATCTGTTGTAAAGCGCTTGGTTCAACAATTGAGTCGATTTGTTCCAGCAGCCGAGCACCTATCTCAACCTTGAAATAAGACGTGAGCAACTTAAGCAATCTAGACAGGTTGTCCAGTCCCGCAGTACTAAGGCGTTTGGGATCCGAAAGGCTCTGCAGCACGGGTCGCAAACCTCCTTGAAGTAGCTCCTTTGGGAGGCGCCTATCCACTGACAGGACTGACTTCAGAGCATCGTTGGCTGCAGTAATAGTCGGCTTCGATTCGGAGTATAAGCACTTGAAGAAAACACTGAGAATCTTCGTCTTAGTAGGTTGGTTAGAGAATTCTTCAAATGTCATGGCAGTCGTGAGGAGTTTAATACACGAAACACGGAGGTTGACAATATGTTCGTGCGTACGGAACTCCGCAGGTTTGTTGGCAAGAGACTCGTCGCTGGCATCTGCCAGAGCTAGAGACTCCATCAATAGACGGTTCAAGTTATCGTCAAACGGGACCCAATCGTTCTTCAAGCTCATGTGGTACGTCATGGCGTTGATATAGCCAATCTGGATGCTAAACGGCAGGGCACGCAAAGGCTTAGCAAAGATGGGTTGGATGACCTTGTCTTTGCATGGCTGGAGCAATTCCCAAACCTCGCAATTGGCTGCTTTTGCAATAAGTTCCAACGATTGCTTTGCAGTTTCGCGAACATGCTTGTTCATGTGGTACAGCTCGTTGCCGAATTGTTGGCAAATTTGTGCAAGTCGGGGCTGCTTGGGTTGAGGAGTCTGTGCCTGGCCTTGCTGCTGTGGAGCTGGAGCTGGAACTGCAACTGGGTGGGTGTCCTCCTTGGTGATGTCCTTTGTGATACGCTTTAGGAGCACCTCGAGACTTTCCTGAGCCAGGCATCGAGTCTTCTCAGGAAGATCCTGGGGCATGTCTTTGACCACATAAGTAAGCGCGCGTATGAATTCGCTCTGCTTGGAGGTGATCCAAGTATCACCCAGGTCAATCTCTGTGAGCAAGTAATTGATTCCCAGACTACCACCAGTCTTGGTGAACCACTCTTCTTCGTAACAACTGTGACAGAAAGTACTGCTCAAATGACTGAAGAATGGTAGTTTACCAACTTCGCTTTCCGAGCCAAAGATGATTGCTGTAGAAGTGTACATTTCCCGGATGGCGCTTTGGGCAGCTTCACGTACATCGGGATGATCAGAAGCCAGAGACTCAACAATAGCATCCGAAAGGTTGCGCGTGTCGATGTGCAAAGGACCTTCGCCAGCGTTGGGGTCAAATGGACTGAAGTTACGCTTCAAATCCACCAGGGCTCTACCAACCTCGATAATGGCAAAGTGCTTACATACGTTAAGCAAGAAAGCACTTGCATCTTCCTTGAACTCCGGGAAGGATTGAGCAAACATAACCGCCTTCAAGAGTCGCTTGATAGTCAAGTCCTCACCCTCCTTCTTGGGGATGGATCGCTCGCGGTCGGAGATCTCAAAGTTGGCAGAATTGATCTCATATTTTCGTGCGATCAGATCTTCAGCCTGAAGTCGCAGTAGACGTGGCAAATCGTCCGGGAGCTGATCATAGCCAATGCGAAGCTTGAGCTGTGACTTGATAAAGTCCAGTGCTTGTTTCTTGTAGTAGCCATCATATTGTCTGCTCTGGTTGTTCTTGGTTGCCTTTGGGAATTCCGTCAACTTCTGGATGGCAAAGTCAATGCCCATATCGGCAGGGAATGCTCTATCTTTCTTGGAGCCCAGAAGTCTCAGATCGAAGCTTGAAGGGTCATCGGCGAATTCTCTATAGGATAGAGGGACAGCACTAGTCATGAATTTTCTGTTTCTACCACCCAGCTTGCCCAGAATTCTCATGGTTGTGTGAGCGTGGAAGTGACTGTAAGGATGTGGCTTGAGGTGATCAAAGAGAGCAGTCATTAGCTCATCTATAACAGGAGCCATGATGGGATCAAGATAATCAGCCGTAAGATTGTCAACGCACAACTCCAGCGTTCGTAGTCCTTGTCCAACAAGATCTGTGCCGGCTCGTAGCGCAACGACAAGTGGGCGCATCAAGAAACTCAGGTGCGGCAGCAAATGACTAAGTCGTGCCGGAACTGTAAGGCAGAGCTCCACGTACAAGTCGCGCTCAGATGGTTTACGAGCAGCCATGAGGAGGTTGTTGAGTACGTCCAGCAGCATCTCGAGGAGGGGCAGGATCTGCTTATAGAGCTGCTCAAATTTACCACCGCCGATGCTGCGGAATAATGAACGCAGGAGTAAAAAGTAATTCATTGGCTCCTCAGCCTGTGTCGACAACTCGATGGACTTGGTAACAATGTTGACAACATGTGGCAAGAGGACCTGTTCGTTCTGGTTGGCGAATAGGGTTACCGCCATGAAAGCCAGTTTGAAGAGCCTCAGCAAAATCGAAGACTTCTTCACATCGGCAGACCCAACTTGATCGATTCGTTCCATGAGAAATTGCAGGAGCATACCGCAGAAGCTAGGAGAAGTGGCCTCACTGGCAAGAAAGAACTGGGGTATATGCAACAACGCTGTATGTTCAAAGATCATGTCGTAAAGACGCGGGATCTCCTGCTGGAACACCTCATGGAAAGTAGCGGGATCAATGGCATGAAAGACGGTGGCAAAGGTTTCAAGCAAATCCTTCTCTTCTTTGCTACACGAGACCATGTAAAAGTTGGCCATGTATTCCACCGGAGACATATATTGAGACTCCGCAGCTGGCTTCTCAATTTCGTAGTACCTGAAGACATATGCGCCCTCCCGGAAAAGCTTGATGATGACCTTGACCTCCTCGGCGGTGAAGCCATAGGATACATCCTGCCAGTGAGTCGGTGCATTCTGAGCATCAATGGGCGATCCAACATTGCATGTTCTCAGCTGATAGAACGTGTTCTTAAGACCTGTCATAAGATTGCGAAAAAGGAACTTGTTGTCAACAACGGGATCAGCACCACGATCTCGTGGGTTTGAAGTCTTAATCGGTACCGCTGAGAAAATGTCGGTCTCATCCCAATCAGGGGGGCTATCCTTGTCGGCCAGATAAGTCTCAGGCGTGCCAGCATTCATCTGTTTGCTGTACAAAGCCGAGAGTTTCACGGCATTTGGATACTGTCGATTCATGGCGGCAAATTTGTCGGCGATAGCGTTAAGAATCATGATGAGATAATGCCGTGCGTCGACTTTGTTGGGGAGTTTTGCGATGCATTCCGCCATGTTTAGGAGGAGCTTAGCACTCATAGTTTGAAAACTCGTACCTGGGAAATTATCCTGTAGGTTCCGAGTATAGACCTCGACGGTCTTCCGGATCTGTTCTGGATTCAAAGAGTCTCGTACATGGTGGATTAAATCAGCCAACATGCTGTAGGCTAGAGGCCGCATGGTCTCATGGACCGTCAACCCATCGCCAGTAAGTGTTCGCTCATCGAGAAGCTCATCGATCTTGGGAATAAAGATCTTGCGGAAGTTGTAGTTAATAATGTGGCGAATTGCAACTATCAGCTCCTTCCGCGTACCGGACTTCTCTCTGGGACAATCCTTCAACAGACGTAGGACAATGTCGGGTAGCCGAGGCAAAAAGTCGTTTAGATGGGAGGCATATTGTCTCAGTAGATAGGCCAAGAAACTCATGGTCTTGACTTGAGCCGTGATGAAGTCGGCAAACGCTACTCGGTTCTTGATAGCAGGGCTCACTCCGGTATGAATTGTGCCATTCGCGGCAGCATCGACGTGCGCTTGCTGTTGAGCCGAGGCTTGAAGGCACAGCACATTCTGGATGAGAGGCACGAACTTCCTCACATTTTGCTGCACCGTATTTCGATAAACCTGGAATATCGACACCACAATGATAGGACATTCGGAGAGAACCTTGAAAGACTGCATTCCCTTCAACAGCGGGCGGTTTTGTTGCTGTGGGTCGGCACCAAGGTCATTAACTGAAGCGACTGGCGAACCGGGCCGTGGGGACTGAAATGTCGACTGCGAGTTGCCTGGTGTTGACGGTCCTCCAGGCTGTGATGGCGCATTGTGGGGGGCATTGTCGAGTTGTTCGCGAACGACCTTCTCCATTTGTTCAAAAAGCTCTTGAATCAACGAGAGAAAGAGTTGGACTTTGCCTTGCAACACCTTGTGCTGGTGACGCATGATATCGGATGTAATCTTGACACATATCGTCGCATTCTCCTCGTTGTCGGTTCGTACAAGGTGCATCAACAGGTCGACAGTCTCTTCGGCGTAAGGCTCGAATGGTTCAGGGGGGGCGGGCTGAGTAGGCAATCGATGGAGGACTTCGAGGATGACCATTCGAAGTTTCTAGCTGCGTATTAGTAGTAAGTCGTTGGATCAGTGTCTCGCAAACTGACCTGCTCGGGTGAATTGCTCTGAAAAGTACATGGTCCCCGGAGGATTCCCATGAAAATGGGCATCAACCTCTTCAGGAATGGCGGGTATATTTGACCACTTGTGTAATGATCCAAGCTGTCGCGCAACGTAGTTGCGGCTTCCAGCTTAAGTCTGACATCTGGAAGCAAAAACAATCAGCAAATGTAAACCTGACAAGCATGCGACAGCAATCGGCGGGGTCGGAGGTTTGCTGAAGCTCATACCAATGTCAGCTGTACTAAGTCGCTTTACGACATCGTCAATAGTGGTGCCCGACATGGCTGCATTATCGGCGTCCACTTGACGCGATGCGACCTGCCATCCGCAAAGGGCCGAGTTGGTGGTGACCCTTTATGCTTGGGTTTGAAGCTTTAAGACACGATCGTCGCAGTCGTTGGTAGTGTCGCGAAAGTACGAATTCGGGGATGTCGATATAAAATAAATCGAAGGGTTTCTGTTCGTTTTCGAGGCTGTATAACGCGAAATTGGCGATACGATGTGAAGGACCGTCGTCGATGGTGGATGTATTATGTGATGGCAGGTAGCTTCAAGGTAGTAGACGTGGAGGGCCGCTTCGCGTTGAAAATTACAAGAACGTCTAAGCTGGGGGGTGCAGTCGCCAATTCCATTGACGCTAAGCCCGTATCAAAGTTTTACCGGCATTAGCGCGGCGCTGACCACCAATCACAGATAGTTAGTCGTCCGGGTTCGAGAGTGTCAAGAGCAACCCTATCTAATCTCTTATCTTATCTCGCGTGCCTGGGCTTGCGTATAAGACGACATCCAAGGGTATTGCAAAGAAATGTAGAATAATATTTGGCAGAATTTATAGCAATAGGCAAACTCTAAGTGCTTCGTAAGATTCAGCAAAATGTTTTTATCGCTATCTGTTTGAATTTGCTATTTTAATGCAGGCAAAACATGCGCAGAAGGTGAATTCAACTGTTTATACCCCATACGTGCAGTTTGCCCCGCCGATTGCGGTCCGCTTGACAGCCGCCTGGAGTATGCTTCATGGCATAGGGTAGTGGGGGATGATTCACTGCACACCAAACCACCAACAACTACTAGGCAAATAACAAAGACTTTTGTTCGGAAGACAACTCAGTCTCGTTCTAAATCACATAAATAAAGCCCGCCCTCTCTCTCATATCACTCAATACTTCCGATATCATCAACCTTATCTGGACTATACCCAGCTCAACTCTCACGAATCTCCATCTCCCCTCCAACTCCAACAACATGAGTGGTGACTACACTGCCTTTTTCTATGGTAAGTTATAATTCTTGTAGCTTCATTTGAGAAAATCGCACTCATATAATACTTAGGCACCTTGGTAGGTTTATATTCGTTGCTCCACAGCTTACAGAACTGCGCTTTGAGATAACAAGGCTATGTCCTAACGTACTTTTACAGATGGCCCCCGAGGTCTTCTTTAGCGTTTGCTATGGCGACCGGGACCCTCCTCAGGTTATCAAGGACATGCACACATTCACCCCGGCCCTTCTCGAGGGCTACTGTCGTCACCGAGTTCAGGGCGCCGATTATCCCGCTGTTGTGGCCGAGGAAGGCCACAATGTCCTTGGCGTGTATGCCACTGGACTTACTGATGCCAACGTACAGAAGCTCGACATCTTTGAAGGATCCGAGTACATCAAGGAGACAGTCAAGGTCAAAGTGCTGAACAAGGACGGAAGCGCTCCCGCCAAGGAGAATCTCAAGGAGACGTCAGTCTACGTTTTCGATCGGCCCGAGTACCTGGAGAAGCGAGAATGGGATTTCGAGGAGTTCCGAAAGTCAAAGATGCAATTCTGGACTCGAGGTGACTGGGCCTTTGACGAGGGTGAGTTTCCTCAAGCCTTTACTGCGTCATCATGCCTCATGCACTGAAGTGCTAACAATGCGAGTCTAGATCTCGCCGAGCTTGCCGCAAATGGCGATACCAAGTAATTTCACGTTTCTGTAAGCGCCTGCTCAGTATCAGCAGATGGTCGCTTGTTTGGCTGCAGGATGATAGAACGCTATGTACTGGCGGTGAATGGAGTCGAGGGACTCTGGTACCGACGAACTGGTTGACAGGCGGGGATGGGCCTCATAGGTAGACCATAACAGCCCTACGGGCATAGAATAGACAAATCATTCTCTCTGAATCTAAACGCAAGCGCCCAGGCATGTATAGAAAAAGACAACAGACAGGCGGTCAGCACACATCTGCAGCTTCGCTGGCCCTACCCCGCCACGACATGAGAGTGAGACTAATGTGTAGCGGCTAGGTATACCCAAAGATCAAGAATGTCCTTGTATAATAGGTTGCTGTGAAGTGTATTCTGACACCTCAAGTCAGATCATGTAAGACAGAATTGATCGAGAAAGCGCGGCGCATCAAGAGCGTAAGCAGAAGTCTCAGGTTTGAGCAGCTGAATGTACCTGACGCATATGTTTAGTTCGCATTTGTTTTACCTGCGTACGAAACGGTGGAATGAATCCTTCGCGGTAGAAGCGATAGAATTTCCTATGTTAGATTGAAGAATTCCAAGATAGGTAATCATTGTTGAGGCTCTCAGTTAGTGTTAGGTACGTGCAATGTGGCTGAGAGCCTAATGTCTGTGAACAATGTTGAAACCCGTTACAGGTCAAATCCTCCTAAAGAAACCCACGCCACTTGTTACGTGTCTGCTATAAACAGCCCCAGTCACTATGTTTGAGGTTCAGATCCAGACTAGAAACAACGCTGCTTAATTGGCTGCGATCAAATGGGGGTAAAATGGTCGGTGCTGAACGCGGAACTTGAAGCGTGGCTGTCGAGTCCAAGCTGAGGTGAGGATCATCTGGACTTGGAGATCACTAGGATCTATCCTGGTCCTTGTCTGATTAAAAACATGACCGAAGAAATTCCCCGTGTTTCGTCCGATACCCCTGACTGCTCTGCTACGTAGTACTACTACCTATTACTACAGTAGGTATTTGCCGTGTTGGTTGGGCTGCAGATTGTCCAAGTCACCAGAAAGCCATAATGAATAGGTACAGTGGGCGCGCAAAAGTTCCGACCCGTTCCGGACCCAACCCCGCTTTCTCTTCAGACACAACACCAACATATTATCTTCAATACGCAAATTAATTCGCTACAATGCCTCAATTGATACGAGGAAGGAATCATTCTGCTCAGAAACGAACAAGGATTCAAACGATGCGCGACTTGGGTTGTTCTGTCAAGGATATCGCATTTTCTGAGTCAATAACTCCAGATACAGTCAAAGGCGTCCTAAAGCGTTACCGTCACTAAGATGAGGGTCAAGATAATAAGCGCTCTGGGAGACCCTAAATATTATCCGATCAGGATAAAACGCATATCAAAATACTCATTAAAAGAGACCCTTTTATATTATATAAAGAAATCATAGATCGGAGTGGAATTTCTTATCATTAAAGCACAATTCGTCGTTGGCTTATTAAAAAAGGGATCTAACATATGTATGCTCTTCGACGCCCATTCCTGACCGTAGAAACGGCTAAAATTAGAAAAGATTGGTGCGACAGATACCGTCATAAAGACGAGTCTTTTTGGTTCAATTGGTGGTTTTCTGATAAGGTTTCTGTAGATAAAGAGGACAGTAACTATACCAAGTGGTGTTTTTATCGACTGGTCAGTCTACCCCTTTCTTATATAAAAAGCTATACTAACCACCACAGGGCGAGAGACTTCACAGGGATAAGGTACAGCCAAGGAAACAGAAGGCCGGGCATCCACAGATGTTCTTTGCAGCTATTCACTATGATAAACCGTCTATAATTATCCCTCTTGAGGGAGATCCTGACGCTGAGCGCGGCGGCGTAACTGGACGGCGTATCTGGGCCTGTTTGGAGTTATACCTGCCGAGATATATATCAGAAGGAGAGACTTTTCAGCACGATAATTCCCATACCTTCAGAGCTGGTATAGTCTAAGATTGGCTGACGGAATGGGCGTTGGAAGAAGGCGTATTCCTTATAGACTGGCCTCCATACAGTCCTGATCTTAATCCCATTGAGAATATCTGGAAAATACTGAAAAAACGGATACATAAGGAATATCCTGAGATATCAGCTTTCCCGCTTACTGTAGAGACAAAAGAGCGGCTTATTGAAGCCGCGGCCGAAGTGTGGGAGAAGATTGAAGACGAGGTGGTCAAGAACGTGATAAAATCGATGCCTTCTAGGGTCAATGCATGCTATAATGCAAATGGATATTATACGAAATATTGATATATATATTTAGATTCTCCTTTCAATTCTCTATAAAATGATATATATTACAGCTTCATTGGATATATATGAATTGTTCAATTGATAGTTGAAATATCACGATGAATTAAGGGAGGTTGGGGTCATCCTGATGTGGGTCGGAACTTTTGCACGTAACTGTACCTGACATAGTAGCTTGTTGTAAAGATGTTTCGGCGATTATACACGATGCAGGATTGGCGAAAATAACCCAATTGTGGATGACAAGAAAGCCACTCATGCTAGGTCACCTGTAGCTACCTATCTCATGTTGTTGAAGGCCTCAAAAAGCTGCATCTGGCGCCAAAGTGACACAACGATTGGATTTCATGATGCGCCTGAGAGGCCCAATAAGGGAATAAGACATCGAGTTCTGTATGAAGCATCTCACGCAGGTTTTGGGCACGAGCCCATTCGCATGAACGCTAACAATTACCTATCAGAAGCTGTAACTAGTCTTGGCTCTTAGGATCCAATCCCACGCCTGCCACGTTGATGAGGAAATAATTCGGTTCCCTCCGGGCGGTTACCAGGCTTCCAGATTTCCAACCAATTCACCCCCACTTGGACACTAACACCACCCAGCGACACCCAAATCACTAAAACACCAAGACACGAAACATCGCGATAGTCCCCTGCATCTAAGAGTCGGATGAGGCCTTTATCCCCCGACTTATGCAAAAGGCTGGACCTCCTCAGGATGATATTTTTCGCTTGTGATTGGCTTGCTTGAATGCTCGTTGTCACTATGAAAGGGATTTATGAAACTAGGCCTGTTTCACTAGGGGAGAATAACAACGAAAAACTGTCCGCATATCGAGGGACGGCCCCTTGCCGTCTTGGTCGATCGCACGGAGGGAACGCCTAAAGAGGGAGGAGTATCAGGAGACATCTCCAGTGCGGCCTTTTCGAACACGAGTGAAAGATTTTCGCCCTGCTGGATATCTATAATACCCCTGACTTAAAAGCCGATCATTCAGGGGATTGCTGAAGATGGCAGGCCTCCATAATGCCCAGCATAGGCGACAGAATAGTGGCTCTCTCGCTGCTCGGATCTGGGCCGTCGGTAGTCTTGAGTCGCATCAGAGCTGCAGGGATAGGGGCCAAGAACAAGTCGTATCCTCATGGGCTGCATAGAATTTTACGATATTTCTTTTGGTCGTTTCTCCGTCTCACAATCGACAACTCTTGGAAGGCTTGGCAGTTATGCGAGAACCGAGTGGCTCTGGACTCACAGCCGCTAATCCCTTTCAACACGATCGGCTTGTCTGACCCCTGTCTCTCAGCCTCATATCCCTGTCCATGCCCCCTGATTGGCATCGAAATCCCCGCTATCAAGGGCTGGATCTTTGTAATGGGTGGCCCAGCTAGACGGACAGCCACAACAGGGGAGGACACAATGCATTGAGTGGTCAAGGAGCTTGGATCACTGGAGCAGATGGTGCTTGGAATCTACATGTTTTGAAGAATCCTTTTCTTTTTACAAGCCACCGCACATGCCAATGTTAAAGTGGAATATACCAAGACAGATTGTCAAAGCACAGCGCAGTACAGCGAACAAGGCCTTGTCTTGTCTCCGGTGCCCCATATTGTTACTGTAGCATGACGTTGAAGACCAGGTTGTTTCACTGGCCGCATACGGCTCCAGAGTCCCCGTTCTGTGGCCGTCGTTCCCAAGCACTTGGTTCGACAGGGCCTGATTGGCGGCCGCACAACTAGAGCCCTTGCAGACGGACGGCAGTCCACACCAACCACATGGACGTTCTCAGTCATCACTTCACCGACTCAGTTCGTTTGCCACTATGGGCGGCCTGCACTAAGCTGGCGGCTTAGAATAGTCACTGCGAATCATGTTGAGCGTCAACAAACCCAGGGTCTTGCAGCTGAGCAAGGGGAGTATGTCCGTCTACCCGTCCATGACCATACAGATTCTCTCTTTCAAGCAAGACGCAAGACAAGTCCCTTGCAAACACACACTTGAATCGCTAGTCAGGGGCTTGAACGTCGCCTTTCTCTGGGGTATGCATGGGTCCAATCCACACACACCTTGGTTTGGTGACCAGATCAGTCTTGAAACATTGTCTTCAGCCTATCATGGGCGGGTTGCTGCAAATCGCCTCTTAGTCCTCCGGCCCTAATCAGTCCGGCCCGTGTCGAAACGATGCTCAACAAGGGCGTTCAAGGTCCCTGAGTGGCTATGCATGTTTATGAGAAGTTGACGCTTCCGTGCCTCTACGGGGCTTCGGTCCACCATGATCGGCTCTTCCAAGTTGCATAGTGCCGTTTTCGTCGGCGATGTTTCTCCTGCTCGCTATTGCCCCTTGTCTGTTCTCGGAATACTCATGGCCAGTCCATCAAGTCAGTTCAAGTCCATATAAGACGCCTCCTCCCGCCTCTGTGTTACAGTTTTTCTCACCAACGACCTCAAAAGTCTTCAGTCAGTCCTTCAAAGTGAGATTTGTCTCAACGACATTCCATTCCCTTTTCTTCTTTTTCAAAGGCTAGTCCTTTCTTCAGTCTCGACGACATTCACGTTTTGCCTGGTGCAATACGACCATCCTTCCTTCACATATACCCAATCGAGCTACGACTTCGTGTCCTATACCCATATCACTCGATTCTTGTCTTGACGACAATCTCACAACACTGAACATCAAATCTATCGTCTGGAACGTTTAGATTTACTCTTTCTTTCAAAATGTTCGCGAAGGCTTTCACTCTCGCCAGCCTGGCTTCTCTTGCCAGTGCTCACATGCTTATGGCAAACCCCAAGCCTTATGGAAACCCCAACAACAGCCCTCTGGAGGCAGATGGTTCGAACTTCCCTTGCAAGGGCGCTGTTAACGACGGTGCGGGAGGCGAGAACGTCTACAAGCAAGGCAGCACACAACAGCTCTCCTTCACTGGCCAAGCCGTCCACGGCGGAGGTTCGTGCCAAATCTCTCTCACCACAGACAAGAACCCTACCAAAGAATCCGTGTGGAAGGTCATCAAGTCTATCGAGGGAGGTTGCCCTGCCAAGGGACAAACCGGAAACATGGGTGGTGACCCTAACGCTCCGGACCCTTACAAGTACGATTTCAAAATCCCTGAGGAGTTGGCTGCTGGTGACTACACTCTCGCTTGGACTTGGTTCAACAAGGTCGGCAACCGTGAGATGTACATGAACTGTGCTGCTGTCACCATCGAGGGCAGTGGTGGTTCCAAGGATTATCTCCAGTCTCTTCCCGACATGTTCAAGGCCAACATTGGTGATGGCTGTGAAACACTACCTGACACTGATCTTTTGTTCCCCAACCCTGGCAAAGACGTCGACAAGATGAATGGAGCAACATCGGCTTGGGGCCATCCCGCCTCAGGATGTGCTGCCGGCCCTACCGGTGGCAACGGTTCTCCTGCGCCCACAGGTGGTAACGATTCTCCTGCTCCCACCTCCAACTACGGTGGCCAGCCTTCTCAGCCCCAGCCTACTCAACCTCCCGCTGCTCCTTCTGCTGCTCCTGGTGACGGCTCAGGCTCTGGTGACGGTGCTGCTCCCGGAAACGGCTCTGGTTCTGGTGATGGAGCTGACTCTGGAGCCGGCAATGGCTCCGGCGCCATGCCCAGCGTTCCCGGCGGTGCATTTATCACTGTGTCTCAACCTGCTCCTTCTCAGCCTGCTGTTACTCAAGCCCCCTCTGCTCCCGCTACCCCTGACAATGGCTCCGGCTCCGAGGGTGGCAGTGACTCTGGTTCTGGTTCTGGCTCTGAAGGCGGTAGTGACTCCGGCTCAGGCAGTGGTTCGGGATCTGGCAGTGGTGGCTTTGCTGCTGGAACTGCTTGCACGACCGAAGGCGAGTGGAATTGCATCGGTGGCTCAACCTTCCAGCGCTGTGCCAGCGGTGCTTGGACTGCCGCTCAAGAGCTTTCGTCTGGCGTCTCTTGCACTCCCGGCCAAGCTGATGATATTGGCATGAACGCAAAGCGAGGTAACAGGGGCATGCGACGTGCTGCCCGTATCTCATCATGAGTAAAGTTGGCACGTGGAGTTGAGATTTTACACGACCTTGTACGACGAGGGGAGGTGTAGGGGCGTTATTCTCGGGATTTAGATTTGTTTGGAACAACCATTTTTTATGTATACAATTGCGTTCAGGAATACCGGCACATAGGAACATCGATGAACATCTATCAACCTTACAATCTCATCTGTGATGCCGTGAACTATAGTCATGTCAATGGACACCTCTAACCAAGTAGCTATCATCCCTACAAAGAAAGCCGAGAAACCTTGCTATATATAAATGAAGAAACATCGTTTAACTACCTATCTGTAGCTGATTTTGGAACTTTATATGTATGCTCAAAATGTATTAAAACAATTACCCAATGCTAGATCGACGCATTACATGCTTAAAGCCACGTTTCGCTTTTAATAGGTTTGCTGTTCCTTGACCACAACCTCTTAACGGTTCGACTGAAGAAGCCCTGATCTCCTTCTAACGATGAAGGATGCACAGGCACGACATGAGGATCCGTTTCAATGCCAACATGAACATCACCATCAAGACCTATATATCTTCCAAAACTGAACGTCCTACTTGCAATCCCTGGAGTAGTTTTGAATCCAGGGCTTGCCAGCCGACTAGCCGCGATGTATGCCGCAATTGAGCCCAGCGTTGTTGGCATTCGTGGGAGCACAAATGCCATGATCCGGTGGTAGAAGATTAGAGCAACCAGAATATTCGCGGACAACACAGTCATGGAGATGATGAACGACGCGTCCTCCATAAAAATTCGGGTTTCCTTCGTATTGCGGATAGCTGTGCCTTGCTCCTTGCGTGAGGTCTGGTCGAAGACGTGTTCGTTGACACTGAGGAAAATAGCGTAGGCCCGACGATAAACCTCCTCCACATAAGGACCTAATTCCTCTGGATCTGGTACTGGTTTGAATGGATCAAGGTGATCCCTCGACCCCGAAAGTAGGACTATAAAATAGTTGATCCAATCCCCTGCGAGTGTGTTGTTGTGCCAGTCTGCGTTTCCTTTGTTCCATTGGTGGTTGTAATGCTGGAACATGACGTCTGTGTGTAATAATGAATCGTTGTAGCCCAGTATGCCTTCCAATTCGCTGACTCTGTCATATGAGAGAATATGGCCCGACGCATCTATAGTGATGTTGAACATTGCTGTCTCGAAGACCGGATCGCAAATCATGAAGCTGGCCTCCACCGTAGTATTGACATTCTCCTCCTCACCAACACGGGCCCATCCTAGAGTAAGTTTTTTGTCGCAGGGTTCAGCATCGGAAGATCGGCTCAAAGTATCGGAGAATTCAAAAGAGGATAGTCCTTTTGTCCGGTATTGTAGATTATCCCGCATCTTGTAGCCAGCGTTCCTAAGCAGATTCCTTTGGATACAGACACTTTCATTCGTCGTTTGACCAGGTTCCCAATATACAATCTCGGATCCGTATACAGGTAAAGCGAGAGCCGGGATCTTCGTGCAATTGGCGTTAGTGCCGAAGCCTCGAGTTTGTAACTGATATGTATCGTGCGATGTTGTAGTTGCACCGCTTTTGCTGATATTGTAGGGTTGAAAGTAGTAGTCTTTGGATACCCAGGGCGGTAGAGTAGTTCCGGAAGACATGTTGGCCAACGCGATGTAGAAATGATCTTGATAAGTCGTCGTTGCAATAAGGTTGGTGCTGAAGAACGTGCCGAGCTCGAAAACAGAGTAGTTGTCGAATTTTGACGCAAAAGCGGACTGGATAGGTTCTGAGTAATTGGCAATCATAGGGGCTTCGTTGAAAAGAGAACCCAGTCCAACGGCAAGTAGATTAGATAGAAGAGCCATGGAGCATAGTAAGGCAAGAATAAAATGCTTCGACTTGATTGCTCTCCAAAGAACAAGTTGTGGGGGTATTGAAGTGTAATTGGCCTCGATCGTGTGTGAACCCTTGGCCTTCCCCTCCCACAGATCTCTGAATGGTTGTAAAACGCATAGGAGTCGGTTAAGCAGAACCCAAAACGGTTCAATTAATGTGGCGAAGATGGTAGGGATGTAGTTTTCCAGAAGCTGCAAAACCTCAAAGTTGTCTGTTGGGCGATGCAACCCTGTTAAACGTTAGCAATGTCTTGACGTGACTGGGAACGACTGACCATTCAGATTGGTTTCTTGATGTTTGAGATAGGACAAACCCCCGATGGCACCAATAAGACAAAGCACGAATAGGACGCCACTCTCTCGTTTCAAAGGAAGTGGTCGGATAGGTTCATAATACCCTTTTTGTCTAGTTGGGTCCTCGTCAACATTAATCGACGAGTCTTGAAGAATTCTTGTGATAGATAGTCTGGCAAATCCAGATTTCTCATCATAAGAAAGCTTCAAGTTGTCTTGTCGAAACTCCTCAGCAAGGGCCTTTTCGTTTGCACCATCCATAAGTCTCATAGAATCAAGCACTTCGGGACTATGGCGGAAAAGGTTGATGTAGCGTTCAAGAGTAGAAGGGTTTGCTGGTAAATTATTGGGAGCCGTGCTGCATAGCCACAACAGCAGGACTGTAAATACTGCAACGGCAACTAGAATGGACTCTACCGCAGTCGCAAACACCCGACTGGCGACGATCCCAGTTAGATCGTATTCGACAGATGCAGATGTGTTTGAAGCTTTAGTAGTATTGGTGAGAAGCTTGGTGACGGCAACTGAGAACAAATATTTGTGGGCGTCATTGTAGACCTTCGACATCACTTCCAAGGAGGAGTAGTCAGTGACGGGAAAATCTCTGCCAGCCAGCGCGAACCCAACCATGTTGGATACGGGTCGTGTGAGTCCAGTCTTGTTGAGCCGAGGTTGCTGTTCCACAACAAGGTTGAAGGGGTAATCTTTCACAATGGGATGCTCTGCCATGCCGTTTCCGAGAAGAAATTCGAACGCCGTAGAATTGAACTCATCTTCCGATAAGGTTTCCTGGGGAGATAGAGGTCGAACCGAGTCAGCAACTACCTCTAACGTTGTCGCTTTTACTGTCGCCATGACCTGTTGTTTGTAGTATTGGGGTCGGCAGAACAAAGCTGAGATGTTGAATTCGGGCGTTGCTTGAGAGGGATCCTGCCTTGCCCACACTGCCAAAAACTGATGAAGGTTGTTCGGTGTTAGTTTGCAGTTCTTGTTAGCTATCCAGCGGTCAGAATATGCACTAGATTGATATCCAATATAGTACATAGAGTAATTGGACCCGAGAGGGAATATAACAGAAGCATTACAGCTTTCTCCGTTGAGGAAGTTGAACTCGGCTCTGCTCTTTGGTCCATTTTGCTCCTTTATAGCCGGCCAGCATTTGAGGTCCGTGGAGAGCATAGTAGTTTCGGCCGTCCAGTTGCTCTCAACTTTGGCTGGTGTTGTATCGTTTTCAAGGTAAAATGGAAGTAAGGTATACTTGGGCACCGTGAAGGGAGGAAATGGCTGTCCTAACCACCCAATCGCATAGCCAGTATTTAGTATCTGCGGGTCTATCCGTGGAAGCTGATCCTTCATTGGTATCAGTTGAGATCGGGTTCCGATGATAGCTGATTCTGTTTTGGTGATAACCTCCGTTCCGAGCAAAGCACTCTGTAAGGGCGTAAGTAGCCATAGGACGAATATCATTGCCGTTCCGCCAAAAAATGAAGGCCAATGTTGTCTCTTCGCGGCTTTGAAAGGCACTGCAGCCACGAAATCGTACGGATAATCCAAAAATAACGAGTTCTCAGCAGTGGCGCCATTGGGCTTGGACAACTCAAACCAAGGCTGCATCCTTTTGACATCCAGGTCTATCCAACTCCATATCATACTGTAAAACACGGCGATAATGGTTGGTACATAAAGATAGCTGAATTTTGCATAGCCCGGCATGTCATCCAGAGTAGGTGACAAAGCAAGGCCGCCCTTAGCAGCACTTCGCTGGGTTATCGTCTCGACGGCGGCGGCGAGGAGGAGCGTAAGGGCGATAACAGCGAGCAAGATCGGCGTCGAAAGCGAGAGCGGTTTCCATCCCTTCATCCCAGTAGATTCCTCTTCCGATGTCACATCCTTCAACTTCGTAGCAACCTGCTTCTTGGTCCTTTGTTTGGGTAGGGGCGGTAAACTCTTATGTAAAGAGCTTGGTGTCGAGCCGGCGCTGCCATTGCCCTGTAACCTGAGTGCCGTAGTCTCCCAGCTAGACATGGCTAAGGAATTTCAAGAAAAGAACAGTGGCCAGCCACCCAGAACGGCATGCAAAGAGAATAGAATGAAGAGAGTATCGAGTTCTCAAGTGTTGGGCGACTGTTGCGTTAAGACATAGTTACACTTGTGGAGCACTTGACTTTCCCAATAAAGCAGGTGAATAGGACCAACAGACATATGAAAAGAGTATAAACAAAATCTGGAGTAAAATAGCAGATGGTTTGTTAAGGCACGAGGAATATGCATGTTGGTCGCCAGTCCAATATCATGAAACCGTGATAACTGGGCCACCAAGGCGCGATACGACTTCACCTTGTGCAATCTGTCTGGATTAAGCGCTGAGTTGAGGATTGACCAATAAATTTCTACACCAGGGACCCGGTAGTTCGGGTCTCGCGCATCCATGGAGGATCATCCTGGCTGAGTGCTGCTGCACCCAAGGATAGCTCAACAGAGAGGCAGTACTGGGTTAAACGAAGAGTAGTCGAGGTCCATTACTGCTTTTACATCATGACGAGCCCATGAATAGCTAGAAATAGAGATAAAATCAATTCTAGGCATATTATTTCGGGACCAGCAGAGTCAATTACGCTGTTGAATGCTGATGTCTGAGGGAGAACCTGAAGCGTCGGCGGTTAACTGGCCGTTGCGGTTGGCTGAATGGGCGTAACCGCCCAAGCGCCCAGTCTTTCCCGATTTGGTGCTAGGTATTGGCGGGCTGATCTGCATGGGTGAGGTGCTTTTCCGATTGGATGGCATGTGGTGCTGCATTTAAATTGTTGGTGATATTCATGAATCTTATCGCTGGGAATAAGCGTCACGTGGGGTTGAGCCTGAATCAAATAATAGTTCTACTACAGAGGAACCTCATTATATGAACAACAGAAAACAGCTAATATATTTATATTACTTGTGGTGTATATCTGTGGAAGAGCGAGAGAAGTATTATGAAAGTTACCCACCTAGGTAAGTAGGTAGCTTATCTCCACACAATACTTCACAAAAGTCTACGCTCCCAAAAGCGACTTTTCCCAAGTAGCTTGAGCATAGAATGAATCCAGACTACACTGTTTGAAACTGGGCTCGTTTTTTATTGGTACTTATTACACATCATAAGCCCAGAGTCTAGAGCTGAGAGATGTTTTTGATAGCGGGCGGCATAAAGCACTATGTTGTTCCGAACGTGCATACTAGGGCAACGATCATGGGATCGTACTTCGGATATAGGAACGCGTCAGAAATTGGCCATGGCAAAGGCTTCTTTCTGGCAGTTGACCAAACAAGCATGGGCTATGGATGATACCGAAATAGGCTTCCGATGACGCGTACGGATTGCTGCGTACCAAGAACAATTTGGTAGTACCGTACAGCTGGTACAACAAACAGTATGAAATACCGTTGGTGACGAGGCATGGAAACGGTAAACGCCATGTACCAGAGAGGCCTACCTCAAAGTTGTCGGCAAAGGTCCCACCCGCAGACGTTGGGTAACCTTAAGACAAGCGGTCTGTTTGTATAAGTACCTACAAACTTGATGACAACGACATTTCCGACTTCAAATACCAGCACGAAACAATCTTTCGAGCTCAAGCCTGTGTTTCGCAACAAGTATACTTCCCGTTTGAGCATCTGTATTAGGAGCGTGTGCTAGAATCGAGGCGGAAACTAGCAGCATTCAGAGCTCGGAGGAATCATGGTAGGAATAATATCAAACGCATCAGCAGAAAGGAAAAGAAGCCTATGGAACAAAACCGCATCCCCAGTTGTTGATTTAAGGTAGAGGATACCTGGGCGTTAATTTAGCGTTGACGTTTACCAACCAGATGATGACTCAGCATTTCCGTCACTTCAGCTCAATCGCAACTGCGTCAGCTATGGCACCTACCTTGACTTCCGATACTTGATATTGTCATCTTTCGCATCGTCTTTTCGTAGGCGCCCGACAGCCTTCTCCGACACCTCTCTCTCTTGCGTATCGTTTCGTTCTGCGCCGCATTTCGACCGTTGGAATTATGATCAAATAAGTACCAACGCACCAAGCTCGAGAGGCCCACTCGATTTCATCATTAGGAAGAGCTTCACCTGCTTCACCACAGCTACGCCGATTGTCCCCATTGATCAAACGGACCGCGCTCGACATAACCAAAATATAAACGATTAACATATAAGATACCTGCTGTTTTTGCAAACCTTCATACTACGTCGCACAGGACAAGCAGTCCAACGGCCTCTGGGCTTTGTCCCCCGCAATCCAAACGACACCCCTCTTCAACATACGATATCGCCTTTGGCACCGACATTTTCACTACATATCTACATAAGCAAGATAGTTGAACGAGCAACCAGAGACGCAGAGATCGAGCGACGAAATAGCCAGCATGGCTAATCCATACGACTTCCGGTCCGCGCAAGACCTGGATAGCGAGTTGTACCGTGAGCTGCCCGGTACATCTGGAGCCTTCGTGCCCAGAAACTCGACCACCATGAAGGAGAAGATAAACCCTGATAAAAATTGGCCAGGTAGGTTGACAACTCTTTGAGAAATAGAAGCGGGTTGGCTAACACATCACCAGGATGTCACCCTTCAAGATGGATATACGAGCTTTTGAATAACAACTTCACCGTCTGCGACCTTTTCGATCGAGCTCGAAAAGCGGATCTAATTCCCCGAGAAGTCTTGGAGCACTCTCATCGACTCATGATAAATGGCAACCAGAGTTGGTCTGACAGCGCAACTCGGGTTTTGTCGACTGTGTGTATTGAATGCCAATATCATTTTGTCTTCAGAATGAAATGGGACAAGACTCATTCTGAGCATCTATGCAATCCTCGCCAAACTCAGTGGCCAGTGCCGGATACGCAATTCCCCTGGCATCATCTCGTATGGGTTGGATCCCAGTCGGACGTCAAGATCTCTGAGCAAAACTCCAAGTATTATCCTCTGCTTGCGCAAGAATATTTTGCTTGCTCAGCTGCTCCATGCACGTTTGACATCACCCTCGAAATCTCGCAGCCTCGCATGGATACCTGGATCCGCGATCTATTACTTGACCACGCCACTATTCAGGAAAGCCTGCGACGTGCCAAGGAAGAAGATCCAGGACGCTATGCTACAGCAACTAACGACTGGGTGACACAAGCTCCCATGAATCTGAACACGTACCTTAAGAACGTGCTCGAGACTGTGCCACCAGAGAATTGTAGAAGCATCTCCAAAAGAAACAAAAGATTCTTTGTTTTATTTGGCCCCAGATGCTTTCCGATATTCAGGCACCTCGAGTTTGTGGAGGAGGTCAAAATGGAAGATGGAGTTGATGCAGGGTCCTTCACACCTCCACTTCCCCCTCCCTCAGACGGTCCCGCTGGAACTACTCAACTAAATACGTACCGAGCATTCATCGAAGATGTGAGAGCTGAGGTCCAGTGTATCATTCACAGACGCGGTGAGCCTGCAGCGTTATGTACCCCAAGTCTGCATACCGATCTTGGGTGCACAGAGGTTCCAAACCTCGACACTAATTTGGTCAACATTGACAGGTACAAATTTATGGGAGTCTTGCCGAATCAGGCGAAAGAGATTGTTGTCAATGCTTATAAGAGACAATGGGATCTAGTTCCTGCCAAGAAGAGGCAGTTGCTTGAGGCGCTCGTAGGTATTGCTAATGACCTGAATGACCATCAACTTTCCCATTTCGCTATGACGCAAGAGTCTGTTTTTGACAGCCAGGCTCCAACACGAACGAAGAATGGAGATTCAGACTTGACAAATGACGCCCTGCTTTATCTTGGGTTGCAACCGCCAAACAATTATAGTGCAGGCGATTTGGTCTCGGCGTTTCGGCGCAAGGTGGCGGGAGAGCCTGGTTGTGCCAACACTGCGCGTTCTATGTTGATGGTGATTGCCCAAGAAGCCACCGAAGAAGATGTAAATCAAGCGTTGGTGATGGAATGTGTCGAAGGGTTCTCTTTGGCTACGGCAAAGGAGATTCTTGGCCTGAGTGATTTGAGTGGCTTTGGGCCCGAGACCCTGGAAAAAATAAAAGAAAAGGTCAGAAGCGCAACTGCTATTGAAGCTAGAATATGATACTAATCTAGCGAACAGATCCAAGTCGCCACTGAAAAGGATGCCAAGGCGACGTATTTGGATGCCATGAAAAGACTCGCAGACCACACAAATTCTACGGATCTCAAGAAAACAGTTGCCGAACTTCGGCAACAGTACGGCATTGCAGCCCCCAATGAAAACACCATTGCTGGAGAATCAGCCCGAGCCGCCGATTACGATCTTCCTGTTGGATTGGAGAACATTGGAAACACTTGCTATCTCAACAGTCTTTTGCAATATCTATTCACCGTCAAGCCGGTCCGCGACATTGCTGTCAATTACGATGACTTCAAGTTGCAATTGACAGACGAGAACATCAAAGAGCGGCTACTTGGCGGTAACAAGATGCAGATGGATCGCGGTGAGGCTGTTGTTGCCCAAGCTTGTAAGTTTGAATAGACCTGCCAAACTCTCGATCTTGTCCCTAACAAATATCAGTTGCACAGGAGCTTTCAGAATTATTCAACAACCTTGAAACTTCAGACCGAGTGGCAACGCGCCCCTCCCAACGATTAGCCAATGCTGTGCTTTTGTCTACACACACGCTTCTCAATGACAACAAGACTTCTACCGAAGCTGCTGCCGGGTCCAAACCTCCACCACTTCCCAGTCGACCGCCCCCTGAGCCTCCAGCTAAGGAATCTGACGATGTGGAGATGACGAACGCACCTGCCAACGAAGGTCGCGATCCTGCTGATACAGCTAGCAGTGTCAGCTCGCGAACGCTTGTCGAAGAAGACTCTGACCGTTCCTACGAGAAGGTTGAAAATTCGGCAAATGAAGACCAAATTACCGATACAGTAATGGAAGTTGGACAAGATGATGATGTTGTTGAGATTGTCCGGTCAAGTGATAAGAACACGGAGACGGCCAAGACTGTCGGGAAAGAAAGTAACGACGCTGCCAACGAGACTCAGACGCCTGATATCAACATGACAGATGTCGAGGACCCCCAAACCGTGGACCAGAAGGTGTTGACTGCCCTGGAGCATCAGAAGAGATCATCTGGAACCGACCAGCAGGATGTTGAGGAAGTGATGGGAAGCATTCTCAATCGCCTCCAAGCGGCTATACGTCCGTCTTCTGTTGATGAGTCGACAGGTATTCAATTGGAAAAGATCATGGAAACATTCTTTGTGACAACGATCAACTATACCAGGAAGTTTGACGACACAACGTATCAAAAGGAGATCAGCTTTGATCGCTCGATCACGGCCTTCCCTGCCCCCAAGGGAACATGCTCGCTTTATGATGCATTGGGTCGCAACTTTGACCAGCAAATCATTGAAGAGAGCAAGCTTTCGCGATACACTGCTATCCAAACACTCCCTCCAGTTTTGCATGTTCTAATTCAGCGCTCGCAGTCTATGGGAAGCAAGAACGGCAACCCAGTAGAAATCCCGGAAACTCTATATCTCGACCGATACATGGACGTCCCTCACAACTCACCTATCTTTCAAGATAGAGTGAGAAGTTGGGCAACTGCTAGCCGCATAACGGACATTAAAAAACACAAGACACAAGCAGAGGCAATCTCTCCGACCGGTTCCTTTCTAGAAAGCTATGGACAAGATGAAGCGACAGAAGTTAACAATGGCGTTGCGACAGAAGACAGTGCTATGGCAGATGGCATAGAGTTCTCCGAGGAGACTTGGGACTTTGATGGTCCCGTTGATGATGATTATCTTCTTATCAACCGATCAACTAGCGACCCGGCGTCCATGGCTGACCTGCCCCATAAACCGCAGAACATCAAAGATACCGAGACTGCCGTCAGGGCGATGATGACGACTGAGCTCGGGGAGAAAGAGGAAGCTCTCAAGGAATACTACTCTGGGCTTAAGAAAAATCCATACCGGCTCCATGCAGTCATCTGCCATCGTGGGCAGTTAATGTCTGGCCACTACTGGGTGTGGATTTATGATTTTGAGCAAAACCTTTGGCGCAAGTACAACGACTCGAATGTTGAGGTCAACAGGAGCACGGACGAAGTCCTGGCTATTTTGAGCAGTACTGGTGAGCCTTATTACCTTTGCTACGTCCGTGACGAAGACAAAGAGAAGTACGTCGAGGTGCCCCGACGCCGGAGGCCGGCACCGTCTTCGGAGGCTGCCGACGTCGACGGGGATGCCAAGGTCGAGCCAGCCAGTGTTTCGAGGACTGCAAATGGACATCCGCCTCCAGACTCGGAGCAAAAGAGTGACTAGAAATCTGAGGGGAAAAAGCTACCAAGAATCATTATCAAGAAATCTCAGTCTATAGAAACCAGGCCGCCCAGAATCACTCTCAAGCGATCGGCGCTTCCACCACCTCCGTATCAACATGTCACGCCCACAGAAGCCACGCCGCGCAGTGTTCCTGAACCCCCTGCGTACACTTTGCGCAACCTCTTGCCAGCTCCGCGCAAGATTTTACCCAAGAGAAAAGCTTCAGAAGACCCTGAAAGTGGTTTATCCTCCGCCCCTTCGTATCAACATGTCACGCCTACAGAAGCCACGCCGCGCATTGTTCCTGAATCCCCTATGTCCACGTTGTGCAGATTCTTGCGAGCCCCTCGCAAGATTTTACCGAAGAGAAAAGCTTCAGAAGACCCTGAGGGTGATTCACCCTCTACCCCTGAGTTGACTGATTCTAATTCCGAGTCTGGCCCTGATTCTGATTCTTCTATAGAAGAAACAATAGAAGAAACAATCGAGGTTGCATCAAAGGAGGAGTCGCCAAGGAAGAAAACCAAAACCGCGGGAGACGAGGCTAGATTAAATAGGGAAACAGAGCCTATCAGGGGACGCGATTCGACACCTCGCACTCGTGGAGATCGTAGGGCACGAGTGGCTGGTAGACTCCGTGGAATGGTCGACTACATCAGGGAGGCAAATGAGCAAAAGCAAATGGGAGTAGGGCCATAGATAAAGCGTTGTAACATTCCCAGCTATTGCTGTAGAGTTCGGGGAAAGAAATATCTTTAGAGCGATTAGGATGAGGCTTGGAGGTTGAGGCAAGCAGTTGTGTACAGGCAAAGCAGCAGGCGTTTGGAATTGGAGCCATGAGCCGCATCATACCCATAGGATCAGATCAATACTAGAAGGAATAGCAGGCATGATATTGAGGCATCAATTGACTCCCCAAAGTGGAAAGTCACGGAAATGAAATGCTGCTGCGTAAGCGCGAGTGGTGTTAGTGCCAGCATTTGCAACGCAGAACTGGTCAGCGTACTCAAGGTTATTCATAATTTTTTATTAACTAGGAACAGCGTAAGCGGTATGCATGGTTTATTGACCTGTGAAGACGGGCTTCCTCTTCTCTTGGAATGCCTTCAGAGCCTCATGCTTATCCTCGCTGTTTACGACCCGCTCGTACATCTTATTCTCAACCTCTTCTCTCGCCCCCGCAACGGCCTGTAGCGCTGCTCTCACACTGATGGGTCCTCCTTCACAGATTTCCTGCGCAAGTCTCACGGCCTCGCTTAGTGCAGCCTTTCTAGCCTCACCGGGGATATCTGAACCGTCGCGCTCGTCTTCGGGTACGACCTCAACCAGGCGATCCGCGATACCGAGGAAGTAAGCCTCTGGAGCTGCGACGCGACGACCAGTGAGAATCAGATCTCGGGCGCGGGACTGGCCAATGAGGTTTGTAAGACGGTAGGTGCCGCCGGCGCCGGGGATGATGCCCAGACGGGTTTCTGGCAGACCGACAACGGCGTTGGAGGTGAGGACTCGGAAGTGGGTGGAGAGAGCGAGCTCAAGGCCACCGCCGAGTGCGACGGAGGAGACGGCTGAGATGGTGGGGATTGGGAGGTTGGAGATGGATTTGAGGGCGCCGCGGAGGTTTGTGAGGAATTCTGCGGTTCTGCGCTTGGTCAGCTTTGATAGATTATAACTGGAGGAGAAGAAGCATACTCTTGTTGGGTAAATCCCCTCCTTTCCTTGAGATCTGCGCCGGCGCAAAAGGATGTATCAACAGCACTGGCGAGCACCACAGCTCTCGTGGGGCCCTTTTCATCTACACCCGCCGCTCCACCAAAGCGCTTTGGAAGGGGTAGTTCTTCGCCATTGGGACCATAATAGCTGTGAACAGCGTCGATCTCGGCGCGGAGATTGGCTAGAAGAGCCTTGGAGATGGCATTGCGAGCTGAGGGACGGTTGAGTTCGAGGATGCGAATGTGGCCGGTGTTGGGAGCTGGGAGGTTCGTGACGCGGATGAGAGGTTCGGTGGTGGAAGAGTAGAAGCGGCGTAGGACGCGGAGGGTTGTTACGGGGGTTGAGAGACGGGGAGGCATTTTGGGCGGTTAATTGGATGTTGTTGAAGATGAGAGGGTTTGCGTGAGGTGGTTTCTTGTATATTGGTTGATTCGGAGCCGAGGTGGTGAAGCTGAGCGAATGACGTCGGCTCGTGTCGGTTCATCATGTTAAGCCGATAGTGATAAGCCGATAAGAGATGGGATGACAAGGATATTCTCGGGAGGTTTATAGTTTAACTTGACTTTAAATCCTTTTGTTCCTGGCTATTTCAGACTGTATAGTGGTTAAATCACTATGTGCAGTTTCATGACTCGGAGATAGTCTAGTTGTCAACTGCACTATAGAGACGGGGCATTCGTTAGTGGAGATGATGAGTTGGTTTACATAGTTCCACAGGTCGAATGTTGACATGTCGGTCAGCTACGGAGTTGCTTCAGTTGAACAATGTGTTCCATATTCGTCTATTGCAATTCACCGCTTCTTCTCATCGTTGACAGTTGAAAATACAAACAACCATGTCCAGACTCTACACGACTGCGACTCTGGCTACAGAAATAGGCTAAGCTTTCCCAGAGGCTCCAGAACTACCATTTTGGGGAAACGTGCCAAGCTGCGAACCCCGGACCCATGTCAGCAAACCCATGGGATTGGGTCCTCTCTCTTCAGCCTCCGAGGAGCTTTGTTGATCTCTCTCTTGCTTTCTTCTCCTTATTTATTCTTCTTATATTTCACGAGATTTAGACTTGTCAAATGAGAGGATAGTCTTGATCATAAGAATGGACTCGGTTCTTGGACGCTGTTAGTCGAGTCCGTGGAGGATATATACACTTATTGTCTGCAAAACTTCAAGGCAATCCAATTCCGTCATGGCGGTAGCTTCTACCTCGGTTTTACTCCCATCATCGACAACTCTCACATCGTCGTTGCCATCAACTACAGTCTCTGATATTCCTCTCGTCATCCTTCTCCGCGATAGCATTGACGGCACATCGGATTTCTTCCCATTTCTCGACATAGTTGGTCTCGGCTCTGGCTCCGATGATGTTGACTCAGGACTCACTTTCAAAGAGCTTTTCGAGACGAATCTCGATGGAGGTCAAGAGATTATCCTCTTTAGCTCTGGATGCCAGGTCGACGGTGTTGCAGACTGTACACGCGCCTGCAACAGTTCGGATCTATTCTTCAGCTCCTTAGAAACCTTCTACAACTGTGCTGCTCTGGCTGCAGCGGTGCATTGGACTCAGGATGCGAAGTCGTACTACATCAGTGAAGAGACGGAGCGAAATGCGAGTGCTATCATGGGGTCTGGGACTTTGGCTGAGTTTGATGGACGACCGGTACTCAAATCTCTCATCACTTGTGCTCAGGATGCTTGCGAGAATGACGGGCTGAGTAAGCCTTGCAATCGCACCATCGACCGTCTTTCATACGAAGACTCAACAACAGAGGAGATATTCGATGCTATGGACGAGTTTTGCCCAGAATTGCCGGCAGAAGTTAACCCGGACATATTTGGGCCAGGAGTAGGTTTACGTCAGCCTTAGTGTTGACATCCACATGCTGATATATGTCTCTTAGGTTCTCATATCCTACGTTCTCCAGGTATGCTTTGCCGCATCTCTCTACCTGCTTCTCAAGGGTTTCACCCTCTGGGTCACCATCACGCAAGGCGCTTCTCGTCGCAAGTCGGAGCCCAAGCCCTATCGTCTAAAACGCAGCCTGACTCGCATCGAGAGCATGATCTGGCGCGACTCTAGCGGTTTGTCCCGCACGAGCATGGCCATTGCAACGACGTTGGTTGAGTTTCAAGAAGCCCAGTGTTGGTTTGTCTTTGCCGTTCAAATCGCATCGATTCTCGCCATCGTCGTCAACTCCCAGGAGGGTACTTTCTGGGGTGAGATCATCGTCAACGCCGCCATTGCGTTTCATATTAGCCAAAATGGAATTTTGCCGATGGTATTAATTCAGATATGCTTGCACCATGAGGGCATTCGCAACTGGCATACTTTTCTAGGGTTCTTTATGGAATATCTCCTGGCCATTGTTGCAACCTCGCAAAAGATTTACTTCAAGGACGCATTTGCCTTATTCAAGAGCCAGAACCAGATAAAAGGATGCGGGTTCAATCCAAGCCCGCGAACATATTGTGCTGCAACTCGAGGTATCGACGGCCAGGCGTTCAGTTTCTTTCCACATCCTCTGCTCTACAAGATGGTGTTTCTGGTTCTTGATACCATCGCTATCGTGGCCTTGGTAGCTGATCAACTGGCGTGGACACTTCGCAAGCATCATCTTACCAGACACGTCCAATTTGGATCTTATCGTCTTGGTCGATGGCCACGCTTTGGCAAACAGCGACGAGGACTGTTCATTAAGAGGTGGTTCTGGCGCATTCTCGAAGTGGCGTATCTTGTTATTAACATCTTATACATGATCTCTCTCACAAAGGTCATCAGCTCGGAAAGCTTTGCTGCTAATCGCTGGAGCTACGGACAAATAATTGCAGTAACGGTCTGGGGCCCTGTCATTGTCAAGCTGTTTGATCTCTTGCTTTGTGAGTATTCCCAGTTTTGGTGTTGTGGCCTTTTGCTAATGCATATATAGCTGGACCACCCAAGAACGGTATGAGGTTAAATTCAGGTCCGCCACGGTTACGCATCGACAACGTTATAAATGGTCGAGTAGGAACATCTGCAGATGAAATTATAGAGGACGACAACGAAACCGACAGATATGATGAATCGGAACCAAAAGCTAGAGAAGAGGGTTTCATGATTCGTGAAGCCCATACGCTGCAGCTGGGGAATTCAAATAATGAGGCTGAAAATGAGATGAAAACGGTAAAACCAAGAGGAGCGGCAACGCCAAAAGGGAAAAGCTCTGGAGGTGTAAATGAAACCGGACGAGATGATGATTGATGAAAGTTTGTATATATTCATGATAACGACTGCTTATGATGAGCTATGTAGAGTATATAAGTTTATGTAATATGAAGCCATTGTCATTTCTTCAGCAATAACTCGAGTTGATACAGAATTAGCCTCGGCTAAACTTGAATCATTTCATTTGAACCGCCATTTGCCAATGGAAGGTCCCATCTAAGATCTAAACTAAGTTGCCTTCCGCTTCCACTCACATCATCGCCCAAGCTCCCAGCCATTTAAACGTATTTCCCCACCAGAGCTTCCCCCTTCTTCAACGATCGCCCGCCGAATCTCTCGATGATGAGATGAGCACAAAACCAAAAAGCAGGCAAGCTCTTTCCTCGAGCTGAGCTTTTCCCCGTTTATTTTTCCCCTCTCCAAGCCTCACTGCGTCATCATTACTCTCTTCACGTGCTGCATCGCGCCGCATCAGGGAGCTCTTTCCCCGCGAGTGACATCATCCAGCTATGACAAGCTCCCGGCGTCATAATACAAGAGCTTCCCTTTTCTCTTGCTGCTTTGACTCCTTTTATTTTCATTTCTCACTATAATTCTTCAACCAGCCATCAATTGAACCTCTCTTCTTCAACACTAAAATAATTAGGTCAACCCTCTCTAAAACAACAACCCTCAACTCACGCATCATGTCTTTCCTCACTGAGAACGTCATCCGCCGTGTGGCCCTCGCTCCCCGCGTCATTGCCTTCCAGACGCCACGAACATTTACCACCAGCTTTGCCGCCCGGCGAACTGCTACCGACGCTGTCAAGGACACGGCCAAGAAGATTGACCGTACCGTGAGCGACAAGATTGTCGACGGTATCGAGGCTGGAGGTTAGTCTTTCCACCCTCAGCACCCATTCTGGTCATGTCAATTGCTAACAATCCCCTGCAGAGAACGTCGCTCAAAAGGCAAAGCATGTTGCCCAGGATGCCACCAACGGTGACGCTGCCGGAAAGGCCCAGGAGCTGCGAGGAGAGGCCAAGGGCAAGGCTCAGGAGCTCAAGGGAGAGGCCAAGGGTGCTGCTGAGCAGGCCAAGGGCAAGGTGAAGGGTGCCGCTGATGAGGTCAAGCACAAGCTGTAAGCAAAGCTTGAGCTTGTATGGATGATGAAGAAACATAATGAAGGTCAGGCCCAATGATGGTCTGCTATTGTACGATTACAAGCCATGCATCATACGGTTACGGAAGCAATTTAATGCATTGAAAGCCATCAGCTCATAATATTGTTTTAAATACAATCTGTCATGAGAACTTGACTAAATAAAACAAGAATGTGTGAATGACATGATGAGCCAAGACGTTTCATCCCTTGCCACTGTACCTCAGATACATTCTTTTAGAGAAATTGACGTCATTGCACCTTTAAAAATCGCTGTCTTCTTCACCATATCATAGGCTATGTACATTCATTATATTATGTCTGTCTTCCTCTCAACTGCCTCGTATCATCAGGGTATCAAAAGACAAACAAACTTCCTTCCCAATTCCTTTCAATATTAGTTAAAACGAATCCATACGCTTGCTTATCATCTCTCCACATTTATCAAGTTTCCTTCTGTCCTTAAGCCATGTTGGTCTTCTTTGGCTGAGCATCAATCTCGCCAAGCGGGAAGCGAACCCAAGTCGTATCCTCTGTCATGAGACCAGCAGCGCCAGCGTAGAAAGCCAGAAAAGCGCAGATGACTGAGAACGCACCTCCCGTCTTGTTGATTCGAACCGCAGCATTAGGGTGAAGAGTCTGCAGAAACTGGGCAAGACTGAGGAAGAAGAAGGCGAGGAACAGGCAAAAGAACACCGACAAAATGGCAATGTTGGTCTTGAGGGCGGCAATGAAGAAGATAAGCGTCAAGAAACACCAGAGGATCAGGAAGATACCCAAGGCGAAGCTGTAGGCATGGTCGTCTCCCTTGTATGCGTCCTTGATGGCGAGGTCGGGAATGAAGAACATGGCAAAGGCGAGCCAAAAGGCACCGTAGGAGCAATGGACAGTGGTACCGAAGGTGTTGCCTACACGGAACTCCATGAGACCAGCGAAGAACTGAGCAATGCCGCCGAAGAAGACAGCCAGACCGAAGATGGCTTGATCAGGGCCAACACCGCCGAAGGGATTGGAACCGGGGAGACTAAGACAAGCAGTTAGTAAGATTCGTAGGTGTATAGTTGACATCGACTTACCCAGCACCGCACTGATAAAGACCGAGAACAAAGGTAGTCAGGGCGAAGCTGATCAAGCCCAGGGGACCAGGGTTGGCAACTTTGAAGAATTGTGGGTTGTAGACCTGGGACACCATGGACTGGTGAGGCTTCTGGACATTGTTGTTGTGGCCTTCATGATAATGGCTAGGATGGTTGCAGTGGTGATGCAGAGCGTCCTCTTTGTCTGTGTATTGCGTAGGGGTAGTTGCCCCGTGGGAGGGAGGAGATCCTGAAGACATCTTGATCAAGTCTTGGACTGAATACGAAATCCGAGTAAGAATAGACTATATCAATAAAGTTGAGAGGGTAGAGTTAAAACAGAAGAACCTGGGGAATAAGGCTGGAGACAGATCTTGGACAGTCCACTCGGGGGCTATAGCTTTATAGCTTCATCACGGCTACCCCATACTGTCATGGAGATGACGAGGGGGCGAGTACCCAATTCCTTCTGTCCGTCGTATAGGGGACGGCAAGTTCCCCAAGATGGAGGGTCAAAGTGGTAGGATCAACATGATAGCAAAGAGTAGTGATACAGTAAACCAATGTGGTAACATTATGGTCATTGGAACATGGCTCGTTCTCGTGAGTTTAGGACCCACTGCCACAACAACACTTCAGCAGGAACATAACCAAAGGGTTAAGGATGGACACAAGGTCAACCCAATCTGGACGGAACCTTTGCAGGGAATAGTTACAGGCCGGGGGAAAGCTGGATATGTCGGCACATTGGGATGGAGATGTTGTAGAGGATTCACGCGAAGCGGAGTCTTTGTCCAGGGTATAGTCCAGTCGTCATAAGTCGAATCGTTGCAATATGTGGCGACCCTTGTTAGGTCCAAGCGGACATGGAGACGGATAAGTCGAATCAGTCGGTCCTTTCAAGCTGAGCCTTGAAGTCTCTTGAAGATGTTATCAGTGTCGGCCCCAAGAATTCCACTTCTTTTCAAGCAGGGATATAATATAACCAGGGCCCATTGTTGAGGTTTCTGCCAAGCCGGGAGAAGGATCCTGGCCTCGCCTAACATTGTTGAGCCTCATCACGAACATCCAAGATGAATCAGACCGGGCACTTGTAGCCCGGAGGTTTTAGTCAAACACCGAAAAGATTGGAGTGAAGATGACGTCCGAATGGTGTCGGTGGTTAGTTCCCAGTGGAGAGTATGTCATTGATGGAAGAATTCCGCTCTCAAACTCCACTCTGTTAATCACAAGTCGCAACCGTAAAAGAAGAAGCTTCGTCGAGTCATGTTTAGGCTGACCTGAATAGTTTCATTGTCCTATTGGACCCGGCACATGAACTGCCGTCCCCTGCTACCGTCGCTCTGGTCGATCCCCTAATTGGTTTTCCCCATAATGATGAACACGAGACCCCAAGGATGTATCCCGTCTTGCAACCCAATGGCGGAAGCGGACTTGAGCTGAATGAGGGGAAGCATAAAACGCAATTGAGACGAGAGTTGTGTGGACCAGAGCTAGATCGAAACTCTTCTCATGACGATGGGCCGATGATCGTCCTGTCTATCGTTATTCCCGATGGTTATATCCCGCCTCAAGGATATAATTCTCGGGTTCGCTTGAACGGAGCTTCGGTTACGTTTGAAGCAATTACCGAATGATTCAGAATCGTGAATGTATCTCGATGTTGTAAGACAGTACCAGAGACTCGGATATGTCGGCAGCAGTCATGTTTCGAATAGGCATTGATAGACTCTGCTTATTTGCATGTTGGCCGCATCAATTTATCCGCCAAGAGGCCGTGAAGCGATTTATCCGCTGCGAAAAACCCAACCAACATAGAAATTGGGGAATGATTGGTAACAAATTCGATGGTAACTTGAACGGAATGTGGGAACGAATGCGTTGCTGACTGCAAGGGTACCTCGGCTCATCGGCAGATCTAAGCAGGGATGATCTTGAAGGATTCCTTCACCGAAGCCTTCACCACGGTGAAGCCTCAAGCCCCGTCACTGTGGCTCAGCTGTGGCGTTCAAGGTGGATCTAGATCGCCGGTTTTCGGTCGGGAATTAGATAATCCCTGTCCTCGAATGTGGGGTAACGGCTTGACGTGCTCATTCGCTGCTTGTGATGCGCCGCTTAAACCTCCATCCATCTGCTTAGAGATCCTGCTCTAACATGCTCAATCCACGATAGCTATACTCTCAGCTTGCGGCGCTGAACATGTTTTCCATGTCCCTAGGCCTATGCCACTCATAGTAATCGCCATGCCGTTGAACAAGTCTGCTATCTTTCTGGGCTCCTGCAATGCCTTCCCCGCCGTGTCGAGCCCGAGTATTCCGTCGTTCCGGTCTATAACGTCATCTAGAGGGGCACCATCTAGATACGCTTCAGCAACGGCTTGCTCGATAAACCGATGTAAACGATACGCTACAGTAAATAACGACCGGCGAGGTAGCTTCGACCACAATAATGTCCCTGAATGGCCCAAGACTAGTTATCCTTCTCCCTACGAGATCTTCGCCATGAAGAATGACGCTCCATACACCAAGCACCGATTCTACCAGCTCGTCAAAGTATACCATCCCGACAGACACAGCCATACTCCCGATATCGATAAAATCCCCCATACAACCCGTCTAGAACGCTATCGTCTCGTCGTTGCCGCCAACGACATCCTCAGCGATCCCTCCAAGCGCCAACTCTATGACAACTACGGTGTAGGCTGGTCCGGTGGTCGGCCTCAGACCATCAACGAAACCTTCCGTGACGCTGACCGCGCCTGGCGTCATAGGGCTGGGTCTGCTGCGCATAACGCTACGTGGGAGGACTGGGAGCGCTGGTACGATGCTCGCGATGGCAGGACCAAGGATCCCCTATACATGTCCAACGGTCTTTTCGCCACTCTTGTTGTCGTCATGTGCATGATCGGAGCCTTTGCTCAGATGAGCAGAGCGGAACAGTACGGTGCTGATATCATGGAGATGAAGAACCAGGCCGACCTCGCCATCGGGCAGCAGGTGGCCCGAAGGAACACAATCGCTTCAGGCAGATCCAAAGACGAGCGTGTTGATATGTTCCTAAGGGACAGAGAAAACCTAACTTATGCTTTCGAGCCAGGCAAGTACGATAACGAAGTGCTGCAGGCAAGCTCTGTTGCAAGCCCGAAACAGAATGGAAGGGCATAAAGTTATGATGCTTGACGGATGAAGCAACATGGGGTTGGTGAGAACGTGCCTTGTTTTGCTCTGGTCCTATTTTGCCTTTTGAGATATCATCGTGTTTAAGCACGTAAGGAGTTTGGAGTTTCATAATATTATTGTTTAACCCCTCGATCCATTTCGAACATACAAATTCAATCAAATACGAGACGATCTATAAAGTAGTTGTTCATATTGAAGAATATCCATGACAGCATGTGCTTCTTCTCAATATCCCTGCCTCTGCTGTGTAGTGCTCTATGCAGCTGATTGGCATTCTGAAACATGATCCAAAATGAGACAAGACGGTAATTTTGAGAATACTATAGTTGGTGACCTAGACTTCCCCCTCTAAACTACCAAGTTTAGATTTCATGTGTTGAGTAGTCTCCCAAATTTGCCTTATGATCATTATTCCAAGACCCAATCTGTAGCACAAAGATTCATGGTCTCACCCTCAGTCAGAAATACCGAAATTAAGCCAACCCCTGTTGAACCAGAAAATTTCTTTCTTCCCAAGGCCTGATGCGAAACTCCTACTGATAGTTTCTTCCATGATCCTCCCCCAGATCCCTACCAGGCCAAGAAGACGAAGTGCTGAATCTCGAAGTCAACGGCGGCGGGTTTACGACATGCCCGCTAGCATACGACGAATGTCCCGCAGGCACCGGTGATATGGGCGATATATCATCGTCAGGGCCTCCATGAGACTCAGAGCCTGGCAGCTCCGCGATGTGTCCTCCCCCAACGGTATACACACGCGGCTTCTGCCACATCCGAGTGAAGCTCTTGACCTCTGCCACCGCAGGCTGAGGTGTAGGCGAAAGTGTCTCCCTTGGATCACCGTAACTGGCCCAGGAATCAGGTAGTGTAGACACTAGGTCGGTGTAAGTGCTCAGTTCAGGAAGCGAGGGATGTGTCGGTGGTGAACGGCTAGATATTGGGGTTTGTGGAGGAGTAGATGTGTCGCTGGACCAGCGTCTGCGTCTTCTGCGGACCAGGAACCAGATTGCTGATGCTATCATGAATAGGCCAAAGACGACCCCAATAGCAACCGCAGCAATGCCCCCATCCGAAAGACCAGGGGATGTTGATGAGAGAGCCTCGGGATCATGGCTGCTAGTAGGGGTCGCCGTTGCGTAATTGGTGTCATTATTTGTAGTGACCTCTGGTGTGTCTATATTTTGAGTTGAGGCACTTGTCGATGCAGCAGATGTATGATGCCGACTTTTCTCCGTATAAGGATTCATGGTCTTGGTCACCATCCGTGTTGTTGTTAGAATACCTCCTTCTTCTTCATCGTCTTGGTCGCCTGGGGCCTGTTCTAGATATGTCGAGCTATCGATGGTCACAGTTTTCCATGTCCACGGGCCAGTCCTGTCCTTGTCAGAAGCAAACACAATACGTGTTGGGAAAATAGAGGCCATGAGTTTGTCTATCTCAGAGAACAGGTTCGTTGCCAATGTACCGGGGTTTGCCATAACCAAACTTGATTTCGTGCGCACAATGGAGGAGAGCTATGTTTATTGGAGGCGCGTGCCATTGTATCAACAGCCCGTGTTTGCTACCTTGTCCTTCAGTGCGCAAGAGAACGCAGTGGTGACACCAGTGATGCTCGGCAAAGCCCCATTGTCGGACCGGCCACTATCTTTAGGAACGAGTGCTTGAGGACTAAACGCCATCTTGACTGGCAGTTCGGTGACACGATGCCGCTATGCGGACGGTCAACGTGACAGGAAAAGGGCTGTGCCATTGATCATTGTAACGTTCTTGCTTGCTGTGTGTCTATGAATCACATATTTCGCAGAGTCTCAACCTTTGCCCTCATGACGCGCTCAGCATTTGCAGGGACAATACGTTCAGTCGGTCCAAGCCGCATCATCTTGCCAACAAGAAACATAAGTTTACCCTGGGGAAACTTATCAGAGTTGACAAACTCTTGTAAGATCTTATCCTCCCCTTCCATAGCCTCATTAGCTAGGCTCTCATATTCCTCCTCTGAGATCTCCTTGAACCACAGATCGTTCTCCTCGATGGCTTGAGTGACTCCACCGTCTATCTCATTGAGATAGATGGCGAAAAGGAGTTCCTTGGCTACCTTGCCCGTGATTTGCTTGCGCACCAGGTGGTAAAGAAGCTGTGAGAGGTCTGAATCAGGCACCTGCTCGCAATCGCCTTCTGGAGTGAATGTGAGGTCTCGGGCTGCAAGAGGTCCCGCCTTGTAAGTAGTCAGGCGGCCAAGCTCATGAATGATCCAGTTGCCAACTAGAGCAGAATAGCTTTTAAACTCTGGCATTTCAGCTTCACTGAGCTCCTCGGCCAGCTTGCTCTGGATGGAGTGGAGGACCTTGTAATAGTACTGAACGCGAGAGCCGTTTTCCAAGTTGATCAGTGACAGAGCATCTTTTGCTGTAAGACCGAATCGAGCAATCAATGTATCCAACTCTGAATCAGGAGTGACAGCCAGTGACTGTCGCAGGTGGCCTAATAGGTCGTTCCCAATGACCAGAGGTGCAATATCAGGGTCGGGCATATATCGATAATCAACTTCACCCTCTTTTCCACGTAGTCTCCGCGTTTCAGTGGAACCAATAGACCAACCGCGAGTCTCACTAGCGATAGTACGTCCAGCTTCTATTTCACGAATTTGACGGTCACGCTCCGCGATGATGGCGTCCTCAACCGCTTTGATCGTGCTCAAATTCTTGATTTCGGTTCGCGTACCGAGGGAGGGGTTAGATCCATCAGTTCTGCGAACCGAAACGTTGACATCTGCTCGCAGACCTCCCATCTCCATGCCCGATACGCAGGCATCAACGGTATTGAGCAGCATCTGAATCTTCCGAACAAGAACAGCAGCGGTACGAGGGTGGTGAAGTTCAGGCTCTGTGATGATTTCAATGAGCGGAATGCCCACACGATTGAAATCGAGCCACTGAACATTACCGGTCTGAGCAAGTGTCTTTGCCGTATCCTGCTCGAGCTGGACTTGCTTGATTCCAATCGTCACACTTTCGCCATCTTGAGGGGAGATTCCGTCTCGAGAAAGGAGAGTAATATGTCCGTTCTTGGCAAAGGGCTCATAGTACTGAGTAATTTGATACCCGGACGGTTGATCCCACCAGAAGTAGTGCTTTCTGTCAAAGCGACTGACCTCTTGAACGTCACAATTCAGGGCCAGGGCTGCGCGTAGAGCAGGAATCAAAGTCTCCTTTTGGAACAGAGGCTGGCTGCCTGGCATGGCAACGTCGAAAAGAGCCACATGGCTGTTGGGATCATCGTTGAAAGACGTGACAGCTGGCGAAAATAGCTTATGGGCGGTGTTGAGTTGGGCGTGGATCTCGATACCAACAGTTAACTCCCAGCCATCGACCGTTTGAGAATCGCCCTTTGATTTCTTTTTACCCTGCTTCTTTGCCTGCTTTGCCTCGTCCTTTAACTGTTTTCTAAGAGGCACTTGCTGCGTCTGAGGTGGTGTGACAGATTCAGGAGAAACGTGCAACAGCCTGATTGTGTTTGCAATAGATGCGGCTGCTGAAGGTAATGTAGGGCGTCTAGATATCTGACGCGCACCGAGACAGCCCTGGCCGGATATTTGTCCTTTCAGCAGGTACCTGCTGAGGACAGAAGTTGGCATGCGTGCCATGACAAATAAAATGAGGTGAAACTCGTCTGATGGGTCTTAAAGACAGGTCGGTAAGCTCTGGAAGGTCAAGGGTGTGGTTATTGTTCTCACAGCCTGATCAGCTTAGTCTCCTTGGCGCCGTATAGCATCAGTTCCCTAATCGTAGAGCCTCGTTGGTACTGCAGTACAAATGAGGCGCATTTGCATATCAGTTTGATAGGTGTGGTAGCTCGATTGGAGAGATAAGAGTGAGGGTTGCGGTGGTAATGCGCTGTGAGTTGGCAGTATGATTGAGGGTGATCATATGCCTTTTTATCATACCAGGGTTTTCTGTGACCACAAATTGACAATTACGAAAGTACCTCGGCTCAATTAGCCTTGAACAAAGCCTCAAAGAGTCATCTTGGACTATGTAGGCTTCTTTGGTGTTGAAGCGGATCTAAGCGGGCCGTTACATGAATATGCATTTAAGCGGTCGATCAGCTGCCCGCTAGATGCATCACACTAACAAACTTCGCCAACTGCAGCAACATGATTATCGATAGCATCAACTTCTTCAACAACATCCGGTATGGTGTAGTGGCTAACATTTCGCGCTCTCATAACCTGAGAGATCAGTACCGCGGAGCCCAGGGTTCGATTCCCTGTACCGGAGGATGTACCATTACCTTTTTGCGTGGTTTGACGCTGGCTGAGTGGCTGGCTGGCTATGCTCAACACCACCCACACCATCCATCTCACGCATAACAAATGCAACGCAACTCATCTTTTTGCTCCAATGGCAAGCTAAGATCCTCAGCCGGAATGCGGCTTAGCAGCTTGCTCAGTCGTCGGCTGAAACAAGGCACCACATGTGCGGGCTGACTGATAACGACACACATCATCGTCATCTTATGCCCATGTTGCTTCAAGAAGTCTTGAAGCCTTGTTTCTCATCATTTGTTCTGTCCTTCCTTCGCTCTCATTACTGAAAATATCAGCGGAATATCTTTGTCTCACATAGGCTTCTACTCTTGGATTGACATCTACCGGTTGTTCACCATAAAGCGCCAGTGCCCGGTGCTACGCTACATCAAAAGGCTCTTCGTGGCTCAGCTTGAGTTCCGGCAGGCTATCATAATAGTCGAGGTACTGAGGTTCTTTATACTTGCTGTATCAAAGCTTGATCAGCACGAAGTTCACCACAACCACATGGTGGCATCCTTGTGGGATATCATACCTGTGCAATCCAGCAATATCGTACAGAACGGCAATCAACAATAAGCTACATACGTTTCAACTATTCAACATTAAAAGCTTCTATCAGACGAGCTGTATAGAAGTTTTGTATCGATTTAGGTGAACATACCCAAACTCGGCCTCCCAACGGCTGCTTCCTGGCATAACATCACGATGGATGCCCAAAATCAAGATCAGTCAAAGACCTCCTGGTCGTCCTCTGAGAGTTCGGGAACAGAGAGTAGCATATCCCCTCAGCCTACCGTTGAAGACTGCAAAGACACTGCGACTCAATCGCCCAGCGAAGGCGGGACTCAATACCCAACGCCGCCTAGTTCCTCATCCAAGATGGATAACGCTTCCGCCAACGTTCAACATACAACCTCAACTGCCACCGGGTCCACCGTTACGCAACTCACGCCTAACGAGGACACGGCCGGATCTAAGAGTAGCAGTAATAGAAACAGAATGACAAAGGAAGGCAAGAATTACAAGTCCAAGGCAACACATCGGCCTGGTGCTTTATCATCCGTACCGGAACCGAACCCCCTCAGAAAGGAAGCATTCACATCTTCATCTCCGGACTCGAGCTACTTCAAAAGTCCGCTTGTAGGTCGTCAAGTACCAGCATCAGCGTTTACCCCTGCAGCCGTACCCGTTCCCATCAACGCCAATTTTCCCCAATCCCCTATCAGTCCTGTACCATTCCCGGGTTGGGGGCCAAACCATCCTCCTGTCGGTTACCCTCCGTCTCAGGGTGCGTTCCCTCCTCAGCACTCTGGATTACCATCCACCGACCATAATTACCATTCCGGGTTTACTTTTGTGAATCCCAGCTCTTTTCCCAACCATTCTTCTGTGTATGATCAACAATATCCTACAACTGAAGAGCAAACGGCTGGTCAGAACAACGAGAACATGGATTTACTCCCCCTTGAAGCACTCACTGGGTATGCATCAATTGCAGCCAGGGTATCAGGCCAGTTCGAACCACATCTTAAGCCGCTGTATCGGCGGTTCGACTGGCTCCATCATCGTACCCTCTTGTATCATCAAGACCAACTTGCGGAATTGGAACAAGAACTAATCGGCATCGACTCGATAACCACTCGACACGGTGGATATCTGCCTGTTTCTGGACGAGAAGAGCGGATGATGGGGTATGAAACGCATCGGCGCAGGCATCGAGTGATGGATAAGATAGAGAGTCTCTTACGCCGATATAGTAAGTACACCAAGGAGTTTTGCTCGTCGTCATCTAACTGATCTAGGACATTTAGTCATGTCCCTAGAAGACATGCAAAAGTTACCAGGACCTACAAATGATGATGTTCAAGCTTATAGAAACTACCTTAACCAGCGCCAGGTCTTGGTAGAAGCAGAGACGCAGTTCCTCGGAGCAGACGATCTGGTTGCTCTGTCTCAAAGGTTGGCATCAGATCCTCCAGTGGATAGCCAAGCGCAAACGCAGCCACAGCCCGGTCAAGGAGATGTCCCTATCCGGGCCCTGATGAATGGGTTTTCCCTGAGTTTTCTCTGCCTGGCTATGCTGCTGGTGACTCTTCCAGACTTTGCAAGTCGACTGGTCATGGTTGTGTGCTATGGCGTTCTCGTAACTACCGTGCTGTCAGCGACAGGACATCTACGGCGGTTAAGACAAGTGTTTGAAAGCTGATGATGGCTATATATAACTTTGGGAGACCAGTCTTTCTGGACTTTTGGGGCGGTTGTTTCATTGACGTTCTCCTTTAGACTGTAGGCTTTTCGGGTTCTTTGCAAATTGGAGGCCTTGATTGGTATACCTGGGATATTTGATACCACATATATCAAGTTCTCACTTTGTGTACATTCTGTTCCAGTTCCTCAGAAGCACTCAACTGGCTTGTTAGGACATCGCAGCTCACTCGTAAATGGAGTGAATAGTTAATAAACAGTTATTTCAAACCGTGGTATAACAATCACTTAGGGCGAATGGTTTAGTGGTATAATACTCCCTTAGCATAATTCGTCCGAATAATCCTTCTGGGAGTGGTCCAGGGTTCGATTCCCTGTTCGTCCATTGTAGATGGTTAGATCCCATCAAATATCTTCTTTTTTGCGCGTTGGTGTTGTGGATACTTGCCTACCCTGCAACAGAGCGTAGGAAAATCCATTACTCTCCCTTTACACCCAGGTGTCAGTTGTTTTTGATTAAAAAAGAAGAGACAACATTTGATTCTTTTTGCTTTAGTGTGCATCCATTTACGTGGATATAAGCTGGATGTTGTCTATATTATATGCAGTGGAGGAATTGTCATCTTAACGTTAAAGATACTATTGAAAGAAGCATAACAACCAGTAAAATGTAACAAACCTGAGTGGTCTTTCTATGACTCATATGCATGAAGGTTTTTGGAAATGAATAAAAGTATCTAGGTACATAAAGAACCTGTCTTTTCTCCGTGCGCTGTTGGTGTTGAGAGTTGGTCACCATTTAGATGTTTTATTTCTCTGGTCATAGCGACCGGACTATGCACTCGAATTGTATGATTTTGGGGCTGACAAAGGACCCTAAGACATAGCGTTTTACTATGAGAACCCACAGACTCGCTTGTCCCCATCAGTCTGCCCAGTTTGCTTGACTCTCCTCGGAGACGGCCTGTACTTCATCGGGTACTCACTCTGAGGCACAGGCGAGTGACATGACACAGATGCACTGCCCAGACAGACACGTGTTGGGGAGACGAGAGCACGACGCCTTTGAGTGAGATTCCCTTGACTCTGATTCCTGCAGAGTTTTGATGTTGAGCGAGGATATCTGCAGCGTTGTTCAGCAGCGATATTGCAGCTACAGAGCGCAGTGAGGTCGCGGCCTGACTGAGAAGCTGCATGATCAATCTATCTGAGGCGTATATGGCTAATGCTGTGTATAGACATGCGAGATGCCGCTGTGGTTGTAACGTTGCACAACTTCCGCAGCATCGCACATCCAAGGAGAGTTGCAGTGCAAGTCTGGGAGTCTGAGTAATTAGACATGCGATGGCAAGGGTCTTGTCTTGACCGAGGTGATCTGTCTCTTTCTCGAGGGCTGTTGATGTCTGATGAGACTGCAAGAGTTTTTAGACAGGCTGAGAATGGTATGGTGATATCGCTAGAAAGAACATAGACTATTCCAACCATATACTTTCTATGCACTCGTTCTTCGTCAGCGGCTCATATTGTGCAACTCGGCGTGGGATATATGGGTATTGAAGTGCACAAGCATGTCGACTTGTCAAAATACAAATGACCTCTGTGTTAGAAACTTGAAAGAAGAAAGAACACTATTCAAAAGAAAGAAAGACAAAAAACTACTGAGCAGTTTGGTTCTTCTAGGTCATCCAAGTCACCCTTCATCAACTCAGGGGCAAACACCAAAAATGGGATGCCTCAACACTACATCTGGTGCAACAACATCAGTAACACCAAATAACGGCTGTTGCTGAGCAGATTCTGCCTAACAATAGCTTTTTTTCTCTGCCTGCTCAATAAATTCGTCTCCATTGTTCGACGGTTGCCCCTTGAAACCAGAGTCGACAGCTGCCCGTCATTGGCAACGGCCGACAGGAACTGACAAAGAGCTATCGAGTGACTGTCATTGTTCACGTCTGCCTAGAAAAAGATTTTCTGTTTCTTCTCTTCCCTTCTCTTTTCTTCCTCACCCTTCATCCTCCTCCTCCATCTTCTGCACTTTATCACCACCCTCTCCTCTCGCATCGTCCTTTGCATCTGCAAACACTCCTCTCTAGCATCTTCAAAGAAACAAACCTGTGAGTATTTATTTCTTCTTCTCCCTCTTCTTTTTTGCGAGTACTCGAAGGTTCTGCGAGCGTTTATTTATCTCTCTTTCGCTCGCACTTCTTCGCCTATACCATTCACTTCCCCAGCAACATCTTCCTCGCGCGCGCTCCTCCCTCCTCTCTGCATTCATTTCTTCTTCACTATCGCAAAGGATAACAAGTTAACAATTCCCGAAAAAGCAGGCCCTCACCGTCTCGATGGCTGTCTTCAAGCTCAAGGCCCTCGCCAGCATTCTGGCTCTCATCGCTCCCCTCGCTGTTGGGGCCACTGGCGACGAGCACGCTGCTCTTTGTACGTGTTCGTGCCCTCTATTATCTCTCTTTTGTTTTATTCTCGCTAACCTCTCTTTAGCTGCTCAGACCGTCACTGACGCTCCCATTACCGAGCAGCATGGCTCTGCTACCACTGACGGTAAACACTCTCCTCTCCATCCCTCAACTTCTACTGACTGACCTCCACAGGCACCGTCCTCTACACCATGAGCGTCTGCGTCGTCACTCACCAGACTGAGTGCTCCATGGTCCTCTCCACCGGCGGCGATGTCCCCCCTTCTGCCGCTACCAACGAGCCCTCTGTCCCTGTCGGAGGCCAGCCTTCTGGTCCTGCTGGCGGCGAGCCCACCACCTACCACAGCGAAGGCATGTCTTCTCCCACCGAGGGTTCTCCTGCTCCTAGCGAGACCGGTGTTCAGCCCAGCGATGTCCCTGCCGGCTCCGAGCCCGGCTACTCTGCCCCTACTGCTGGTACTACTCCCGGCGAGCAGCCCGTCCCCGTCCCGATCCCCTCCGGCGGTGGTGAGCCTGTTCCTCTCCCATCTGTTCTCATCAGCACTACCGACGCGTCCGGAAACCCGACCGTCCTAACCACTGCCTACGACGAGCCCTCTGTCACTGACACCGCTACCGTCACTGGCTCCGAGACCGTCTACGGCACCACTGCCTCGGGCTCCTTCACCGAGTCTGTCGTTTCGTCTGCTGACGCGACCGGAGAGGAAACTCCCACTGGCACTCCCAGCATCACCGCCAGTGCTGCTCGCATGCTCGCTCCCGGTGCCATCCTTGGCCTCGCTGGCATGGTCATTGCTGCCGTCTTCTAAACAACCTCTAGATCACAACCCCATGTATAAGCACTCTACACTCGGATATCTCTTTCACACTAGAGAGAAATGGACTGTGTTGGATGGCTTGACATGGAACCTCGTTGATCGTTGGTTTTACAAACTGAGGAAGTAGGATGATGGCATACACAGGATTGTGATTTTTGGCATTTCGGAACATGGTGGAGGGTCGTAATACATGCTTTACTGTACCTAAGTGCTTTAGGAATGAACCTGGCTTTATTCTAACCACGCTGTCTTGATTCCATTTGTTGACTATACCCCGTGAAACTATCCAAACTAAAGTGCTAACAACTGGCCACCTCTTGATACGCCGTCGGTTATTGACGCCCATTCGAAATCTTGATATCTTCATTCCTTAGCATGACACACAGGGCAGCCTCCTCTCATCTTGTCCTTCAACAGTCGCGCTCTCATCACCTTCATACCTACAGAGTACCGACTGCTCTCTTCAGAACCATTACCCAGCTCCACGTCCACCTTCTTACCTCCATGCAGCATCTCCAGGAGGTGACTCACGTGGAAGACATGCCCACAAGCATATCCTACCAAAGTCTCCATCTCATACTCGGTAAACGGCTCATGACATCTCGCGCAGTGCCCTGGTTTAGGTACCCGGTGATCATGGTCCGTCGATGGGTGAGCAGCGTTGCGTTCTGGATTGTCCGGGTCCGTAGGAACGTCCTTGACTTCAACATCCACATGCTCGTTTTCCTGCACGACTACTTCGAATTTGATGCCTTTACGTTGTCCGGCTCGGAGCTCGTTCTGAGCCGAGGCCACCTCGCTGCGAAGAACTCGCGCAACTCCTGAGCTGATGCTGTATTGTATCTCATGCTCCTTCATCATGTGCGTGAGTCCTTCTCTAAGCCCTTCGATCTCGAGTCCTTCGGGAATCCGCTGCACCACGGTAATTGGGTTGATGGCCGTACCAACTTGCTCAAGCAGACCTCGGATGAAGCTTGGTTTGTCCATGCTATATTTGAGAAGGTCTTCCCATAGGTCAGGGTCGTCTTGTTCCTTAGCAAACTCGATTGCCTTGTGAACATTCTTGAGACGATCAATGATGAGGTACAGAGCGCGTTTCATCTGGCCCGTTTTGGAGTATAGAAACACCAGCTCATCATAGTATGAGAATGTCTCGCACTCTTGAACAGCCTGCAGCAAGTTAGTAACGATACCATAATCTTAAGCACAGACCCGACTTACTTTTTCAAATGTGTACGAGACCGAGCTCTTGAGATACTGCATGAGCAACGACCGGTCAAATGTTGCGAACAGATGGACTGCCAAATCCGCAAAGTTGTCCACCAAAGACTGACTGTCCATGACCAGTCGGTCCACATTCTCTCCTGAGTGCTCCTGAATACCTTCGCCTCTCCATAAACCTCGGAAGTAGAAGTATATGTACAGGTTGAGCTTCTGGGCTAGGAGCTGCTCCACCACAATGTCGGGACGCAAAAGGCCATGCTGGGCCTCGTCGACGAGTAGAGTGATGGCTTCAGATGTAGCCTGTTCAAGCTCTTCTGCTGTCATCTGATCTAACTTGCCTGGTGGAACTCTGAGACCGATGAAGCTGGGGATATCATCTGCAACCGCTTCCGCAAGATGGTTGTCTCTAATCAACCTAAAGGCCGAATCTGCATCATGAAGTCTGATGTAGCACTTTAGGGCTTCGCGATATCGGCCGTTGGCCTCATGAAGCCTCGCTAGGCTTTCCATCACAATCCGCCAATCCCGGCCTTTTTCTCCATCATCAATGCTGTCTTCTCGTACGTCTCGGTACTTGAGCTGGTTTTCTAACGCAGTCGTAATGGTCTTGATGTCAAAGAGCTCCGGAGACCAGCGGTCTAATAGCTCCCTAAACTTTGGCTTGTCATTTTGGATGTAATGTCCTAGCACGACTTCGTATATTGTTGAGGGAAGTGGTGGGTGCATCGGCTCTGTTGGAATGTAGTTCGTTATAGCATCGAACTTCTTCGCACCAGCAAAAGTCCATACCCATTTCTCCCACTTGTCTGGTGTCTTGAGTACTTTGCCGCACACCTTACCTGCAGAAGCCCAGTCATCCTCCTCAATGAGTTCCTGGATCCAAAGCTGCCCGATCCGTCTCTTCTCTCGCTCAGCCGCGGAGTAAAAGTCTCGATACTGCGAGTCCACAACGGACTCGTCATCATCAAAATCGTCGCTAAGCCCTTGTTGTCTTGTTGGTGTGGAAGGGACAGCATCACTGGTTCTCTCGCTGAGCGGGGCCATAATATCGGGGTTTTCATCGAGTAGCTCCCACGCACGCTGGTACTGCTGACGCTCTAGAAGCCATTCCAAGTGATCGCTCAGGTCTCGCCTGGTTGCAAGAATACAGTCATAAGGGCTGTGAATGAAGATCTTGACGCCAGGCTTGACCAATCCTGAGTGGACCGTCGGTGAAGAGTTTCGGTTTGAGCCAGCTCGGATTGTCCCTGCTGACCTGAGGCTAGATCCATTATCATCTCCGCTCCCTCTGCTTCGAATACTAGCTCCAGAGCTAAAGAGAGACCGAGGATTAATAGCAGCATTCCACATGTCTGTTCCGATTCCAGCTATCGCCTCCAAAGCACCCCTCGAAGAAGCAACTGCGGATGCGGCGTTGCGTGCAGGCAAAACACCTAGGTGGTAGTCCCCTGACGATAACCTCTCATAACGACTAATGGTCAGACTATCCTTGTCGGCCTCGGCCTGAGAGTTTAGATCAATTAGACGGAGTTCCGGAGGTTGATTGTTTTGTCTGCGGCGAACACCGCCCGAGGGCTCGCTTCCTGTCGAAGGGTTCGATTTGTGCTTTCTGGTTGGTGATGTCGAAGGTGTAGCGGTGTCCTCGTCTTCATCCTCATCCTCTGGTAAACAATATGCAAGTACTAGCAAAAGGCTCTGGGTATATAAAGAAATGCCGGAGATGATACAATCCATACGAAGTCTGTTTGTAAGTTAGCTCCCACACACTTACCATCGCGAATGCCAGACAGAACTTACATCTTAACAATCTCTGCGCGCCCAACACTCTTCTCCCCTGCGTGACGGCCAACACCAACACCCCCAGGATGAACATGTATAATCCATATTGTCCCACCCCAGCCAACAAGCAATCGCTCTATATTCTTCTTGCCTGCTACGGTGTGCTCTTTGGGCTTTTCTGCGAGAGAATTGCCCTTACCGATAGGGTTTTGGTCAGAATCATCTACCTCAACAGCTTGTTCATCGATCCATTCGACACGGCCTTTCCACACACTGGCCATGGTCTCCCATTCGTCGGTCTGTGGCCGGTCAATATGTCCGACACGTTTCCACGCATCTTCTGCATCTGCACTTTCGAGATGGAGCTTCGATCGCATGATCTTAATACCATGTTCATTTAGCCAGACCACATATTTTCCGGACAAGGACCATTTGATGGTGCTAATAGCCCCCTCACCGGAGTGTAGAATTGTGTCCTTGCCTGTGTTGCTGCCAAGGCCCATACTACCCAACCAGCCTGAAGCTGTGGCTGCAGCAGTTCCAGTTGTGGTCGAAGTACTACGGCCTGGACCACCGCCTGTTGTAAGAATAAGCTGGCCAGCAAGTCCTCCTGAGAGGTAAGTTCGATCTGTCTTGAATTCTGGTGATAGGGCAACTGTTTGAACTGGGCGAGCAAAGTTCCGTAGCTGGACATCCTTCATATCAATCAAGGACTGCACACAGATGTTGCCGTCCAAGGATGAGGTAGCGACGTAGATATCATTTGAAGGTATTTTAGGGATCTGCGGCGCTTCACGAGGCCTTCTAGATGCTGCTGGGGATGGCTCTGTCTGGCGGCTGGAAGCAACGCTGGCATTACTAGGTGTGTGTCTTTGACCTGCCTCTGGCTTTTCGTTCGGCAATGGGGGTGGATATGGAGATATTGATATAGATGTAACAGAAGCGGAGTGTGCATGGTACACTCTCATGGACTGAAATACCGGAAGTTGAACGATGTGCTGAGCTCAAGTTAGAAGGGCCATATCAATAATTCGGCCCTGACTTACGATATTGCCGTTATGCGTTCCAACGATCTGTAGGCGAGTTAACAATTCTGACCTGTCCAAGCAGTCTTGAGCCTACCATTTTATCTCCGGCGACAAGAAACGCGCTAGTTGCATCGCCGTTGCGATAAACTCCATTAAGGTGTTGAGTCAACCGGGCATACTTGAGTTTTGGCTCTTCGTCCTCTTCGTCCTCGTCCTCATCTTCTTCATCACCGTCATCTTCGTCATCGTCGTCATCGTCGTCATCGTCATCATCATCGTCGTCGTCTTCCTCCTCTTCCTCGTCGTTCGTATCGTCATCTGGTTTTCCATGATTGCTCTCCCCGGTCTTGGTATTTTCAGCCTCGGGGCTCTCTTCGTCCTTCACCGCCTCCTCCCCTGAATTGTGCTTATTGAGCGCGCCATCATCGGGAGCTTCCTCCTTTACTGGTGAAGCTGTCTCGTTCGTATCGTGAGCTGGCGCATGCTCCGACTCTTGGGCCTCAGGATCACGCCCCTGTTCGTGGCTCGGTTGCGGTGACTGGTCCGTCATTGCAGTAGCAGCATTGATATCATTCTGGGAAGCGACAGGGCCCAGGAAGAGAGCGATTGTGCGGAGCGAAAGTCGGTGAGTCTGGTTGAAAGGTAGAAGTTGAAGCTATACCTAAGCTATGGCAGCTTCTGGAGGTGAATTGAAGGTGTAGGGAAGTACCTTGTACCTTGTAGCTACGTCACGAGGCAGCTCGGGGCAGCTTGGGCAGTTCTCGACGCGCCAAGAACGACCCAACCGTCGCGCCGAGCCCCACCATCCCACGTTAGATTCGATGCTTGTCTAGGTAACATAAACATCGTTTGAATACCTTCAATGCTTTGGTAACCGACAACAATCTGCCATTTGGGAAGCTATCGATAGCCTCTTCCACCGACCGATCGACCGACCAAATACAGCACACTAAAGCTGCTTATGGCGGCCATCGGAACATGGCGACGGTGAAGTCCCTGGGGTTGCATCAGCCCTCAGGGCTTCAACATGCCATCAACGAACAATTATTACCGGCAGATCCGCCCGCAACCTCGTATACATGGGATATTTCGACAGACGATCGATACGATGAGGATCTCGAGGACGAAATACTTACGACGGAACACTGCGTCATATGGTGTCGAGGTGGCATATTCCGCAAGACCTTCAGATTCGAACTCGAAAAGGAACCTATTATACAGGCTCTTCTAGCATATTTCCCGGCCTCGCAGGACGACAAACTTACTTCTCACGATGATAAGACTCAATCAGACCAGCGACCGACTTTGTCAAAGGCATTGGTGGTTTTTCTCAAGACTCAAGCGCACATCTATTTTCTATCCGGGACCAGCCATATCGTCCATATGCCATTCGAGGTCGAGTCCGCTTTCGCAGGCCCTGTGGGAGTTATCGTTCAGCGCAAACAGAAAGCCGAGAGTGTTGCTCCTATATCCTTGAAATTTCCTCGGGTCCCGCCGAACTCTTTCGTCTCCTCGCAGTTGACCGCATTCAATAGCTCTCAGCAGACTGCCTTCTCTGTTGAAGGGTTAGGAAACCCAAAGGCACTCCCACTTCGGCTGAGCTCAACCCTAGATAACCTATGGGAAGCGCCCCTGGAGCAACCCGAGTCTCGTTGGCCGCGGCTTGTCTCCTTGACGGACCCGTTGCTCGAGTTAGGGCTGGTCGTCACGAATCAGGAACCCCAAAATGCCAGAAGTTTAAGGCAGACTGCAGCTAAGAAGCGGGCATTTCTTGATGCAGCTGAAGAAGTTTTACATGTGGAAGAGATCAAAATTCCCGGTGCCTTGACGCAAGATCTAAGCCAGCCCCTAATTATTGCGGTCACAACCAATCGCGAAACTAGAGAATACACTGTCTGGCGACTGACATATTTGCAACACGAAGATCCGTTTGTTGCGAGACAGAAAAATGCCAAATCAAAGACTGCTCGGCGGCGTAGCTCTATGCAACCCGGCTTTACTAGTGCTCCTGGAACACCCGTGCAACCTAATCTTCGAGAGAGCTTTGGGGTGCCGCTGCCGGGGAAGAGGCAAAGGAAGAGTGAAAGACTGGAGAAACCAATGGTAGATCTTGTCTCCTCTTTGGAACAACAAGACAAAGAAGGCACCGGTGCCGCACGAAGGAGCTCTCGTAGGGTTAGCTCTATGTTAGCAAGAGCCGATCTATCAGCCTCCCACGAAAGAGCCGTCTTGCCAGACCAGCCATTACTGCCTGGCCACGTCGGACCTAGAAGACATGAATCCCAGGGGAGCCATGCTCGTCTCAGTGCCAATTACGCCCATCAGATCCATCCTAGTTTGAGCAGTCTGCTAGCGGCGCCGTTCTATGAAGGCCTTGACGAGGGCTTTCACAACATGGGCCTGGACGATCAGGAATTTGACGGGCTGCAGCATGAAATCATGTTTACCAAACTTCACAGTGTGGCAATGAATAACGCCAATGTTCGATACTCAGAACAGCCAGCTCGCACCCAAACCAAGGTCTTCATCTTGGTAGCGCCACCATTTGCTATCGATGGCCACGATCAAAGTCAACTCCTCATTGGCATTCAAGATGCCACCGAAAAGCGACTTCAGCTGCTGACTTTGGAGTTGGGTATCCAGCGGGGGGCCGATCAGGGTGGGAAATCTGGGAGGAAGAACGCTTCTGAAGGTGCTACTGTCCTGGCTACTGTTGTTGACCGTAGGCATGCTCAGAATGTCGTTGATTCTTGCAAATTGATAGATGGCGAACATTCTGCAATATTGATTCTGTCCGAGTCGATGGATGGGCGGCACGAACTGAGCACCCAAGCCCCGTGGAGCGTTCTCACCAAGATATCACTCTCACTTCTTTTCGTTGACAATACTAGAAGCCTACAGTACCGAGGCAGAGTTGTGGATCGCGACGTTATGCAGAGAAAATCAGAAGTCATTGATTTCAGTAATGGCAGCATTGTTGGTGTACGCCATCCGAGACAGGGAGGTATTGTTGACGCCGTGGATACTGAAGGTCGGCTTCATCAACTCCGTATACAACTCGAACCAAGGTCACCTCACGTTCGCAAAGTCTTGGATGTTTGCCGCGGTATACTTCCCCATGCACTCGGTGAACACATATTCGCTGGGTGGCTTCATTGCATGCAATGGATAGGAAGCCAAGATGAGTTGGTGAAGGACCCTGAATGGTCGGCTATGGTCACTTTACTGTTATCCTTATTCCTAAGTCTTGGCCGCACAGATTCGAAGCCTTTCCCGACAGCACGCCTTCCTATTCGCAACAGGCGGCCTGCTTCAGGCTCTTTCAGATCCATAAAAGAGTCAGAGGATTGGAAGTCTCTTGAAACAGCTGAGACATCCAACTCTTTAGGATGCCCAGCTTGGATGATGAATGGAGGCTGGGAATGGGCGCTGGACGAAGATGCAGACGACGCGAAATTGTCACTCGGAGAAGAGAGCATATCCACAACATTCATCTCCAAGCATGTTTCTTTTGCCAAGGACTATATAATCTCTGCCCTTGGTGAATCAGCATTTGGGCCAGCAGGCTATATGCCAACTTCTCTTGGTAAAAACATAGAAAGTCGACGAAAGGTCGCCGTTGACGTCTTCATGGGCCTACATCTACTTCTTGAAGAAGAGAAGTTGAATATTATGACACCAGAATTTAGATCTCCTGGCCGCGCCGATCTTCGAGTTGTCATGTGCCAAATCGCTCGGTGGCTCAAGTGGAACAACTTTATCTCTGTTTACGAAGCGGGCATACAAGAAGATATCGATCAGCGCCATGATTCTGGTATGTGCTCAAATTCTTGGCACGATAGTGAAGCTAATCACATCGTAGACCTAAATCTGAGACCCGGAATTCCTCAGCCTCCGGTACGACCAGATGTTGTTGAATGGATCCAGTCACGACTCACGGGAGATCGGAGAGTTCCTTATATCACCCCAGCAGATGTTTACTATGCTGGCTCGCAGTTATCTGAAGTAGAAAAGCTGCAGGACAGACGATGGGAGCCGATAGTACCTCGGACCCTTATGTTCAAGCAGTTTTTCAGATTCATGAAGCCAAGCACAAGTGCAGTCCAGATGGTAGAGGCTATGCGAGATGCTGGCATCACGACATTGATTCTCGACACTCTTCCAGAAGCTGTCCTAGTGCCTCTGCGGGATGCTATATCTTTGTGTCAACCGCACCCCCCGACTTCATGGTCAAAAGATCTCCTTGAATTGGTTGATCGGAGGGATATCAGCCTGATCCTCACCCCAGGAAAGCGCCCTAAACCAAGCGCTTCCAAGATTTTGGTAAGACAAGATAACCGCTTCTATTGGGTTTTGCTGACAAGATCGTAGACGCCAACGCACAATGCAACCTGGGACTACAAGTTGCTCTGTCAGAGTGTTGAGGAAACAAACAACGTAGGCTACGATGAGGGTGAAGGGACTGAACGTCAAGCTGTTATTCGTTCCTTGTTCAAAGAAGACCGTCGCCTCAATGAAGCGCAGGATCTGCTCTCTACAAACAAGCCAAGACTGGTTCGACTAGAGCCTCATCCAAGTTGGCCAGAAAGCGAATATCTTGAGAAGCAAAAGGAGCTGGTAACAAGAATCGCTACAGGCACCTTGGCCATCCCCGCTGGTCGGGCGTTGTTATACTACAGCCTGCGTTATCCGTTGATCACGCAGAAGTTTCACATCGGTGGGTTTAATCTCAACTGCATTGTGAAGCCGACAAACACCACAGTTGGCGTGGATAAAACACAGTTTTCGGAAGAGAAGGTCTGCTGGGGCTTCTTCCATCAAGGCGTTGCGGCTGGTTTGGCCATATCTCCTCGAGCTCAGGGTATTGACACATCTTGGATTCTCTACAACAAACCTGGCCAGGACCTTAACAACCGGCATGCTGGTTTCCTGCTTGCTCTTGGCCTCAATGGACATTTGAAGGATGTGGCAAAATGGGTTGCGTTCAAGTACCTTACACCAAAACATACCATGACCTCGATCGGCCTTCTTCTGGGCCTGGCTGCATCTTATATGGGCACAATGGACTCGCTGATTACGCGTCTGCTTTCCGTTCATGCAACGAGGATGTTGCCTCGTGGAGCAGCAGAGCTGAACCTATCACCTCTGACGCAGACTTCGGGCATAATGGGCATCGGGCTGCTGTATGCAAACAGCCAACATCGGCGTATGAGTGAGATCATGCTCTCTGAGATCGAGCATATCGATGAAGAAGACGAGGAGGAGCCCCTGAGAAGCGAGTGCTACCGACTGGCAGCTGGTTTTGCTCTTGGCTTCATCAACCTGGGCAAAGGCAACGATCTTAAGGGCTTACACGACATGAGACTCACGGACAAGCTTATTGCCCATGCTACCGCAACCAAGAGCATTGAAATAGTCCATATCTTGGATCGCGCTGCAGCTGGAGCTGTCATGGCCTTGGCTCTCATTTACATGAAGTCAGAAGACCAGATTGTAGCGCGCAAGATCGATATCCCCGACTCGGTCTTACAATTCGACTACATTCGCCCTGACATTCTTTTGCTGCGGACCCTTACCAAGAATCTGATCATGTGGTCAAAGATTGAGCCAACCTTCTCATGGATACACAAGAATCTTCCACGTCCGTACCGCCCTCGGTACAAGCTGCAGTCAACCACAAAACTACAGTCAACCGATATGGCGTTCCACAGCATAATAGCTGGACTCTGCTTCTCGATTGCACTTCGCTTCTCCGGTAGTGCTTCTCCCAAAGTTCGGGATCCTCTGCTGTATTACTTGGATCAGTTTATACGCATCGCACAGATACCATCTACTGCGAACATACATCCAAATGGCACTCCGCCTTATGATGAAGAACTAACTCGCACCAATGCACGCATGTGCCAAGACGTTGTTGCTATCTCAGCCTCCATTGTCATGGCTGGAACAGGCGATATTCCGGTCCTCCGTCGTCTTCGTGCCCTTCATGGTCGCGATGATCCAGAAACCCCCTATGGCTCTCATCTTGCAGCTCATCTTGCAATTGGAGCTTTGTTCTTGGGATGTGGAACAGCAACGTTCGGTACTAGCAACCTTGCAATTGCTTCTTTGCTAGTATCTTTCTATCCCATCTTCCCTACGAGTGTGATGGACAATCGCTCCCATCTTCAAGCCCTTCGCCACTTCTGGGTTTTAGCCACCGAGCAACGTTGTCTCGTTACCAAGGACGTTCTCACTGGCCAGCCAATTTCTGTTCCTGTCCAAATCAAGATGCGCAATAACAGTGCTACTGAGCCTGTTTTGAATCGCACAGCGCCTTGCATTCTTCCGCCAATCGATCAGATTGCTAGTCTCTCTACTGCTTGCGGACCTCAATTCTGGGATGTGGAACTTGACTTCTCCAACGCGGAGGTTCGAGCTGCCTTTGAGGATACACAGAGCCTCTACCTTCGCAGACGTCCACCACGCGAAGGGGCGTTCGCCTCCACTCTCCGAGCACTCGGCAGTGATGACAAGGGCAAAGATCCTTTGGAGTGGGTGTTTGGGCTTGACGGCCTTCGCGGCATTAGCTACGCCGAGCGAGCTGTGGTGCTTGAGCGAGGAGATGACACTCAACATTCTGGTAGCGCCGTCGATGCAAGACTGGAGATGGCAAAGGGCATTGCACAAGGAATGGATCGCGAGCGCCTTGAGGGAGCGAGACTGCTCTTTGAATGGGCTGCCGTGCGCGATCGACTACGGGATACTAATGTGTTTGACAGCCAAGAAACGATCAAGGAGCCACGCGCACGCTATGACGCTGAGGAGCAGGGTGAACAAGATGCTACGGCAGAGGATGACGGTGTCTGGTGGATGCGAGACAGCGTTATCGAAAGCCTCAAGGGCATGATTTGGCTTGCCAGCCGTGAGGGTGAGCAGTAATGCATGGAATTATCTCGCGTGGGCAGTTGATGGGTGTTTGTCAAAAATAGGGGTTATCGATCGATGTGTTTATTACAAAGCAGAAAGTCGTAGAGGAAAGGAGCAGCATATGTGGTCATGAGCTATGAGAATATGATAGAGATAAATCTAGCCTACAAAAACCAATCCCTAATGGCATCTAGAACATGTATCACAAAGCTGCAGAAATGTCACAGAACGAACACGACCAAGTTGAGGCGAGTAGATGATTCATTTCAACAATCAACGTAAATTCCATTATCCCCCTTTGCCTCTTCCCTTTTCCGTGAACGCCATGCAATGCAAACCGCATCACCGGGGATATACAGGGCCTCTAACCGCCGCTCTTCCATTGGGCCCGTGTTTTTGTGTGCCACGCTGCTCTATCATGCTCCCCTCCGTCCTAGTCTTTGCTAATATCCTGCATCTGCAAATAGATCAGTCTCTTTCTGAAACAGAGACCGTTCGTGGTCCTCCTTCAAGCAGCGGAGGGCGCCATCATCTGACGGAGAGGTCTCTCCTCCGGTTGTCTCTTCCCCCTCAATTTGGATTGCGTTGCCCCATTTGAGTCGTCGTAAAAACACTCATAAAAAAAGCCCATCAGCAGCTCGCTATGCTCTCTATTTCGAAACAGCGGCGTTGAGGACCTGTGTCCTGAAGAAGCCGCCCTTGGTCTTCTCAATGACCTGCTGGTAGACGTTGTTGGGAGGGTGGTTCATGACCACGGTGCCGTCCTTGCTGTCGATCTTTGCGTCGAGTCGGGTCTCGCGGATGAGGTTGACGATCCACTTCTCACCGTCGTCGGGGTTCAGGCCAAGCTTGGCGCTGAGGTCGCGGATGTTCATCCTGCTGAAGATCTTGCAGTAGCTCTCGCAGATGAGGTGTCGGGCAGCGTCGACAAAGGCGTCGGCCGAGGAGGCGAGGAAGAAGTCGCTTCGGCACACCTCGGCGGCCATGGAGAGGGCCTCACGGGCAGCCTCAAAGTCGTGGGCGATGTAGAGGGCGTTGACGAACTGGGTGATGGGGTCGGTGTACTCGTAGGCCTCTTGGCGGACGTAGCGGATGATGTCCTTGATCTGCTTTTGTTGGATGGAGCTGTTGCGGGCACGACCGCGGCCGGTGATGACAGCGGCGATCAGATATCGCAGGATCCATGGGCAAGAAGTCTGGATGGTGTTGATGTAGGGAGCGGAGAAGAACATGTCCAGGATGGGTTCCCGGGCGCCCTCCCAGTTGAAGAGGGGGAAGAGAGACCAGTGGAGCAGCATCGTTCGGTGGTCGAGCTGGGCACGGGGGTTGTTGAAAAGCTTGGAGTCGATGTTTTCCCTCACGTTCTTGAGCTCGTCGACAGCAGACTCCCAGTTGGTCTGGAGGATCTCAGAGGCAAGCTTGCCCCAGGTGGCAGCAGAGACCTTGTCGTTATCGGTGGACAGGACTCGGAACTGGTAAAGCATATCGGCGGCGGGACCGTACTGTCCGCATCGGAACTGGAACTGACCAAACGAGTAGAGGGCGTTGACCATGTCCATGGTGACCTAGTAAGTAGCATACCCGTTAGCCATCCGACGTCGGCAATGTGGGCCATCGAGAGCTTGTTCCACTTACTCCGTGTTGGTTCTTGAGGAACTCCAAGTTGGCAACCTTGTCACTTCGGAGTCCGTTGACAACCTCGTCCTGGGTCAACAGGTCGGCGATCTTAGCGGTGGCCTGTTCATAGTTCTCGAGCTCTGAGAGCACCTCCTGTCGCTTCTTGTTGTACTCGGCGGGGGCCTCCTCAACACCGTGGAGCTCGCAGTAGAGAGTCGCGACGTAATCGGTCATGTTTGTGTCCTCGAGAAGCTTGATCTTTCCCGAGAGGATCTCCTTGGCCTTGGCATCGTTGCCCTGTTCCTCAGCCCTCTCGCTCTCAAACTGGATCAGAGGGAAGAGCAGATGTCGACTCAGGTGCGGCGCAAGGCGGGGCATAATCGACGAGCCGTCGGCCGAAACGGCTTTGAGAACGTCCTCCATGTTAGGCGATGTGTGTTTTCGGGGAGGTCGGCGAGGTTCGGTCGGGCGAAGGAGAGGGCTTGGGCGGACAGAACAAAAAGTGACTCGCCGCGAAAGGTCGTGATGATGGATTTGATGGAGGGGCAGATTTTTGGTGAATTTCGCCAATCCACTCGGTGGTGTGGGGTTTGGCGCCTGCTGCCGGGGATTTGCCGGCGATCAGAGATTAGAAGTCATGTGATCTTGAGATTTTCTAGCAACGGCTAGCTTTTGGAGTATTGAGAGTGCGACGACAGGCGAGAGTGAAGGACGGCTTGAAAGCGATCTGCAACGTCAATTGGGCGCTGTTCTGTTGATACTTGTTAGATATACTTTTGGAAAATCTCCGGGCTCTATCACGACCACGATACACAAACGACGCCGACTCTGAACCTCGAACCTCCCCTCCGTATACAAATCGCACGATGCGCTTCCTCACCTCTCGAGCCCTCTCAGCAGGGTGCCAGGCTATCGCTCAGAAGCCTGTATCTCTCACACAGCGAGCATCCTTCGCCTCAGCCATCCAACCCGTCTCGGCCGGAACAAACACCTTCAGGACGCACGTCTCCTACAAGCCGAATCCCCTCAACAAGCCTGTCAACCCCAACAAGAAGAACAAGATCCCCTACAAGGAACGTCCTATGAAGCAACCCTTTACTCCTCTACCGACAAAATCCGAGAAGCAACTCGCCGAAACCTACCCCTACCTCGTCCGCCGCACACCAAACTCTCAACTCCCCGTCTACCGCAAGTGGATGTCTGGAGGCAACCGGGTTATTGTTCTTGTCAAGAAGATTGATGGCGACCGCTCGCAACTGCTTGAGGATTTGGCAACAGTACTTGAAATAAAGAAACCCGATATTCGATTGAACCCTACAACACAAAATATCGAAATCAAGGTTGGTCATGTCTCGACATAGCATGGAATCTGCAACTAACCAATCACTTTAGGGGGACCACTACAATCGAGCTGTTGAGTGGCTACTCAAGACTGGCTTCTAAAACAGACCTGTGTCGATAATGATGTATTGAAGGGGGCTGCGAAGCTCTTGTGAGCACGCATGAGCGAGGATGTAGAAAGTGTACCATATTGACCAGTCACCCCAAAAACTGGATGACCAAAAATGTACAATACATGTAGTAATGCCAAGACGCATCATAGAAGCATATTTTTGTTTGTCCGTAGTATCTCGATTTGTTCCCCATTCAACTTTCCTTTATACACCCTAACATAGACGAGCAGTTTCATCATCACCTGTCTTATCCCAAAAACCATCGACTCCAGAATGCAAGTCTAAAAGAGAAGCGCACGCTTCGAATGACAAGACACCAATCCCATGTTTCTCAAAACACTAACATACAAGCTTGTTGATCGGATATTGCGACATAAGCTAATCCAAGAGAGCAAGTCTTGGCTGATTGTTATAGCCAAGTTATCTTCCGAGAGCAAAAAAGGTCGAGAGTTTTTGCAACACTTCATCCTTGGACCACTCAGCCGATTGCATCGACAGGGCTTCAAGAAGGGCATGAGGTGCTGGCGTAGCCTTGGCGGGTATTGATGATGACGGATCATTGGGGTCTCTGGCCTTCTCGGCTAGTCTCCTGAGTAGTGCTACCGCAACCACAACAATGTACACCAACTCTGGATCCTTTCGTAGGGCGGTACGGGGTCCTTGGGCTTGTGGTTGCTCGTATAACTGGCTGAGCTCACGAATAAGCCTGAAGAGGTTCTGAGCAAAATCATTGCCAGACGACAGCCAAGCTTCAGCAACTCCACTATCATGGCCTGGCGCCAATGACGCAAGGATTTCGGCGGAAAGTAGTCCTTGCATGAGGAAAGGCTTGCGAACTTCGACAAGCGAAGGAAAGTTGGGCGGTCGAGTCTGCGTTTTGACCCTATCTGGAACAGGAGCTATAGCGAGTCCAAAGGCACGAGTAAGAAGTTCATAAGGAGGAGTATTGCCAGAGTCCAATGCAAAGACAGTCTTGTAATGACCTCGGTTTGGTTCATCGCGAGCGAGCAGCTTGGCGAGGGCGTCAACGGCGTGTGGAAGGTAAGAATGCTGGCTAGGTTCGTAGGGTGTGAAATAGAGCGTTCCATCCGAAATTGTAGGGCCGGGTGCCGGTGCAAACGCCAAGAGGAATTGCAAAAGGCAGAGAGCTTGCTCACGTCCTGGAATCTCCACCGACCCTGCAATATTCGAGAGAAGAATGACAACATCCTTCATGAAATCCAAAGTGTTGGTCTGTGATCGGAGGAGCATCGTACGTGTACCGAGATATCTGATGACGACGCAGAGGAACTTGATAACAATCTCGTCAGCGAGGACGGTATGGTTTTCGTTTTGTTCGCCGGGGAAAGATAGGTTGCGTAAAATTGTTGTGACGCATATTAGTCGATCAACGGCTCGATCTAACTCGTATTCTTCAGTGCCAAACACCGGTATATCGCGGACGTTGAACCGTTCCAAGCGACAGGCTCTCAAAACATCTTCGTACGGTGATATTTGGATCTCGTCTGAGACCTCTACTGTGTGCTCAGCCAGCATTTCCACTTGATCTTCAGCACATTCGACAAGCGCCTCTATCAACTCGTCGCAATACCGCAACTGAATGAAATGCAGTTGGTTCATCGAGCATGATGCAGCTGCTAGAGCATCAAGAGCCAGACGTACTTCGCCATGAATGCCACTCTGCAGACTCTTTGTAAGTGCACTGATGTCGATATTACCCAACTCTTGGAGAGGAGGCACATCTGGTTTCCACCGTTCTAGTTCGGCGCCAAGTTTACTGAAAGCATTCAGGTCAACTCCTCCGAATGTTGATAGCTCCCGAGCACAGGGACTGTACTCGTCGGTTTGTGGGGCTAGCCGAGGCATTCGCTCTACGGTCGCAGCAGGTGCTGCAGAGGCTTGCCGCCCTTCATTCTGAGAAATACTTCCAGTCCTATGAGTTGCCGGGGATGGGGCGCTTGGGAAGTCCGGCACTACGGAGCCGTCGATTGACTGCGACAAGCTGCGATTCTGTCCTGATATCGCGGGAACTTGTGGTTGCATCTGGGTCTGTGGGGTAGAGAACCCGTTGACTGGAGGCTGTCCTGGTTGCATTTGTTTCATGGGAGTCTGCTGCATTTGAGGCTGCTGTCCGGGCTGTACCATTGCGCCTTGGTTGATTTGCTGGCCAGGCTGCATCTGTTTCTGAGGCGTGCCTTGGCCCATAAGTGCGCCTTGAGATTGAGGCTGTTGCGCCTGTTGTTGTGACTGCTGCTGCTGCTGCTGTTGTTGTTGCTGCTGCATCATCCTTTGCTTCTGTTGCTGGGCGATCCACACTTCCTCAAACTTATAGAGGTTGCGTTCATAGATCGTTCTCAACGTCTGCGGCACCATGGGATTCTGAGGCGGCAGCCCAATCATCTGGGCAACATGAGGCCAGCCGTTTCCAGCTGTAGCTTGCTTATATCCTCCTTTGTTCTGAACCGCCTGGAATAGCATCATAAGGTTGACTGGGCGATCACCAACCATTGGGTTGGGATCTAGCGGCAAGCCTTTGGAGTTCATCAGTGTCGTAAGGTTCTTCATGAATTGCTCAGGGTTGACGTTTGCCATCATTCTCTGCTGCGGCCTCATGCCACCCTGTTGCATCTGGCCATTGGGCATTCCAGGCATTTGCTTATTAGGCATCATGCCGCGGCCCATGGTTTGTCCCTGCATCTGTGCTTGCATCTGGGCGTTTCCTTGGAGTTGTTGTTGCAATCTCATCTGATAGGCGGCCATCTTTTGCTGATCGGTCAGGCCAGCGCGTTGTTGAGGTGTTTGTTGACCTTGCTGCTGCTGACCCTGTTGCTGCTGCGGCGTGCCTTGCTGCTGTTGCTGTTGAGCCTGCTGCATCTGGGGCGGGTACATGTTGCCTTGCATCTGGCCCATATGTTGTGGCATTTGGCCCATCTGCTGGGCCATCATCTGGCCACCGGCCATCGCATTAGGGTTTGGCGAGGGACGTGCATTCGAGGGAGATGGAGCGAAGTTTGGGTTGAAGCCTTGGGACATGTTCTGCATATATGGATTCGGCTGAGGCGTGCCATGTTCGGAGGGTATCGGTGATGTCTGAGGGTTGAACTGCTGGGTGCTTGGTGAGAAAGGATGCGGCGACGCGGTCGCAACCCGTTGAGGAACACTTCCTGGTCGCATTTGGTTGCTCATTATTGGGGACGGACTCGCGTTGGCGGAACCGTTCGGTTGGAGATGGGAAAACTGGCCGGGGTTTTGCTGGGGAACTGCGCCGGGCTGAAAACCTCCAGCGAATGATTGCTGTTGCGGCGTCTCAGAGCGCGACGTCGGAAGCATTCCGGGATTCTGCCTGGGGGAGCCAGCGAGACTATCGTCACGGGGGCGAGGACGCTTCGATGGAATGACGGAATTGGTTTGATATACAGGGTTCTGAAAAGAAGGTGAGGCATTGCGCATAGGACCTGGGCCATTAGGCATAGCGCCGCCCATCTGCTGTTGATTCTGAAATTGAGCCGGATTGAATTGGCCCGGATTCGCCATGAAGGCAGAGGGATCTATCATGTTACCGGCAGCGTTGGGATCGTTCATATGGGGGAAGCCGTTGCCATTGTGGTTGGGGACGGCTTCATTCATCCAGGTGCTCATGGCGATCGACCCAACAGGCTGTGCGCGACGAAGTTAGCGATCAGCAGGCACGCGAAAAGCGTCCATGGAGGTGCGCCAAGGATGCGAGGATGCAATGACGGAGGGCTGAGATGGGAAGCGATGGGTGGGCAGATGAGAGGCAGCGAGCGACACGGTGGTGATGGACGCGTTTTGGTGGAGAGTAGTGCAAGAGACCAGCCTGCCAGTGCTAGGAATGTTAGGCAAAGGGGAAAATAGGCTTGGGAAGAAGAGTGGGCAATGGGAAAGAGCCCAGATTGGTTGCAGGGCGGACGCGCTTGACGGGATGGAGGAAGAAAAGCCTGGGGGGCGCGAGCGGAAGAGCCAGCAGCCACTTCAGTTGGTACAGCAGGTAGGCAAAACACCAGCCGGGCAGCACCCCAGGCGAATGCGCCAACAGTGGAGAGCAGGAAGGGCGGCTTGGGGAGGAAACGAGTTTTTCGTCTGTCAGCGGACCAAGGACGCGCTGCTCGGGCTACCTAGGTACCTAGCCAAAGCCAGGGCCTTGTTGCAACCAACGAGGGGGGAGCAAGAGAAGTATGGCAAAGGTGAAGCGAACTGAAGAAGCGACGCAACAACGCACAACTCTATCGCATTCTGATCGGCCAGGGGGGGAAGGCTATGTGCGTGCAGCAGAACAGACAGGAATAAAGTCTTACCTAAAGCGCGCGCGTTTGCGGTGACGTTGAGGATGAACTGCAATGCTCGTCGGTCGGGTCTGGTCTGGATGTTGGAATCTTCGGGGGAGGCTCAGGCCTGAGTGAGCCTGTCCAGCCTTGGCCTAGCGCCGCTTACATGGAAACCAGCCGAGTAAGCGTGTCGGGGCCAATCATACGTATTAGATAGTGAGTGGATAGGGGCTGTGTCTGAAGCAGATAAGGGGTGTGTGCTCAGGTGCGCTTGTTGCTAACAGCGGGCTCGGCTCCACTATCGTGTTGCTAACGTAGCATAATTCCTCGTTCCAAATCGCGCGAGATCAGAGTCGGTGGTTGGTTCTTGTTGATGTTGCATGTGAAAGCCAATGCTTCATGAACAAAGCCAGTGATCACAGCTTCATTAATGTGCCATTCGCCGGTCCTCGATAAAAGTTAGCCGCACGTTACCATCCGTTCTAGACAAATAAGCCGTGTCGGCCCCGTCGTCATCCTGCCTTTTCCTGCATTCTTCCAGGGAGAAGCATGTTCAGGTTCGCGCGTGATGCCCACATCTGCACAAACAGACTTTTGGATATCAGAATCGGCAATCGCCGTATGAGCAGGCAGTCGACGGCTGGGCAACCATGGAGCTGCTCCCAGGCTGGTAATGAAAGCAGATTGTAGGGACTTGAGTCAAGCATGTCCAAGTTTAAGCGTTCTGACACGGAAAGGAAAGAGAGCGCGTCGTCACACGCAAGCACGCCTCAAATGGAACTGCAATCGCTCAAACCTCTTGGGGTTATTGTATCCCATCCATGTTCCAGTGGAAGAAACGGGTATCCTCTGGGCAGGTGGCATGTGTCGCACAGTTTCGCACCACGATATGCCTAATGTGACGGTTTACCCAAGACCAGCATCCATCTCTGCACACTTGTGCTGGCACTGTCTCATCCATAGCAAGCAAATTCGGCCACAATCAGTCGGTAGTGAGCGTAGAATGCGCAGCCCGCCCCTCAAATCCCTTTTGGCCCCCTGTGCCTATGGCAATGGCTTGCCCCGTTGGGATGACCCTCCTGGGCCTCCACGGTATGGCCGTGGAGTAAGGCACCCATCCAGAGGAACGGACCATCTGCCGCCAGGAACAGGACGGCAGAGGTTGTCGAGGCCCCTATCATCACTATATCTTGAATTCCACACAGGTAAATTTTCCCATGGCATATTTCTACGCCAAAGGGAGCATAGATTCCTTTGTTTCTTTTCCTGTTTCTGACTGAAATGGTCGCAGAGTTTGTCGGCTTTGAGTCCGGGGATTGTCTGGTGGCGCCTGTGTAATGCGGGCTGTCCACCCACCATTGGCGCTTCCCGAGTGGATGCAGATGGTTGGATCCTTGTAAGTTGTCAGGCAGGTCGTCATCCAGCACCATCTTGAGTCGTCCTGGGCTGCTCTCAAAGAGCCGGTGAAGGCCGTCGCCCTCATTGTATCGTCAAATCTCTTCTTTGCTCGACCATTCGGATGGATCAAGATGGCTTTCTCTGATTTTTTTTGGGCGTTGAACCTGCGTCGCTCACTAATATGTTCGGGTGAGCCCTGAAAACCACCCGACCCAACGATTTGGAGACGGTCCTGCGCCCATGTAAGTGAGCAGGTCAGAAGACGAGCGCACGCACAACAGCATCGCACGTCAGGAAAGGAAGTTTCTTCAGCAAAACGATGAAGAGAAAGGAAACACAAAGGGTTTGAGAGGGGGAAATGGGCGGGAAAAGAGGAACGGGGGAAGGGGGGCTAGTTATGTGAAATACCTTAGGTACTTTCCTTACTACTTGCCTTTCTCCGTACCTACCTTCTCACCTGGCTCCGGCTTTCATTGATTTAACGAAATTTTCTCCGCCAAAATGTGCTCCAATTTTGTTGCTGCTGTTGTCAAGTCATTGTTGGTCTTTATTTTACCTTGTCTGCTATATGTGATTGACCTCTTATTGCCACGCTTATTGGGACTCTCTCTGCTTCAAAATGGATGGTGCCAAAGCATCAAGGATTCATTCAGCCAGCCCAGCCCACCAACCCAAGAGAACGCACCAAGATGTCCATTGCCTGTGTCCTTTTTTCGGAATGGAATATTCATGACATGACTGAGGTCTCTCTTCTCATCCTTTCCTAGCCCCTGTCCAAATCCAATCTCTATCATCTGGACCCTTACTCACGATCCGAACGCCCGCCCAAACACGGTCGCGCACTGTACGCTTCCAGATCATCCACGCGCCGCTGAGGTGGGTGACTTGACTTGACTTGGCAGGGCCTCTTCCTTGTGCCACGGCCCTAATAAATACAAGGCCGTTGTCCTTGTTTATACTTTTGTCGTATGTTTGTGTGCTTACCTTCTGCTCTCGATGGCTGAGATTTAGCTGGGTGTGGGCTCCCTCATGGAATGCCTTCTTTCTAGTATTCAATCTCAAACTAGGTACTACTAACCATTAGGTATCTTACCTACCTATCGCAGAACTTTTAGGCATTGACTGGCTTATCGGGACAAAGAAATATCGAATAAATGCCGCCTCTGTTTCCCCTCCTTTTCCACCCGTGCTCTCCTCAAACTATGTATTTCTACAATCCCTTTTCGGTCTTGACCGCGCCTCTTACCCTCCCTCCATGTAACTTACCGTCAATCTTCCCCTGTCGTGAACTCACCCCACATGGGTAGAAATGAGTTACAAATGTCGGCCAATGCCTTAAAAGTGTGTGCTTGTAAGCCTCCTCTTTTGAATCCCTTGTTGGGGTCAGCAAAGCAAGTTAGAATGGGCGGTCGATGGTCCATGAGGGTTGCAGATCTGTCTCGCTTCAAACCGCCATCTTCTGCACATCCCAATCGATTCATTCGTTCATTGGTTACTAAGCCATTGACGCCTCTCGAGTTTGTCCAAGAACGCACTGAACGCTTGGGTGCATCGTGCATGTCGCAACCCAAATCTCATGATTGATTGACCTGACTACTGCGTTGCAGTTCAGGTTGTGCGTCTGTCGTGCTTGTTGGCAGTCCCAAGTCGTTACCAAGGCGAACGAGTCTGCCCAACTGACACGTTCTCGAGATGTTCGTCTCCATGTGCATAACCTTTACCCCAGGTTTCCAGGCTCACAAGGAAAGCTAGCAGTGAAACTTTAGGGCCTTCCTTTAGATAGGACACCTTAGCGCTGCAAATAAGCCTTCCTATGGGACGGAACGGCTTAGATGCCTTTCTGGCTTCCACATGCATGGATAAGAAACGTGATGTATGATGCCATCAATCAAGAGAGGGTTCCATTCGCTTGTACGTAGTAAGGTACCTATGGAGTTATCCCATTATGTCGCGCATTGAAGACGCGCCCGGCTTGTTTGTTTACCGTCAACGCTTGCATTTGAACACGTAAGGAGGCGCTATGATGTGAATATCATCATCTCATCAGATAGGTACCTCTGTTCTGAGTTTATGTTCTTCAGCTAGGATTTCAGTTTCCCAGCCCCTAGCGTAGCTGGTCCCACAACGGATCATACCAAACTGCTGGGTCACCCTAACGTCGGGCCGCGGTTTTGCAACCACCACATGGCGATCACTCTCCTGGTTCGTATAATGTATTCGATATCGCTCTATACTTGTTCTTCTTTTCCAACGCTCATCTAGATCGTCTCCATCTTTTTCTTGGTATGTTCCAGCACTGCTCGAATGCCCTCGTCCAAGGTGTCCAGTGCCAAGTATCCATCTATCCACGCCACCGTCTTCCTCTGTAGCTCCGCACGGTCTGTTGTGACGTCCAAATACCGGTTCAAGCGTGCCAGCACCTCCCTCAGGTTCTTGGGGAACTCAGCAGTCTGGGGACTGACACCGATAATAGGCTGGCGAATGTGAACATTGCATGTGGAGGGGTGGTTGGGATACTCCTGATCGAGAACGTCCAGAACATGCTGCGATATTCTAGGCTGGGCCGAGACCTGCGTGAAGGATGCAAAGACGTTGAAGAATGTCTCAGCAACATCAGCATTGAAGAAAGCCTGCTTCTTTGAAATGTCGAAGATAGCCATCGGAATAGCACCGTCCATGGCGGGGTTCGATTTCAATTGCTGTGCTGATTGCTTGTCGATGGCCTTGGCTTGCGCGTTGGATGGTTCAGGCAAGGCGCCATCTTCGTCTTCGTCTTCATCATCGCTGTCGATAAGTCGTAGTTCGTCTCCATCTTCAACACGGTCCGGGCGAAGGACGTCGTTACCAGGCTTGGTTGTTGCCTTTCGCTTGTCCACCTTCTCAAGCCACTCCATCTCGCTTCGTGCATATTCCACCCACAGCTTCTCATTTGTTGTGCAAAAGCGACAGCCTCTCATAAAAAATCCACGCGCAGCAGCCATGTCGCCGTTCTTGGCTGATCGCCGACCTGCCATTGCCCAAAGTTCAGGGTCGGTTGGCATCATGCGCAGGGCATTGGTCATGGTCTTGCGCCAGCGCTTTGATGCTTTGACGCTCGACGTGTATGAGAGGTACTCCCGCCAGAGCGCGCTGCTTCCTGGATGTCGTTTGACGCCACGCTCGTAAATCGCAAGCGTACGGCCCTGTCCAGCGTGGGCAGAGTTGAGATGACGGATCTTGAGGCGCTTGCAGCGTTTGCTACGAAGCGATTCGAGAGACTGCTCCCATTGTGCATACGAGGACCAGTCTGAAGGCTTGTTTCCCGGGGAAAGAACTCTGTGTTCGTAGTCGTTGCGCTTTTGGACAATCGTGCGAATTTCTTCCTAGAAACACAGGAGTGTTAGTTGAAGAATCCTTTTATAATGTTAGCCGAAACGAACCTTGGAAAATATCTCCTTTTCCTCCCATTCTCGTAGCTGCGGCACTGCGCGCTCGAGATAAAATCTCGCCTTCTCAGCGACACCAGCCATGTCGAGCTTGGGTGACAAAAAGAAGTAGTTCTGGTTTAGAAAGGTATTGGTTTTCGGGAGCTCAGGCGGTGGATGTGGATGGAAGTTTTTTTGACAAGGCTGGCTGATCAATAACTTTTTAGTGGGTCTGTTCAGCCTCGCAGAGTCTCCCGTCGAAGGCAGGCACCCTAGGGCACCTGAGGTCAGGCAACCGGGCACCGTTGTTCCCCCAGTCTCGCTCGCTCGTTCGCTTCGGGAAGGCACGCGCCAGCGTCGAAAGCGCCCGCCCGATTTCCGAAAAAAGACCCCCGCGCCTGGGTCCACCCTAGCAATTAACTTGATTATTACGTCGTAGTGGAGGTAATCAAAGCCCCGAGGGCTCGGCCGTTGCTGTTTATCGAGATCTCACCACCTCCATGCTTAATTTCTGCGGTCACTCGTTCTTAATCTTCTCTTTTCACTTCTCGGATTGTCCGGATGGGACTCTAGAGTGTTTGTTCAGTCTTTCTCTCTGTCGAAATGGCGTCGAAATACAAGGACAAAGACACCGGCGTCGTCCTCAGCTTCAACGGAAGCTTGATCAGTTGGGCGCACACGGCCGTCGCGTACAGTATGTTGTTGTCTTGTCTTGGCGCTCGTCGCAAAGATTTTCGGTGGACTGATCACAGAGCTGATACGTGTTGTTTGTTCTAGCTGCTTTCTTCAGCGCATTGGTTGTTGGTGTTTATCTTCACTACCACAAGATTGTCCAGAATGAGTTCTACGGCTATCCGCAAGAATGGTTCCCTTCGGTGTCGGCGACGATTGGCGATCGATACCCCGAGCGCTCGTTCTTCATGATCTTTATCGCCATTACATCTGGTGCGTCGTGGTCCAATTGAGCATTATTCGGCTTATACTGACCAAGTGTAGGCCCTCGCTTCGCCCTCGTTGGTCTATGGTACATTCTTACACGGCAACCCGGCCAGAAGCTGCCCACGTTCGTCTTCATTATGGGTCTCCTCCGTACTTTGACTTGCGGTGGATGGACATACATCACTTCTACAGATGATCACGATTGGCACGATATCCTAATGATTTCCTACATTGTTGCGACACTTCCATGGACGACTGGCTGTATCGCTCTCAGCCCGGCCAATCCTCGCGCTATCAAGTATCGCAAATATCTTGCCTCTGCATTCTTTGGTACTCTCGTTCCATTGATTTATTTCTTTATACAACACAAGGTCCACCGTGTCGCCGGAGGTAAGATAAGCGTGATTTACCACCCATGCCTGTAGGCCCCGCTAATTCTGTCAACTAGCCTACACTACTTATGCCTTCTTTGAATGGTCCTTGATTATCTTGGATGTAGCCTTCGACGCTGTGACAGCGCTCGATTTCAGTACCTTCAATATCGAGGTTAGAGACGTCAAGGGCGCGAGCAAGGGGTACGTTCAATGGCTTCCCAGATAGTCTTTGGCATTCAGAACAGCCTTTCTATCCAATATACATGTTAGAAGGCCTTAATCTAAGTCTTTTGCAGTGAGAACCTATCGTCAGTCCCGTCTGCTGTTCTCGAAAAGGAGTAAGTACCGAATCAAGGCAGAAAGGAATTGGCCGTTAACGCAAATCTTAGAAAAGAAAAGGCAACGGGCGGAGTATTCGCTGCTGGCTTTAGCTGGCCCGCGGTACTCGATGTTGCTGCTGAAATATATCATGGTGTAAGTTCAGTTAGAAGAGCGGAGAATCGCAGATCACTAACCTATCATAGTACGTTTTCTGGACGATCTTAACCAGCTTGGGACTTGTAGTTTGGTGTAAGTTATCAGGGCTGCTAAAATGAGATGTTGTTATTCTGACCAAGAAAATAGATTTCCCGCTATGGTACATGGGTATCTCTGGATACGAAGTTTTGGTCATGACCACTGTATCGCCTTTTCTGCTTGCTAGCCGGTCAGTGCGATCTTTGGTGGTGAACAACCTGCGGGCTGTGCATCTCCTGTCTCTTGCAGGTATTGCAGCTTATCTTGTTCAAGAGCCCAGCATCCGTCTTTTTACTGTTGGCTTTGGAGTTTCCATGTCGTGCTTGGGCTGGGCAGGCACTCTCTTTGCCGAATCTGTGCACGAAGGCCGCCTTGAGTCAAAGATTCTTGGGTGGATGATCGGTCTCATCCTTTCATCTACTGCCAAATTCGCATGGTGGACCAACAATCCCATCTGGCCCATTATGCACGCTGCGAACGGCGGCTGGAACAACACTGGTCTTGTGCTTGGTATCCTGGCTGCTCTTCGTTTCACCCGAAGAGCGCCTCTTACTGTCGGTCTCACTACTGCCCCTGCTAAGAGCAGCTCAAGTTTCCTTGCTTCTCTTGGTCTTGCTGGGCTGTTCTTTGGTCTTCACTCCTTGCTTTCCGATACCAGTACTATGATCCTATGGGGATGGGAGGGTTATCCTATTCGTGGACCCTACTCGCCCACTCATGGTTGGCTAACTGTTCTCGCCATGTCGCTGGGACTATTCAGCGGTGTTTGGCGGCCTCAACTTGCGAGCAGCTGGGGCGCTTTCATCGCTGGCACAATTGGTGCTATGGTACTGACTTTCTACAGCCATTGGTTCGGTTACTATGGCGCTCTTACGCTTGCTACCTACTTGATGGCCTTTTCCGTGCCTATCCTCACGCACGCGGCCAAGACAAATCCTGCGAAAACGTTCGGTAATGGGTTCCTTATCTACAACTTTTTGGTTCTCTTCCACGTATGGGTCGTGGCATATGCTTTTGTTCCAGGTGGTCACCTTGTTCGTGAGCATACCGACTGGATCATGTATACAATGATGATCTTCATTGGTGCAGGTGTATTCGGCATCAACGCCTCTGGCCCTCACCGACAGCCCTCGAGACGCTCTTTGCCGACCCAGCAAAGAAAGTACTTTGGAGTTTCGACCATATTGATAAACATCTTATTCCTCATCTCAGCCTTCAGGCGATTTCCCAGCAACGACTACCAGCCTTACCACGCTAAAGACCGCATCCTGACCGCCGGTATCTGGACAATTCACTTCTCGTTTGACAATGACATGTGGGCGTCAGAGTACCGTATGCGAGATCTTATTAAGGAACTGGAGATTGATGTGATTGGTCTTCTCGAGTCGGACAATCAGCGCATCATTATGGGTAACCGTGATGCTACTCAGTTCCTCGCCGAGGATCTTGGTATGTACGTTGACTACGGTCCAGGACCCAACAAGCACACCTGGGGCGCCGCTCTCTTGTCCAAGTTCCCCATTATGAACTCGACGCACCATCTCTTGCCTAGTCCTGTCGGTGAGCTGGCTCCCGCCATCCATGCTACGCTAGACATGTATGGTCAGTTGGTTGATGTATTTGTCTTCCATTCGGGACAAGAAGAGGACCCGGAGGATCGGCGTCTGCAATCTCTTTACCTCGCCGAACTCATGGGCTCAACACCTCGACCAGCAATCTTGCTGAGTTACCTGGTGACGAAGCCAAAGCAGGATAACTACAACACCTATGTCAGCGAGAAGTCGGGTATGAACGACGTTGACCCGTCTGATTGGGATCGATGGTGCGAGTATATTCTCTTCAAGCGGCTCAAGCGTGTAGGCTACGCGCGAGTCAGCCGCAGCTCGATCACCGATACAGAGCTTCAGGTCGCCAAGTTTAGAATACCCGAGTCAAAGGAGGAGATCGCCAAATTGGAGGCCCAACCAGAGAAGGAACGCAACCGACGAGTGAAAGAGAAGGATGTCCCTGAAGGATGGAGATTCCCTGCCATGTTCCGAGGCGAGGGTGTCCGGGAGCACAGATACCACGTGTTCAATGAGCCCAGATACTTCAACTGATGACGGTAATGCAGTTGGGTGAACATGAGCGATGTTCATCCAGGTGTGCTTCCAACGCAGGATGGTGAGGATAATGTGGTGGAGAAGCAATGGGTAATGAGTAATGTGGTGGTAGAGTTGACGAGCATTATGTTACTTCTTACGATATATCCCTTGATTACATAGTTTATCTGCATAATTATTTTACTTGGTGGTTCCGGAATGCGTGAGTTTCTGTTGACGTTAAAAGGGCAGGCCAACCATCAGCTGAGTAGGTGCTATAGGGTATCTAGTCAGACAACCTGACATGAAGTAGCCTCTACGGCTGTACGGTGATCAAACTGCTATGTAGAAGCCCCCATGTACTAATCTGGCACTCCCTGTATCAATGCTTTGAAGTGAGAATAGGTGGCACTTGAGTTCTATTATGTTATTGTGTTTGTTCACTCAGCGGCATAACAGCTCAGTCAGCGATGCAACTAAACAGTTGATAGCAGAGTTGCAATCGACATCACATGCTGTCAGCCATTTAGGTCAAAACGGTTGCTGACCACCGGAGACCAAGGAATTACAAAGAAATACATTACCCTATCTTTTCCACCTCCCACCAATGGTCTTGTTCGAAAAGACCGTTGCTTCATCGTATAAATATGTAAAACTCCGTACCCACTTCGGCGTACAGTTTCCCGCCCCCACTCTCGGCCGCCGCCAAGTCCCCACAACGCCGCCCATGACCGGGGATGATGGAGAAGAACAAGATCATGACTGGCTTGGTATTACCAAACAAGAGGGATTTTCGGCATGATTCCGCTTAAAAACACAACATCTGTTCTCTGGTTCTAGAGCTTTAGCCGAGACGAGGTCTGTACTTGTAGCGAACTTGCCGAGTACGGGAGGGAACGAACAATCGCGATCATGATGTCTATTGTTTTATGACATATGACGGCATACCAGGTTGCTACTGTAGCTTGGACGGGCATTGACTAACCTAGCGGCTGACTGTGCCCCAGAAGGAAAGTCAGAAATGGCAGGTGACCTTTAAATAACGGAGGCTGGACTAACTAACAACGACCTCCGTAAGCCAGAGAAGCTGGAATTTGTTCCAATGAGATCAGAGTGACACTGAATTATTGGGAATACAATAAAGCTATACTCATAAATTATATTGACAGACTGAGCTCGTAGACTCTTATCAAGGCCAACTCTGCAGATGCTATACGGAGCAGACATTGTAGATACGAAGTGCCGGAATTATACAGACCCCTGCTTGACCTAGTCTAGATCGCCTCCCCGCAATCTCTTATTCTCCGAGATTCAGAATCTCCAACACAACCACGCCCTCAAAGTTCCGCCATTTCCAATCCGAACCTAGCCGCTTCGGTAATACACCCCTCCAACACCAAAAAAAGGCTGTAGCTACTCGATGATGGAAGCTTTGTGTGCCGCCGCCAGCCGACTAATAGCGTCACGGACATGGAGGACGGATTATTAGCAAGAGAGTGGTCATGGGTCTGCCTTGCTTCTCTGAGGTTGTAATGTGTATATAGCTACCATGGCTTCCGTGTCTTCCAGTCCTTCATGCACTCCGCTTATTACCAATCTTTGAGTCTCTGCTTCTTTGTGAGTGAGTGAGTGAGACTGACAAGATGGCGCTTAACCTGGGGCACTTGTGGATTTACCTGGGGTTGTTAGTGGGAGGAGGACTACTCTATGTGAGTGATCCATTTGAGCAATGACTTGATCTACAGTAGCAGAGAAGGACCATACAAAGAGCCGGCAACTAACATCCCCTTAGAGCGTCGGTATCGTCGTATACCGAGTCTTCTTCCACCCTCTAGCCAAATACCCAGGCCCCTTCATCGCCAAGATCACAGACGGATACCAGCTCTACCATGCCTGGAAGGGAGACCGACATCTCGAATTCTGGCGAATGCACCAAAGATACGGCCCCGTCGTCCGCTTCGGCCCCAACTCGCTCTGCTTCAACTCCAACAAGGCCCTCAAGGAGATCTACGGCTTCCGCACAAACGTCCGCAAAGCCGAGTTCTATAATGCTTTTGTTCATCCCGCTGCCAACACGCACAACACTCGTGACAAGGAGGTTCACGCTCGCAAGCGTCGTGTCATGTCCCAGGCCTTTTCCGAGAGCGCCATGAAGGAGATGCAGCGATACATCCTTGGTAATGTCCGCACTTTCTGCGAGCAGATTGGAATGATGGATGGCTCTGTTGAGGAGACAAAGGGCTGGACTAAGCCTCGCAAGATGAGCGACTGGTGCAACTACCTTGCCATGGATATTCTCGGCGATCTATGCTTTGGAAAGGCGTTCCATATGCTTGAGAGCCCGACCAACCGCTTTGCCCTGGAACTTGTCGAAGCTGCTACTACGCGCCATCTTCTCGTAAGTAGACATATTCTCAACTTCAGATGAACATTGAAATTGACCTGTTACAGTGCGGAACCATGCCAATCGTCAACAAGCTCAACCTGGACAGAATCCTCTTTCCCGGCCTCGCTGCTGGACGTGCTCGCTACATGGCCTATAGCAAGGGTCAATTGACGGAGCGCACCAAGCTCGGCGAGGACTCTGATCGTCGTGACTTCTTCCACTACCTTCTCAAGGCTCGCGATCCCGAGACTGGCCAGGGCTTCAGCACTCCCGAGCTCTGGGGTGAATCCAACCTGCTGTAAGTGACGAAGCGTGAACTGAAGAACGACTGGGACTGACATGTTGGAATAGTATCATTGCTGGATCTGACACTACATCCACTGCTATGGCCGCCACCCTCTTCTACCTCGTCCGTTGTCCTCGTGCTCTTGAGAGAGTGACCGAGGAGATTCGAAGCAAGTTCAACAACGTCGAAGAGGTCTGCCAGGGCGCTACTCTAGCATCTTGCACCTACCTCCGCGCCTGTATCGACGAAGCTATGCGTCTCTCTCCATCTGTGGGCGGTGTTCTCCCTCGTGAAGTTCTCTCTGGTGGCATCACTGTCGAAGGCCGTCCCATTCCTGAGGGCACTGTCATTGGCGTTCCACACTACACTATCCACCACAACGAATCCTACTTCCCCTCGCCTTTTGAGTACGTTCCTGAGCGATGGCTCGTCGGTGCCTTGAACCCTCTAACGGGTGAAAAGACAACTGAGGACGAGGTGGCTCTGGCGTCGAGCGCTTTCTGCCCCTTCAGCATTGGACCCCGAGGCTGCATCGGCAAGGGCCTGGCCTATGTTGAGATGACAAACACTATTGCTCGAACAATCTACCTTTACGATATGCGCAAGGCCATCGGCGTCGTGGATCCTGCTGAGGGCAGCCCCAAGAATGAATGGGGTCGACACCGACCGACTGAGATGCAACTGGTTGATACATTTACCAGTGCCAAGAACGGTCCTATGATTGAATTCCGCAAAGCTGAGCATGCATTATCGTGATTTGGGCATTTAAACAACGGAGGGCATTAGGAAACAAAGATATAGGATATGAAGGATATGCATGAGAAGTGGTGATTTTGGGTCAAACAAAGCATAATGAGAGCATGACAAAATAGCATATTGAAAAGGGCAATCTAAGGAAAGCAAACGAATAAAAATTCAAAGAAAATTCAAACAATTACATAATATGCTGTAGATGCTCACGCAGTCGAATATATTATTTTCCATTGTATCCTTACCGTATTCATTGTCGTTTTATTAGGCTCCATTGAACAAAAGAGCTTACAGCAGGAAAATCAGGTACCTGCAGCAACTTTAGCGTTTGTGGACCCACTAAACCCAACGCACCCATTGAGGTCGCGTTTCTCTTAGAGCCCGCCGCGGCTTCGCAAAAACCCAACGGGACCTTAACGAGGCTGGGAAAGGCTGAGAAGCTTTAGACTCTTCTACTTCAACTTCACTTTTTCATCGACTTTCATACGAGCTCCCTAAGACTCCAGCGAACACACTCGCCTCGGCGCTGGGAAACCCTTCCCCGTCATGAGGTAGCCTGAACCTGAACTTAGGCGACTTCGACTCCTATCGCCAAACCTTCTACATACACGACTCAACAACCCTTGCGCATTGGGCTATCCAAGATGACTCTGTGCAAGTTCTACCAGCAGGGGAACTGCAAGTTCGGCAGTATGTTTCCTTCTCCTCCACGGGATTCTATCTCTTTGCAATTATCATGCTAACCTGACTTAGACAGCTGTCGATTCGAGCATCCCAACAATCGAAACCAAACATCGAACCGCTTCGGAGCTCTAGGAGGAGGAGGGAATAACCAGAGCCAAGCTGGTACGAAATAAGCAGCAGAGCTTGAAAGTCAGGGCTTTCAGTTGACAATCCCGCAGACAAATATAACATCACCGTCGAAGCGATTGAACGAGATTTGACCAACGAGGTGCCACAATGGATTCTCTCAGCGTATGCGCCAGGGCGAGACGCTCCCGAACAGCTCTTTGGAGGATACCCGCGCGAGCAGAGCTTTGAGGAGCTGCGGTTACACTTTATGATGGGAAAAGCGGCAGGCAATGAGCAACAGGCTGTAAGCATCTGATTGACGGGCCTCTAAGTGACAAGTATAAGCTAACTTGACGCGCGACTCTAGCTGAACGAAGCGCAAGAACTCTATACCAACGCGCAGCAGCAAATGCAAAATGCCGTTCGCAACGCCAAAGAAGCCGTTCAATTTATCGTCAGCGCCGAGAACAACCACCCCAATCGACAGGATATCTGTAAAGAGGGAACCCAGGGAGCTCCCTTTGGAGAATTTCTAGTTGGGAAACGACCCAAATCGACCATCGCCGACACTGGAGCTCAGTCCAACCGATTCGGATCCAACAACAACACTGCTTCTGCGTTTGGAGGCGGCGGCGCATCGACAGGTGGAAGTGCCTTTGGACAACCCTCAGCTCTCGGCGCAAAACCCAGCGCGTTTGGGACACCAGCATTCGGCCAGCCATCGCAGCCAGCGCAGGGAGGCTCAGTGTTTGGACAGCCTTCGCAGCCTTCAGCCTTTGGCCAACCGTCTCAGCCGGCGCAAGGTGGTTCAGCATTCGGTCAGCCGTCTCAGCCCTCAGCTTTTGGTCAGCCATCACAACCAGCTGCTTCTGCCTTTGGTCAACCTTCAGCGCTAGGCGCGAAGCCCAGCCCATTTGGTGCCCCATCATTTGGTCAACCCTCGCAGCCAAATGCTCAAGGTAGTGCTTTTGGTCAAGCCAGCCAGCTCGGCCAGAAACCAAACCCTTTCGGAGCGCCGGCTGGTGTGAATAACGCCTCCAACCCCTTCGGAGCTGCTGGAAATAATAACAACGCCCCTGCAGCAAACCCCTTTGGTGCTCCCAGTGGGAATAATCAAAATGCCAGCCCCTTTGGTACCAATAACAACAATCAGAACAATGCTGGACCTAGTCCTTTCGGACAACCTTCACAGCCTGCACAAGGGAGCGCACCTTTTGGTCAACAACAAAATGCACCAGCAGCGTCCAATCCATTTGGCTCTGCTAACACGGCGCAGAGTCAGCCTGCAAATAACCCCTTTGGACAGCCGTCACAACCGCAATCCAACGGATTTGCTTCACAGAATAACCAGCAACAAGCTAACAATCCATTTGGAAAACCCTCTCAGCCAGCCACGAATTCTTTCGGCCAACCCTCGAATGCTACGCCAGCATCTGCGAATCCTTTCTCTACAGCTCAACCTCAGAAGCCAGCTGCGCCTTCAGGAAACCCATACCCGCCCAACAGTAGTAGACAGCACCCACCAATTGAAAGCTACAGCTCCAAGGGGATGGATGGACGACTTTCCATGTTCAAGGGCAAGTCAGTCGTGTACAAGGACGATAAGCCAGGAATCCGGGAATTCGACGGCACATGGCGGCGGATCTGGTTTCCAGACGGCCCTCCGGGATACTCTACAGACACAGAATTGCCTCCTGAGAAGTACGACGACAAGTCCAAGGCTCAATGGATGTCGTTTGCGCAGACGGGCAACTTTGACGGTGGTTTGATGCCGGAGCTACCACCTCCGAGAGAATGTACGCTATGGGACTTTTAAGCTAAAGGGGATGAATCGACTTGTGCTATACATGACAGAAACAAAGAGGAAGAAAAGCCGGGAACGAGGTGGAAGGCGTTGGATGTTTTAGGAGATATTTGATTCCGTGCATTCATTGGCGTTGCGCATGATGATTACCGATGGTTGGATGCATAGGATCTAGACAGCAAAACCGCCGGTTAAAGAGTAAAAGTCTACAAGCCAAAGCTCGTGGTGTTTTTGAAGTGTTTACGTCTGACGTTTGAGTAGTTTGAGTGAGGCATAGCTTTGAATTCCAGTGCTTTTGGTGGGCATGCAGCCCAGTGAATTAGGCCAATGCGAGCAGTGGAGGCTGCCATGCGAAGATATGCAGGTAGTATAAACTCGCATGCATTAAATCAATTCTTTGTTGGTATCTATCACATGAATGATTGAATTATTGACATATCGAAGTAACATTTTAATAAAAAGTCTGCCTACCTCATGTCCCTAAGCTTGGTTGAAGTTAAAAGAGATATCTCGCAGATATCGTCGCTATTCCTATTCAGGACTAGCTCGGCCTTCCATGTCCGACATATTACCTTGCAAGGTCGGGATCGTGTAGGATCCGTGTAAGTTAGTGAGTGCTAAGCCTTGCTTCATCAATGTTTACTCTAGGTACATGTTAGTTAGTTATGTGAGCGTTTTTTCATTGTGTTCAAAGCCATTATGTGTGTCATGAGCATTGAATTCTTTATTGACTCTTTAGTCCTTAACCTTTATCCCCCATTCCCCCAACCCTTCTAGCGTGTGACTTGCTCTATTAGATGAACTTTTTCAGATAACTTCAACAGCGCAGCTCTACGAGTCACTCTTTGACTTGCATTCTCCTATTTACCTTTGACAGCTGCTTGATCCTTTTGGGGAATTTGCCATCTTGAATTCAAGGGATTGTTGCTGTTGTCCTTGTTGATAAACTGTGTTCTTGGTCAAACTAAGAAACCGGCCCCCGCTTCGTCAGTATAAATAGTGAGCGGTTTTCCTGGCAAAGAACAAGTTCCTGGTCCCTCTTTTTAGTGCAAGATCCTATGCAGCATCATAGGTAGGCAGTATATTGCTTTATCGTTTTAAGTGCTGTCACGTGAGTATCACTCCACGGGAAAGTTTTCGCTAGCTAGCTGCTTGAATTTCACAGGCTGAGCTGATCAACAACATCACCCCACGACGATATCATATCTCCAAGGGATAGATCAGGACTTAATACAGCCTTTTACACTGATATCATCATAGGCAAGATGAGCAACGCTGGAAATGCTGCTGGGCCTTCGCCCTTCGACACCTACCAGACCTCGTTGACGACGAGGTACTGCAGTAAGGAGATGGCCAAGCTCTACAGCCAGCGTTCTCGTCACTCTCAGTGGCGCAAGCTTTGGCTGCTTCTTGCAGAGTCTGAGAGGGAACTCGGTATTGATACCATCACCCCTGAAGCTCTGGAGCAGATGAGAGAACATCTTGAAGTTACCGACCATGACTTTGAGGTAAGCTCTGGAAGATGAGACAGCATCTTGAAGTTACTGACCATCTGCAGGTTGCTAGAATCGAGGAGAAGAAGCGCAGGCACGATGTGATGGCACATGTCCACGCTTTCGGAGCTGTTGCACCAGCTGCGGCCGGTATCATTCACTATGGCGTGAGTCTGAACGATGATAGACCCTTTGTCTCAGCTTGGTTCTGAGTTTTCGTTTAAGACGTAGTACTAACTTGATTGCTTGCCAGGCAACAAGCTGCTATGTCACCGACAATGCGGAACTCATTCTTATGCGTGATGCTATCGACCTTCTCCTCCCGAAACTGGCCAAGGTTATCTCCAACCTGTCCAAGCTCGCCATGGAGTGGAAGGCGACGCCTACTCTGGCTTATACTCACCTGCAGCCAGGTAATTACACATGTGAAGCTTGACAGAAACCATACTAATTGCTTTTGTATAGCCCAATTGATTACAGGTATAGCTGAGCCAATCTGTTCTTCCTCTTGTTATAAGGCTCAACACTTACCAACATGTTTTTAGTTGGCAAGCGAGCGGCTCAATGGGCCCAAGATCTTGTTTTCGACCTTGAGAGTATCGAGCATGCCCGAAATGGGCTTCTGCTTCGAGGTAAGTCAGAGCCTATGCTACAAAAAGTACTCGTGCTCAATGTATTTCAGGTGCCCAAGGAACCACTGGCACCCAGGCGTCGTTCCTCGAGATCTTCAACGGCGACGCTTCCAAGTGTGACCAGCTGAACGAACTGCTTTGCAAGAAGGCTGGTTTCTCTGGTTGCTACGATGTCTCGACCCAGACCTACTCTCGCAAGGTCGACTTGATGGTCGCCAATGCCATCTGTGGCCTTGGTGCTACGGCGCAAAAGATCACCGGAGACATCCGCCACCTGGCAAACTGGAAGGAGGCTGAAGAGCCGTTCGAGAGCACTCAGATTGGTTCATCGGCAATGGTTTGTGTCCCTTTTTATTTGGTTGATAGATGCTAACCATAAGCAAGGCCTACAAGAGGAACCCTATGCGCTCCGAGAGAGTCTGCAGTCTTGCCAGAGAATTGCTGGCCAAGCAGATTTCCACCGCGAGTACCTACGCAGCGCAGTGGATGGAACGCACTCTCGATGATTCTGCCTCCCGCAGAATGGACCTCCCTGAGATGTTCCTTCTGGCGGACGCCATTATCGGCGGATTGGACAACATCACCAACGGCATGGTCATTTATCCCAAGCGAATTGATTCGCGTGTCATGGAGGAGTTGCCCTTCATGATTACGGAATCTGTCATCATGCGACTCTGCGCCAAGGGCGTGTCCAGGCAGGAAGCTCATGAAGAGATTCGCGTGCTGTCGCATGAAGCTGGCTACCAGGTGAAGCAAGAGGGTAAGCAGAATGATCTGGTATCGAGACTTCGAAAGACCGAGTTCTTCCGACCCATCTGGGACGATATCGACGACATGCTGAGGCCTGAGCTCTACATCGGCCGTAGTGTCGATATCGTGGAGCGCTACTGTGGCCCAGGAGGTGTGGTTGAAAAGAAGATTCAGCCGTACAAGGCTATCATCGACAAGACTGAGACGACAGAGCTTAGTGTTTAAGCAACTACCTAGGTAACTAGTCAGATAAAAATGGGAGCGATTATACAACATCCTGCCTCTGCTTAACCAGCATCCGGGTTATACCCCTGCAAAAGCCACTAACAACAGCCTGCACAGTAGTCATCAAGGAAGGCTAGCCCACTAAGTTATGGCATATAGCCTACTAGGATTATAGTATATTATAGAGACAGATTTAAAAATACGTTAAAATATTTATATGAAATTACTTAAAGGTAATTTAAAACTATATTAATATTATACTGTTAACTACTTATTTTTAAAGATTTTATAAATTCTTATTTTCGCTGGTTCTTGGAATTTAAGTGAAGAATGCTAGAAAGATACCTCGATCGGCAGAACCTTGGCTAAGGGAACCAATTATGGCCCGATAAGCCATGGGTGTAAAGGAGGGGATTAGCTGGTGCTGGTTAAGTAGAGGTACGTACCTTTGTACCACCTCCAGGTTGACTTCATCCCGTCAGCTCGTAGTTGTGAATCCACTTTCTGATGATTCATACGGCGATGCGAATAATTAAGCCACGATACCTGATACTTGATAAACGGCCATGAGCGACAATTCTTTCTAAGAACAAGTCATTTCTCACTTTAGACGCTGCTTGTTCATTTCTTCCATTCAAGAACATCGAGGGCTTAAGCAACGCACACAACCAAAAATCAGTAGAGATACACACTCTACCATGACCTCTCTACCACCTCTCGCACGCTTCCCCCAGTCATCCTGGCGACAACACCTATCTTCCAGCGAGTGGAACTCTCTCCTCCAGGCCTGGACGTCCATCTGCCGCGCTATTCTCGGCCTCTCCGACAAGGACCTCAAGACATCTCTATCGCGAGACGACTCCATCGCAACCTTTCTCATCTCCTTTGCAGAGGAGACAGCAGAAGCAGGCTTCACGATCCTAGAATCACACTCGACGACATTGCCAAAGGTGGTATTCCAACTGACCTCACGGGTCTTCTCTGTTTCTCCGCCTTCACAACTCTTTGACTATACCTTTCTCGCAAATGTCGCGAGGATATTCCCCCGGAAAGCTACAGCGCCTCTCATTGCGCAGCTATTCCGGCAACATGCCGCTCCGCTTGAGGCTTCCCTCACGGGACTGAAGAAGCAGCTCATCCCGCAGCTCGAGGCTGGTATCAAGGGCGACCTGAAGCTCGTTGAGGCTCGCCTTATTCGACTAAACTATCTCCTACATGCCTCGCCAGATGCCTGCACCTTGTTCCTCGCTGGATCCGATTTCTTCGATGGGCTTATTGTGTGCTTCCGCGTCATGAACCCGCCTCTTCGCAAGGTGATTTTGACAACCACTTACCTGTGTCTGGTTGGCCTAATAGACGTCGAACCGGCCAAGTGGTCTATGCTGAGCGATCAGCTCTACGCGCTCAAGGAAGCAGCTGATGCTCACAAGGCCGGCCCTCTGAACGTCAACGACTCTCTTGTTCCGGAACTTATCACAAACACCCCTTTACTCAAGATTCTACTACGACGGGCGGAGGATGCTGGCGCGGCAACAGACAATTTCAAAAAGCGAATCACAGCACTCGAGGGCTATAGGAAAGGTGCTATGGTCCGTCCGAAACGCTTGGTGAGACGAAAAGTGGACAAGGGCAAAGGTAAAGAGACACAGCAAGAAGTGGACGCCGATATACATGTTCATCGAATGAGCCAGATCACTCAAGTTCAGGATCTGTTTCCCGATTTGGGGTCTGGTTTCGTCTCTAAATGTCTGGACGAATATGGAGAGGACGTGGAACAAGTGGTTGCGAATCTGCTCAGTGAGACTCTACCGCCTCATTTGGCCAACGCAGATCGCAGCGAGTCCTTGTACGTTTCCCTCTTTTGCTATGTTCATTCTCAACTAACCACTTCTAGGTCTTCACACCCCGAAGCGAGACATACAGATCTTGCACCACGTCCTACTCCGCCTCAAGTCCCAACACGGCACAATGTGTTTGATGACGATGACTTTGATCGTCTTGCAATGGATGTATCCAAGGTCTCCTTTGGCAAGAAACCCGGCAAGAACGCCGACGAAATGCTAAAGGACAAGGCAAACGCACCCAACAAATCGGCCATTCTCTCTGCCCTGGCGGCATTCGATTCTGATGATGACGAACGTGATGATACTTACGATGCTGACGATGTCGGCGGTACTGTCGATGCATCCAACCAAGAAGCTGATGCTGCAAGCGATGGAAACGAGGAGGCACTGTTCCGCGCGTACCAGATGGATTCCAAGCTTTTCGACCGTGATGCCAACACAAGGCGGGGTAATCAGCGGGCGAAGTTGAGGCAAGATACTGGCATGACCGATGAGGCCATCGAGGGATGGGCACTCATGTTGGTGAGAAACCCCCAGCAGAAGCGGAGGTTGGAGGCAAAGTATGCCTTTAGTGGCCAACAAGCGCAACTGGAGCGCACCTCTTGGCGAGCTTCTCCGGCTGGTTCAGGAGAGGAAGGAAGCGATCCTGATGGTGGATCATCCAGGGGCGGTAGAGGCGGCGGCCGTGGTCGAGGTCGAGGCCGCGGTCGCGGGAGAGGAGGCAATGTTGCCGGGCCTACTGGCGAAAAGGAGACGGAAGCGGCCAGGAAGAATAAGGAGGCTCATAAGGGATCTCGAGCCAACCATAACCGGCGCGATGCCCGGGCCAGGAAGATGGCACGAGGAGGTCTTGCTGGCTAATTTCAATCACCAGCTCTTTGCCTCTTCACCATCCCTAGAGCCGAACTAGCGACTTGACCAGAAGTTCGCCTCTTGCGCGATTGAGTGGGTGCGGTAGCTTCAGACTCGTACAGATCCCCAAGGTCCAGCTCAGTAGCATAGGGGCTCCTCATGTCTGCTATCATGGGGGTTCCAGGATAGCCTCCCAGCCCTGCTGCCGGGGAGACAATGCTGTTGAAGGAAGCGAGAGCCTCCTCGATGCCTGTGTAGCGATGATAATCCTTCGGTGTAGCTAGCTCTGAAACAGCCTCAATAGAGGTAAGATCCTGGTCACCGTCACCCGTGCCCATTATCATGCTTTGAAGCGACATGCGAGAACTCCTCCTGCTGCTATTGAGGTATGTCCTTAAGTCGAAGCATTGTCGACAGGAGGGATGTATGGCAAAGCAGTTTGCTTCATCGCGATGCTGTGGTAGCCGTGGGCGTGATTCTTGCCCACACTTTTCCTGAATATCATCAAAGATATCTGCGATGGGAGTGAAATAGGTGACGCGCTGCCCAGGGCCCCAGTAGTTGTTACGGCCCCAGACTTGACCGATGAGACCGTGTGTGCTAGCGTCTACAATAGCTGCACCGCTATCGCCATTGACGCCGATGCCTCCACGGATCCACGCATCTTCGTCTTCTTGCGGCCAAGGCTCCTCGATAAACCACTCTCTCGTGGCCTTTTGTGTCTGGTTCTCTCCACCCGAAACATAAGCCGGTATCTCTCCAATCTGGCCTCGCTGATACCCAGATGTCCGACCGCTAGACAGAACATCAGCACCCGGTATGATGGCGGCTGTGGTGGCGACGATAGGCTCTTGAGTTGGTGGCTGAGTTTCTGAAGGAAATCGGCGAAGGAGATTTGCTTGTGAGTTGCGAGAAGCAATGAGAGCCCAGTCGGTGACGACCAGGGGCTTATCCATATCGCACTCATCCCAGTAAGGATCATGGGAGATTCGTGTTGTTTTGAGATTGAGCCCTGATGTCACCTCGAGGTTGCCAAGTTTGAAGCTTGTCTCTTGGGCCATGGCATCGTGTCCCTCATCCACGCACCGCTTGCGGTCCTGGGAAGAAGGATGCTCGACCTGCACTCGAGCGAGCTGCTGATACGCCTCCATAAAGGGGTGAAAGTTACCCAGCCAATAGCTCCCACCACCGACAGTAATGCAAGGGCCCAGAGTCGCGGTACTGTCATCAAAGATGCCGTTGCCTCTTACACCAATGCTGTCACCCATGCAAGGGTCGTGGAAAAAGTAGGGGTTTCTCGCAAGGCAGATATCGTCCTTGTGATCTTTTCCTAAACCACGAGCCCAGGTCACGGTGCGATTTATCTCGCCCCGTGTGAATACAAAGGTGACGAGTTTCGAAAAGTTGGCAGGAATGAGGTCTTGGACATGACTGGCGATGATGATTTTACGAGCCCGAGTGATAGTTCCTGGAGCCATGATACAGATACGCTTCATCTGTGGCGTCTTGCCTCGAGTGACAGTGACTACATGGCGGGGACCTACCCAGATAGGCAGATACTGGGACAAAAAGGGGAGGATGGCATGCTCGAAGATCAAAGGGAAGCTCGTTGTCTCTATAAGTCGTGAAGCTCGGCCCCGGACAAGGTCTGTTGGGCTCCCTGCGCCTCTTGAAGTATCTTCGAGAGTTAGCTATGCTTTTTGCAGGCCGCAATACCTGGGAGCACACAACGCATGTGCTTAGGGGAAGGTGACTCAATAAACTTACTGGTATTTTTTCTGGCTCTCTTCTCAACAACACTGCGGAGTCGATCCTGGCATTGCTGCTTGGTGTCTATCAAAGCTGAGGAAATTTCTGTTTCAGAGTCCCTATTCTTTCTCTTTCGAGATGTAATGGTTTCTACAGGCGCGGTAGTTAAGCGGGCTTTGTTGGACATCCCCATGTTGTTGATGGCTTTTGCTGGAAGCTCCCACTCCTTGGCATCGTCTTTACCATCTTCTGGATGCGCCATGGCGATATGGGATTCAAGAAGGCGAATGCTTTGAAATGCAGTCTCTGTACAACCAGGTGACGGGCAAATGAGGAGATGCTTAACCTTGACGTGATGGATAAGTCCGTTCCTAGTGGAGAAGCTTGGCTGGTCGCAGCCTGCCCAGTTGCACAAATGAGTATGATAAGACTTGACATGCGAATTGAGCTCTCTTTCAGACACAAAGGCCAGCTGGCAATAAGGAGCAAGGCAGACGAAAGAAGGCGTCGGATCATCGAGGCTATTAGTTCGCCCGCCTCGACTCAATGGACTCGGGCCTCTTGACCGACCGTTGCGAACGGTCAGTGTATCGCCTAAATCAGTGGAAACAGACGAGAAGAGGGAACCATTCGAAGAGAATGTGTCAGCACTTATACTAGACATTGTGCTCATCTCTCGCTTGTCGAGCCCGCAAGTCCAGTCTTTGAGCGGATCCAGGCCCATGTCTAGCTTTGCGGGGGACGCAGAGCGATAGCAGCCGATGTTGAAGTCGTACGGGGCTGACTGTGGGTCAAAGGAGAAGTCAAAGGAGAGAAACTCGGCCCTGGTCGGCATCGGTAGAGCCGTTGTGGCCGGAGGCGTGGATATGGCTGCGAGAGCCCGTTGCCGGATTGTGGGGCCGGGTTCGGAGCTTCTGGGCTCAACGGCCCTGCCGTAGTATCTATGCCTTAGGTGGCGGTCCATTGTTGGTGTAGAAAATGCACAATGTCTTTGTGAGGCAGCAATTGAGGGGGCAAGGATAAAGTAAGGTAATTTTTGAGGCGTCAAGAAACGGGGAAAAGGCAAGTCCTTGATGACTGGGGCCTTCCTTGGTTATGGTCAAGAGGTCGTGGCTGCCTTGGGAAAGCGGCCTCTAAATATGGCGAACCATCTCAGGGAAGGTACCTCTGTGTAAGTGGTAGGGCTGATGGAGATTGTTGGCCAACCTCGACTATACCATAGTCAGTATCTAACATAACAATCAGAACCTACCTTAGATGCTTTGATAACAGTTCAAATAGTTACGTCCAATACAACTTCATAGTTGATGTCATCTACCTTAAAACTCAGATCACTTCACTAACCATTGCCTTGAGAATAAGCCAGATACAATACGCGATGTATAGTACCTAGGACTTTTCAGCCCCCAAACTTGTCGAGTCTGCCTAACGTTGAATGCTCCACATTCGATGCCACCAGAGAGCTGACAACACAGTCGAGGAGCCATGAATAAGCAGCTGCCCCTCTGGTTAATAGATGTACATAGAAGAAGAGTCTGATCAGGATGTAAAATATCTTTGGTATCTAGCCAATTCTTTTGGAGACCGTAGAACAAAGTAGAATATATATAGTAAAAGATTTTATTGTGTTGAAGAAAACAGCTGTGTTACTCCTACTGGGCTGCCCTGATCTCGACTTATCTCTTTGGGTGGCACAAGGCATCACCAAGGTCACTTGCCCCACTTAGCTGACTAACCACGCTAGTACCTGCGGGGTACGTGAGGTTCTCATCAGACAGCTAGGTGATTTTTCACCACCAAATTCATCAAAAACCTCACACAAATAGCCCCTAGCCTGTCGCAATTGAAACGATGAGCTCTCTAAAGATACAAGATAGCTTAGATGATCACAGCTTCGAGACCCCCCGTTTAAGTGACCCCACCACCGTGCCTAATTTTCCGCCTGAAGAGGGCCGCGGTCAGGATTTTCAACCTTTTAACCTCGAATATCGTGATTTCAAGATCAACCCTCTGCCTCAAGAACCCCTTCAATTATTCCAGCTTTTTATACCTATTTCCCTTATACAGTCATAGATCGAATATACCAATTGCTGGGTCTCTCACCTCGTTGAAAATGGCGTTATTGATAACTGGAATACCCCTCTTTCCGAACACTCACGCATCCTCAAGTGGGAAGGCCTCTCTTCCGCAACGGCTTATATATGGCTTGGAGTCGTTATTTACCTAGGAATTCATAGGGAAATCTCAATAAAGGACCATTGGAAGGCACCTAGCCTAGGAGATCAACGCCCTCTTCACTCAATCATCAAGTTTATGCCCTTACGCAAGTTTCAACTGATCAGCCGGTATTTTTGCACTTTTGACTACACTAAAGTCGATGTGAGGGATAAGGGTGATCTTCCAAAGACCTTCCAAGCGGCTAAAGAGTGGTCTGATCTCATACAGAAGGTGTTAACCGAGCTCTATCTTCCAGGGACTAATCTGACTGTAGATAAGTGTATAGTGCCGTTTATAGGCAGATCGAAAGAGATAACGCTTGTCAAGGGAAAGCCTACCCCGGTGGGCTTTAAAGTCTGGGTTATCGCCCAACAGGGCTTCTTTCTTCAGTGGCTTTAGCACATAAAGTCATCACCATATACCGCTGTTATCGTCAATTTACCTACGCCGAAGCCGGTAGGCAAGAAAGGAAAGCTACAGACCGAGATTCCCCTCAGCAATACACAGAGCGTCGTGGTTCACCTAGTGAAAAGGCTGCTTCCTCAGACGTATCACGTCTTTACAGATAACCTCTTCTCGTCACCGCAGCTCTTCCGCCTTCTCAGGCAGCTTGGCTTTAGAGCCACAGGCACGGCACGCCCTAACTGCGGCATCAGCACCGAGATGAAGAGGATAAAAGAGACCGGCAAAGCTCCTGATGGCACGCCTTTAAAGTATAACGAGGTCATACTGATCCCGATGCCGGATAAACAGGTATAGACGACTTTTAGCTGTATTTCCCTTACTAATTTGTCCCTTTTTATTCCCCCTAGGTCATCCAAATCGCTTAGAAGGATAGCAGCGTAGTGCTCTTCATTTCAACTGTACACACAGGCGCCCCTCACGAGCGCACACTAAAAAAGAGGAAGCTGCCGGCGAAGAAAGGCACAAAGGCAGAGGAAAAAGAGCTACAGCGCCTTTTCAATGGGAATAGCTTCAAAATGATCCCTATACCTACTGTTACCGCTCAGTATAACGATGAAATGAATCACGTGGATCGCGGCGATCAGATAAGGTCCTATACAACGTACGAGCATCGATTCCGCCGCGGTCCGTGGCAGGCGTTACTTTGGAGCTTCCTCCTTGAAGTTGCACTTACGAATAGCTTCATTTTGCAAAAGAAGACCCGGCAGCCTCGTTGGAAGCCCTATAGCACGCTGAAAGCTTGGAAGGAATGCATCTGCAACGCGATTTTCAACACCTATGCTGCTGAAGGCGGCATAAGGAAGAGAAGTCGGTCGGGGAAGGAAGAAGACACTGAGGATCTAGAAGCACGGCAAAATCACCTACAAAGAGATATCAATCATGTCCGCCGCGGCAGCTATTCGCCTTGCCTAGCTTGCAAAGGCTACCGGCAAGGGCAGCCTAGACCCTTTAAAAAAAGGAAGGAAAAAGGAGGCTATCTTGAGCCGATATCAGGAAATCAGGGGTGCCGGAAGACTAGGTACGGTTGCAAAGTATGTGATGTAGCGATTTGTAACAATGCTGACTGTTGGTACCTCTATCACACACCAATTTAGGTGTGGGTGGGATGTACCGATCGTCACGATCATTTTGATTGGCCCCCGACCCTAGTCGTGACCTCCCTGATGCCTTGTGCCACCCAAAGAGATAGGGTATATTACATTGAAATATAGTAAAAGATTAGCATAAAAAATCACACAAAAATAAATCGTAGAATAGCATCAAAGATTACCAAACAGTAAAATATGTAAACTTTCACTGCCAGCAAAGTCAAAATGCAGCCAGATGTTGACCGTCGTCAAGAGTTACTTAACCATTGTCTCTATTACACATGTATATACCCTATTGTCGTCATGCCCAATCCAGTGATGCCAGCCTGAACTCCTTGTTCCATGCATTATCCCTTAAACTCCATTTACAAACCCTGATGCAGTCCTTCCACCACATCACTGAGCATCCTGAGCCCATAAAACTTGGCCACTCTCTTCATAACCCCAAGCTTCTTGTTCACATCCTGCCTCGACACCACCTCCTTCCACTCGCCACTGCAGGTACAATGCTCCATAAAGTCATTCAATCTCAGTGCGCCGCAACGCACACACTTGAGGTCCTGGGTTGTCCACTCTACGACCCAGCTCTCAACTATACCGAGCAACCGCTCTTCGATAGCGACACGATCGAATTCCGTACCACAGAAGCCGCATCGCCAAGCAGTGCCTTCGCCAAATAGATCCTCGTCTCTGCATAGATCCAGATCTCGTACCATAGTACAACTGTCACAAGATACCTGGGGAATTCGCAAGCTCTCTGATGGGTTGGTGAACGTGCCGTCCTTTGAAAACTCGCGGACCTCAAATAATGCTAGTAACTCCTTTCGAAGAAGGCGAGCCTCAAGAGTAATGTTCTTGTCGAGTGAAAGAACCTGCATGAGTGACTTGACAAGCTCCAAGATGGGATTACGCAGGTTGAGGTGTGAGCCAGGAAGACTTGGGAACGTGTAGTCCTGGGCAAGTTCCGGGTGTAGGAGCTCACGCTTCTGCTTGTTGAGGAGGCCGACAATATCCTTCTTCAAAGGCTTCTCGAATGCCTTGCCTAAGATGATCTGGCCTTCGTGGTTCTCCAAACCCTTGCTTGGGAGCTGTGTAAGACGCGGTGTTGCATCCGGATCACCATTATGAGGTCGCTTGAGCTGATGCATGAGCTGAATGAATTCGATCACCCAGTCCTGGAAAGTTGGTTGTAGCCGGGCAGGTAAGAATGTTGCCATTTGCCAGTTCATGACAGTCTCAAGATTTTGTTCCTCAGCCTCGATGACTTCCTGACACGCCTTGCCTCCGTAGTTGAACTCGTCGTACCAAACCAGATAATCCCAATACTCCTTGATCTCCAAATCAATGAAGTGGAAGAGTGGCTTGCTCTTGATGGATTTGATGATGTACTGACTGTAGGCGTACGCGTTGCCAACCTCGGCCTTTGTTGTCTGAAGAATGAGACGGTTGGCGTTGGCGAAGATGACTTGAGATCCCACTCGACGGAAATCAGCCATGAGCTGTTGGAAGGCCTTGCGAGACATCATCTGCACGTAGTAGTGCAAAGCTCGATCGTACATGAAAGAGTCGGGGTTCTCAACCCAGCGCACGAGATGCTGAACCAGGACATCGGCCATTGTACTTCCGCGGCAAGCTTCTGTCCACCATGCCTTGACCATCTCACGCAGGACAAGAACACCCGCATTGGCAAATGCGTTCTCAGAAGCAAGTGTCTCCGAATCGTCGGCGGCAGGGTTGAAGGATACCGAGTCAGCACCTTCCAACTCGTTGATGAGAGACGAGGTCAAGATGGTATTGATCGCCAGGTTTCGAACATCAAGGTCAATACAGACGGATGAAAACGTTCCAGGATTGTTCACATTTGGCATTTTGACTGTGTCAAGAGGACCGAGGAGATCATCCTTCTCGTAACCAGCATGATCCGGGCGAGCGCCAGGGGACCACCAAAGTACGACTCCATTAGCTTGAAGACGACGAGCGTAGGCGATGTCGATCAGGAACCGGGGATCGTCGCGTTCCAGATTGCATAGAGGAACATCACCATATCGCGCGAGCGCCGTGAGGTGTAGAATCCATGACCCTAGACCCAAGTAATGGCCAACAAGTCTCTTGGCAATCACAGACTGCCAGCCAAGGGGTGGCAATGAGCTATCTGCGACATCGTACTTGAGGGGGAGAACAGGGAATTCTCCAAGAATAGGGACATCATGTATGAGCAGCTTGCGCTGGGACGACTGGATTACCATCATCTGCGGCCGCGGCTCATCCTTTCGCATCTTCTTGACAACGTCACCAATCTCAAGATGAGCCTTACGTCTAGTAGTCACCTGTGTGATCTTGATGTGCAGCTTTTCTTGGTAGGTGAAGCAATCCTGCCAGTTCGTGCCGGCTGCTTCTGCATGTCGCCTGGAAAGCATCTCAGAATACATCCTCGAGATGTTTGGAAGATCTTGACCAGAGTCCTTGTTCTTCTGGAGAATGACCACGTGAGCTTGGTCGTTGGTAGTAGAGAAGATACCAAAGATCTGTCGTTCGCCAGCTGTGATATGAGAGATGTAGATATAAGCCAGAGGAGATGTCTCGAGATACGTCCGTGTTTTTGCTGGTCGCTTCAGGCCTGCCAGGTCAAAACCTTGCTCAAGACCCTTGCCAAGCACAGCGTGCTGGGTTGCATCGATGGTACATTGGTTTCCGAGACGCAACACAGCCCTGATATTTAGGGGCACCTGCTTCTCGTAGACTCCTTCGACACTTGGGTGGTTGAACAGCAGAGAAAACTTCTCACTCTCGTTGAAATAGACATCTTCCGCCACAGTTAACTTGAAAAGATGACTGGATGGATGCCCATTAGGGAGAGTGTAATTGACTTGCTCGACTTCGCAGCCTTCCACTTCAACGTCAGGTAAATCTTTACTCTTGAGATTGAGGAAGACTTGTCGAGGGACTTGAACCTTGAGTGTGTGGATCTTGGCATCGATTAGGACATATGCCATAACAATGCCAGGGGTCTCGGTTGTTTTGAGATGCAAGACCTCCCAGTTGTTCATGTAGGTGACATGTGCCTGTTTCATGAACGATTGCTGAATATTGTTGCCCGCATGGCCTCTCCTGTCACCAAACAGTTGCCGTCGACGAATTCTGGCCTGCTTTTGCAGCTTCCACTTCTGCTTCTGGTACATCAGAAACGCTTCGTAGTTCTCCGAGGGGCTAGGCATGACTTTGGGAAGTGCAGCCATGGGATCAGGATCCTCTGCTGGTTCCGGAGACTTGCGTTTCTGGACAGTAGTGGCAGCTTGGGAGGAGGCCACGGCTGAGTTGATTTGCTTGGGCTTCAATAGCTTGCTGCCAAAGTCCTCCAGATCGTCCAGCCGAGCGCCGTTGATGTTGGTGATGTCTTCCAGTGGACTCTTCTTGAAGAGGTCGGTGAGCTTCTTCTGTTTCAACTTGTCGTCCTTGATGTTGATTCTCCTTTGAAGCCAGTCAGGGTGTGGCACTCGTGGCACTGGGTTACGGACTTTCTGGAGAGCCGCAGGAATGGTGATCAGCTTTTGGATGACGGATCCTAATCGCTCTAGGTAATAATCCCAGTCGAGCAGAGCACGAGGATCGGTGTCGGTAGGTTCTTCCTTCAGCCACTTCTTGAGGTATGTTCGCTTGACGGACTCCTCGGCAGAGAAGATGGCAATGGGAACAGCTCGTTCTGTGACAGGTGCATTCTTGGGTCGGGCGCAGATAATGAACTTGCAGTTCAATCCTTTGTCCTTGACCATCTGCTCACCTAGGAAGTCTGCTAAACGTCTGGCGGTGGTGATACTGGTCGACTTCTGGTTCCCGTACTCCTCCAGAGTCTTGGACATGCTTCGGTTTTCAGAAATGAGTTCCATCAGCTCCTCATCCGCTAATGTGGTACCCTTGCTGTGCAGAACATCCAGCCAACGGTTTGCGACTTTGGCCACAGACCCGTAGCAATCCGCCAGTGTTTCTCCTTCAAGGAAAAACTTGAAAATTTGCTGTTGGAAGATCTTGATGAGTTTCAGCTCACCACGGCGTTTCACCTCGAAACCCTTCAGCTCAGCAAGACTACCATCATCGTTGAAGACGGCATATCGCTTCTTCAAGTTCTTGTCCTCCTCCTTTGAGGTCGGCAGAACCATGGCCTTGTATGGGCCATCAACTTCGAAGAAGATCGAGTTATCGCTGTGTGTCTCGTACTTGAGGGTGTTCTTGTCGACAAGAGTCTGGTACTGATGGTTCGTAAATTTTGCGTGGACGAGGTGGTTCAACATGACACAGGGGTACGAGACGTTGAGCTTCTTTCCACCCTTGAGCTTAAACGAAAAGTTCTCGGGGAAAGTTGCGGGAAGCATACACCAAATACCATCAGTATCCAGCTCAAGAGGTCGTCCGAGTCTCTCCACCAGTTGTCGGGCCATTTGAATGATATGAGCACCTGTCAAGCAAGTAACACCAGCCATTTCTAGTGAATACCAACGAGATCCCTTTCTCATGACATATCCGTAGAAGGAGTTCAGAATGACTTTGTGGGCCAACTGTAGCGAATCGTACAGAATGATCATCTTCTTTGCCGCATCAACCTCGTTCTGAGCAGCACCGGCAGATTGCAAAGTTGAAGTCTTCCCCTTCCAGACCTTGGCCTTGCCTTTGTAGTCATATCGTCGATCACGGAAGTCGCGCACAGTGTTGATGTAGAAGGGGTTCTCTCGCTGACAAATGATTGCCTCTCGTACGATGGTCGTAGAATCGTGGATTTTGTGATAAACCTTTTGAGAATACAGCTGAAGACGTTTGCGTACAAGATTTGCTTGCTCATCTGAGCTTAGGTCCTGGAATGTTCGCATTGGAGAGCTGGGATATTTTCCGGGAAACTTCTCATTTTCGAGCGCGTGTCGAATCATGTTGTATTCGTCTCGCTTTGCGGGTATGTATTCGCCCCTCCAAGCCCAAGGCAACCTCCTGTCGCATGTCTTTCCTGGCCGATTAAAATCGCATGCGGCACAGTCAGACTCCTGAATCATAGAATCTGGCTGTAATCGGTTGGTTGTCATGATATTGGGATACATAGAGGCGACATCAAGATGGTAGATCAGGGGCTTTTCGTGACGATTTGGTGTCTCCTTAAGGTTATTCAACCTTTCAACGATTTGAGCTTTCACTTCTTCGTAATTCTCCACATCCTCAAACTTCTTGTTCTCCTCCACAGTAATCACAAACTTGAGTGCGGCATCGAGATCGTTCAGGAGCTCGTCGATAGCGCCGGGATCAACAGCAAAATCAACCGGAATATCAGCTCGGAAGACACCTGCTTCAATACTTTCAACGTGACCACCAACATAGGTCTCCGAGTCGAGAAGATGCCCGTCCCAGAAGGCCTCCTTTGGCGTAATGTACTTGTTCGGAAGTACAATCTCTTTTTGAAACGCCTGCACCATCAGAAGCATCTCGCAGAGGGTACCAGTACCTTTTCTCAATACTTCATCACCGCTCAACGGCAAAATTGTACAAAGTGAGAAGATGAAGGGGTGAACATATTTCATGTACAGGTAGTATGTTGCAACGGCATCGGAGACGGAGTACTCTGCAAGTGTCTGAGGTCGTTCGGTTGCGTAAGGTGTCATCAACTCGGGGTCAAGCTCATCAGGGTCGTATCCGAGCTTCGCGACGGTGACAGCTTTCAAGCCACGAGAGCCTTGGGGCAGGTAAGAGTCTCGATTGACCCAGTGAAAACAATCCATATGTACACTGTAATTGCAGTGGTACTGGTCCTCGCTGTCCTTCTTCCACCCAATCTCTTGGTACATATCAATGCCATTGATACTAGCTCTGGCTTCAACAAAAGGCCAATCGAAAAAGTCACCGTTGTAAGTTGCAATAACAGTAGGCCGTGCCTCTTTGATGTGGAGGAAGAATCTCTCGATGACGGACTTCTCGTCTGGTTCGTTGAAAATCATGAAAGGACCAGGATATTCTGGCTTAGGCGTATAGTCAAAGTCGCCAATGTCTTCTGAGAGGATTTGACGATTTGTAATTAGGAACCCTTGACCATCAATCATGTAAGAAATCATGATGATCTGATCGGTGGCAGCATCAGGGAATTTGAGAGGCTGCTTTGATGTCTCTATATCATAAGCCATTACCACAGGCTCTGCCGGAAGTGATCTCTCTTCGTTGGGGTAAATTGTGGTGACACCATGCTTGGCTTCCACGAAATACCATTTTCCGGCTCGTAAATCTGTACGTCCTGGTAAGTGACTGTTCGGTAGAGTCGAAAGCGACAACAAAGGGTTATAAAGAAGCTAGAATCAGGGCAAAGGTGAATAGTGGTCTCATGGCCTGTATAAACAGGCTCTGAAGTAGCAAATACTTGAGTTGCAAACATCATATAAAAAGCAAGCAGAGGAAAATATGACAAAATGATACGTACCCAAATCTATCATTACTCGTACATGGTATGGGACATCGTATTCTCTTATATCGACTATAAAGTCGCTCGCATCCGCAAGGGCGTTGTTCATGTGTCTGTCGTCATCTCGTGAATCATCAAAAAGGTCAAAGTCGCCGTTTGTAGCTCTGTTTTATATTAGCGTGGTATTGCCAGGTTTTAGAAGTGAACCTACGTTGCGACTTCGGCATAAGCATCCATAGCATTCATGTTTTTCTTATTCTTTTCCGCGATTGGCATGATGTCCCTTCTCGCGGCCATGAGGTCGTTCACATTGGCAAACCTCAGTTCAAGGAATGTCCTTCGGTAGCCAAGCAAGTGATTCGGCATGTTGAGATCATCCTTCTCAACTCGTCGAATCGACTTGACTGCACCATCTCCAGGAACTCTCTTGACCCATTCTTCCACCTCGGACTCACGGCCCTTCTTGACGGCAATCAAGAAGTAAGGGTCGAATTCTACTGTCGCCTTGAAGGTCGAGCCGTCTTCTTCGATGAAGTAGCAGTCGACGGCGGCTCGACCACCCGGTATCCGTTCGTCCTCGATCGATGTGGGTTGAATATTGACCATCCAGCCTTCTCTCTTCTTTCCGCTCTCATAACGCGCAAAGCCCATGTTCTCGTCGATGCTGTGTGCCAACCGTGTACGTTCCCATTTCTCGTCTGCCGAGGTGGCCTCCGTTCTGGAAGAGGCCGCGAATGTTTTGGTACGACTGCCATGATAGGCAATTTTGCCTCCCCGGCGGAAGCCTTTTTGGGGGCGGCGAAGACTTGTGTTAGGCATTGAGAGTGTCGTGGGGAGAGGCTCCCCTGGAGGAGAGGGATTGGGTTAACGGGCCGTAGACAATATGGACAAACAGATAGTCGTCATGTAGAGAAGGTATCTGTAAGGTAAAAGCCAAAAAGAGACAAGAAAAAGACAATTGGAGTAAGGAGTGGTTTGAAAAGTCAACAAATGCTAGCGGAGCGTACCTGTGGGAACGAGTAAATGAAGGGCGTCCCTAAACTAAAGTCTGGACCGAGATTGGTAGATTTAGAAGGCGTGAGACGCGTCGAAACGCGCCTGCGCGACGCGATCAAAATCCACTTTAGTTTAATGGAAAGCCGACAGAGCAACGGCGTGCACGGGCCATCCGAACCCTGAGTCCCGGTCTCTGCAAGCCTTGCTTGTCGAGCGTCATCGGTCGTCCCACGTGCTTCTAAAGAAAGTCAAGTTTGGCTGTGCCATTCATTCATGATACCCATTGCGTCGCATATATAGCCGGGAATGGCTTCAAACCCACAGGAAGGGCAACCGCAGCCCGGCGATAAAACACTACATGTCTGGTCGAAGCCCATAGAGCAAATCGAAGCGACAGCAAATGGCGAGAATGGGGCGACATCGACGAATACTCGGCCGACCATTTCAGAGGCCGTCTCAATGATCAAGAAGGACGACTTTGCGAATGTTGCGAATACCCCCTGTGCACGACAAGGTTTCCTTACAGGAATTGCATCCGGTGCTGGGATTGGAGGTTTGAAATTTGTCCTCAGAGGTGAGCCATCCATAGCAAACTTGCCGGTATAAGACATGGTCTAAAGAGGGTCTAGGAAACGTCTCCAGCTCTGCAAACTGGGCTGTTGGTGTTTTTGTGCTCGGAAGCATGGCATCCTACGAATGGTGTCAATACCTACGCCGCGAGGAACGTCGACAGATGAAACGTCATATCGAAGTGGTGTCAGAGACAAGGAAGGAGCAGGCGAAGAAGATAGCAGAAGCAAGAGTGGAACATGCGAAGCTAGAGGCTGAGAAGAAGGTGGCAGAAAAGCCCTGGTACAAGTTTTGGTAACATGGAACAGGGTATCGGTATCCTGCTTCTATAGCCATGTACTATTTTATGTAAGAGTATGCCTATCTTGTCTGTTGGGTATGTAGACCAATGTCCTCATGTATAGAAGTTCAAATCAAGACAAAAAGGGCAACTGAGTAGTAAGTGAAATGTGTGAATTCAGTACCAAATCTGCTTATGCCATCTCTTGGAGATCAGGGTATAGAGCGGCCTGTTGAAGCCTTTGATGTATCCTCTCGCAATTCTCTCATTTCCCACGCAACCTGTAAACATCAAAGAAAACAATGAAATATGTATCAACGATCAAGATGCCGCTTCCTGCGATCCCCAACAGTAAGGTGAACAATATCATAACGCCAGCGAAACCGCCCTAAAATGCCCAACAGTCGCCCCCATCTTCAACGAACCCGCCGCCATGCTCCAAGCCCTGAACTGCCCAATACTTGCTGATGTCGTTATCCTGTAGTGATGGCAATGTTTTGGGCATCCGTATCCATGAACCTGACCTTTCTTGGCGGAGACTGTTCCTCTGATCTGAACTTGACTCCTGATCCGCGACCTCGTCGTTGGCTGCGCCGGGCTCGTGCTTCGCTTTCCTCTCGTTTGCGATACTCGGCCATCTGCTGCCTTCGTTTCATGGTGCGAGCCTGGGCGAGAGCTGGGGTAGGCTTGAATCCGATTCCATTGATTCCGGTGCCGTCATCATCCTCGTCCTCGGGATCGTAGATGGTGATTTCGTCTTCGTGCCAGGTCAGTGCGGCTCTGACGGGGTCAACGATTTCGACCTCCTCTTCCTCTGGGTCGTCGAATGGCCGTCTAGTTGGCCGTTTCATGCGTAAGGGCGGCGATCCGGTTCTCTTCTTGACCCTGGATTTTGACTCGGATAGGCGGTTGATGGACGGGTATGCATGCTGCAGGTTGCCGTTTGTTTGCTTTTGCGGAGGAGGTTGCTGGGCCTCTTGGGCTTCTGGACCCTGCAGCGGTTCTTGCGAGGGTAGCACAGACTTGCCATCGAGATCGACGACTTTGCGTACTTGTGCTGTTGGCGGCGCATCCTGCATCGTCTCATCGGGTCTCTGGCGCTTCCTCATCGACTCTTCCATTTCTATGAGAGCATCGCTGTCGTCGCTGCTGCTGATTGCTGCCCCGCCCCCACTTTCCAGGGCGAGACCACGGAACTTGTGGGCGACCCTTGAACGGGGACTATTACTGCCATCTTCGGAGTTTGCGGTTGCTGAAGAGGAGGAGAAAGATAGAGGATCAAGCTCGAAAGAGAACTGAATAGGCGATGGCCATATTTCTTCTCCGCGCTTGCGCTTCGGGGTGCTAGTGCTCTGTGGTGACGTGGTGGCCATTGTTCATTGTCGTTGTGAGCTTCGAGTTGAGTGAGATACTTTCCTTATTAACTACCTTAGGTACTAAGACCAAGGGTCCGCTGAGTTGGATGGACTATTGGTATTGGATATTGGGTTGTGCATGCACCACTGCTGCAGTTGCCTTGCTTCTATGCCGCGTAAGCCAAAAAGGGAAGCAAGAGAATGTGACTTTTGTTTGGTGCACGAATGTTTCAATTGGGTTGGTGAAGAGAATACCTCTTGCGTGACTGTTAACTAGCTCAGATTCAAGACCATCTGCTACAGGAACCTCGTGATTCACCCGCAAGTCAGTGTCACATCCGGTCACGCTCGATCTCGTCGGACTAGTATCATATTGTAGATCTGCCGCTGATCGCCATGTCTCAAATGCAAACACCAAAGTAATTAGGTACAGAATATTCTGTATATGTAAATTTGCTAATACAGAAAATGCATGGTTTTGTTACAACTCGGACAACCTGTTTACACCTAATTTATACAATGCCGGATGCGGCGTAGTTCTTTATTTCCCCATGCCTGTAAATTACCCCAACGCCTGTTTTCCCTTGTCATACCACATCAACACCACTAATGCCAGATCTCTGGCCATCATCTATCGATCACTTGGTGACCTCAGCCCGTTCGCCCTGATGATATGGCATGCTCATGATGCTGTTACCCGCTAACCCTTCCTTTTAAAATGAATTACTCCTCGGAAATTGGTTGTCCTTGGAGCCTTGGACCGCATTGTAATTGAGGTCGTTATGGCCAAACCTGTTGGCCTGTGGTGGTAAATACATTTGCGGAGCATAGCTTTTATTCAGTATGAATAGCCTGCATTATGTTAGACACCTTTCACAGATCTCGTGGGCCATGTACTTACTCGCAGTAGTTTCGTCCTTGCACCGACGGTGTCAATGCCCAGTTGTTGTAGGTCCTCATCATTTAGACGTGATACTTGAGCTGGCGACATTCCCGTGAGACAACTCTCATATTTGTGCAGTCTCAACGCCCGAAGCCATTTGGCCACCCATCGAGGGTCTTTGGAGTCGTATGGAAACGCCGGCATTGTCCATTTGGGCTTTACGGGAGGCTGAATGACGAGTTCTTCTTGTCTCCGCCAAAGCTCTCGCTTTCGTTCCTTCAGTGCTTGGATCATAGGCTCAATCTCTCGCAGACTGGGCAGCTCTGCGATGGATGTAAGGGCAGATGAGCGCTCGTCGTCGTCCAGCACTGAAAACCATGTCCTGATGATGCCCATCTCCTCCCCCACATCCCTGTTTTCTCCCTCTGAGGAAGAGGCATGATGGTGAAAATATAGTGAGGCCGAGCTAGAAGCTGGCGATCCTGAATAAGAGCTTGACAGACTCGAGTAAGAAGACATGATGATGGTGGCTTGCTGGGTATTATCGTAGCTCTGAAAATGATAAATGATGGGGGAATAAGCAAAAATAAGTAAATTAATAGTTGAACAATATTGTATTGGACGTGTAAACCACTTACGAGGCTTACAAGAGTGTTGTAGGTGGTCGATTGATGTATGGCGTGGTGACCGGGGCCGCTTGGAAATAAATCACCTCAGGTCATAAGTTGGTTGGAGCTGGATTGAGCATATATTTATTAAGGTACGCTCTCAAAAGTGTAGAAGCCACCATTCTCGTCTCAGGCCGCCCTGATTTTCTCAAGCAACGTGCGATCCCCCTATCTTATCACAGAATCATCACGGACTTTCTGGCGCGTCCTATCAACAATTTCATCCAACTCACTCGTGATGGTGGCAAGACTATTGCGAAGATAGAGACCATGTCTCTTCGCTTTCCATTTCAGTGTTGTTTGGCCAAGATGATAGACATGTCCGCTGTGAGAGGATTTGAGCAAGTTACTTCTCGCTATTAACAATGCCAATAAATTACTACGTAGTAGTCTTGGGTTGGCATCCTTGTCGACCAGCTGACTAACCCGTGCACTAGGACACGATGCAACTTCAACAATGATCTGTATCACTGGTGACTACCCTGTTGAGTTGATTGCTTGAGATTGTCTTGCCATTAGTATTCGGTTAGCAGATAGGCCCTAGAGCTCAGCTCATTGTGCGTGTAGTAAGACTGTTGTGAATGAGTGGTCTTGACTATGAGAGGGGGGGGGGCTTGTGTACTACTATCAAGTGCCGATAATGAAACTACCTAGGTAGGTACCTTATATAACCTTGATGGCCAGCTACTTAAAGGTTGATGTATAAGAATAAATCCGGGCACCAAATGTGTCATACTCGGCAAGTGTCGCCATCGGCAGCAGGATGATACTCTAACAGCTTAACACAAGCAGAAAGCGGCCCTTGAGAATTAGTATAATAAGAATACCGCTAGATGCCTGGTGTTAAGTCGATTTTGGGACCGATGTAAGTCGTAGCGGTATCTCTGACATAAAATAGTAAGGTCGTGGATATAAGTTTCACCTAGCTGTTCCAATGCAATGGCACAAGTTGATGTTTCAACGCCTCCATAGTGCTCAAGTCCCATGCCGTGCCAGTTCATTGGATATGTCCACTGGGAACTAAACGCACAAAATACCGGGATGTTACCAAAGGCTGATAGTAAAAGAATTCTGTAGTGATGGTCGCCTAACTACGTTCAAGGCGCCTGAACAATATGTAAACTCATGATTACTTGATTATTGTCTCAAAAAATGACTTCTTATGGGTATCGCTAAATAAATTAATCATGCAAAAGACAGCTCCAAACCTCAATTTTTATCCGCAAATGTCTAACCGCAGCAGACCGTCGTCTCCTCGATTCCCTTTGCCTTGTCCTTGCTCTCTTCCAAACCCTCAAGATCGATCCTCACAACCAGCCAGTCGCAGAAGAACTTGCCCAAGCCGCTGCCGATAAAGATGCTGATGATGACATAGCCGTTAAAGTACATGGCCAGCAACATGATGATGTAGGCGCCGGCAAACGTGACGGCGTGGATAAAGGCGCGGACGAACTGCTGTAGAGGTGAAGCCCGGAATGTGAGCGTCTGGCACGTGGGCACGACAGCGCCCGAACATCCTGAGGCGCCCAGAGCAACGCTGTGGGTCGTAGCTCGGCGCTGGAATCCTCGTTGGAGGAGTTCATCGTATTCCTTGCCCATTCGACGGAAGAATTCGACAAGGACAACGAGGAGAATTACACCGATGCAGGTGGCGGCCATCATGCCTTGGTTCTTGATTTGCCAGGATTCGGCAAGGAAGCAGGCGTCAATTGTGTTCCAATTCCACAGCATCTGATATTCTGTTAGTCACAAGTTTTATGTTTGCAGGTTGGCAGCGGTTCTCACGTCGACCTTGCAGTCGGCACCGCCGTTGTCAGTTCCTCCGTGTGAGTGCGACATTGTGACTGTTCACACTCAAAGTTGCAGAGGCAGATGAGTTGTGGAGCTCAGGATGTTAAAGGTTTGCAGGAATAGTTTCAAGTTGAAGAAAGTGGTAAAAGTGCGTGATATGGTGAAGCAAATATGGAGAGAGTTGCTGATCCAGGAGATAAATATCGGTGTTCAGGAGTCTAGGCGCCCACGTCCCAAGACTTAACAAGAAGAGAGAGCCGGAGAAGTCAAAGATATATGCAACCACCAAAACAAGGTTAAGTCTAAGTGAAGTAAAGTTAAGGTTTCGGCGACGGGAAGGGCGACCAGTTATTAATAAAGAGAGCCGATCCATGTCATGATGAAACCACGCATGCGAGTTTTTGGTGTACCTCTTTGAAACCAGCTCAGATCAAGCGCCAAAAGCCTCGAATTACGGGCGGTCATGGCCTAAACTTTGCGGTGCTCAGTGGATTCTTTGGTGGAGTCGGAAGACGCGATGGTTCCACTCTCTGGTTCAAGACCCCGGGAAAACGTGCTCATTTCTGCTCAACTCCATCTTGCCTCATCGCGTATCCTTAATCAAGGTCGTTTTGGCGAATCTCTGGGCACGAGTTTTGAGCAAATAAGCAGGATTGTATTACCCGATATGGTCTGGCTCCCGTGCCAAGGGACCTCCCTTCTCGTCCCGTCTCCATTATATTCGAGACCTCAAACATGCTCAAGGCCATGGGGTTCTTTTGGTGGGACTGAGGCGACGGGCTCGATTCTTATTTTAATCTAATGGCATCACGTCTGTTTCTGTTTCTTGCTGGCTCACTTGTCGTTTATCCAATTCGTCTTTGCAACAAGTCTGCTACAGCCCGCTGGATGGGATCTAACCGTAGATTCATATCTATATCTTGATCTACCTATTGCCCTCAACACATGACGATACTTGCTTGAATCTATCCTCAACTCCTCTCCCACTTTGCCAAAGATGGCGTCCTCACTTCACGAGCTCGATGCTCGAGCTCACATCCAAAACATGTCCGAGGCCGGAAGCCTTGAGCCTCACTGGGGATATGCTGACCGCGTTCTCCCCTGTACAAACGATAAGGGCTCTTGCGAGTATCTCGATCAGGTTTACCACAGTCACGATCTGAGCATGCTCTACTCTGGTATTCTCTGGGCTACCATTCTCGGCATCATCTTCCTCTGGGCCATCCTCCGCCAAGTCAGCCGAGCTTCATCTACCCCTATCGCTCTCGAAGAGACCTCCAAAGGCGGCCTGAACAAGATCCGTCGCAGCATCAGCTCCTTTACTCGCCAATACTTCCTCCCTGATGCTTGCCGTGTTATCTTTGGACGCACCACTCGTCTCCAAGTCGTCATCTTCCTCTCGCTCTGTGCCTACTTGACTATCTGGAGCTTCGTTGGTATCGCCTATCGCACATGGGTAACTCCCGTCAAGAACATGCCCGGCCTTTACAGCATCCGCTCAAGCCTCGGCCCTTTTTCTGACCGGATTGGCATTCTCGCTTATGCTCTGACTCCTCTGTCTGTCTTGTTGGCCAGCAGAGAATCTATTCTTTCTCTCATCACTGGCGTGCCCTATCAGAGCTTCATCTTCCTGCACCGCTGGCTGGGCTATGTCATCTTTATCCAGAGCGCTGTGCACACCATCGGCTGGTGCGTCATCGAGATTCGACTTTACCAGCCTCAGCCTACAACCGGTCTTGAGTGGATCGTTCAGGAGTACATGATCTGGGGTTTGGTCGCCATGATCTTGTTGACTCTTATGTTGATCGGTAGCACTCCTTGGGGAATTCGCATGACAGGCTATGAGTTCTTCCGAAAGTCTCACTATGTTCTCGCCATGATCTTCATCGGTGCTTGCTGGGGTCACTGGCAGCAGCTCAAGTGCTTCATGCTCCCTTCGCTCCTGTTCTGGTTCGTCGACCGTGGCTTTCGACTGCTTCGATCCGCTTACCTGCACTACCACCATCTCCCCTCTGGTAACATGGGTTTCCAGGCCGCTCAAGCTGTCATCACGCGATTCCCCGACGCTGAGCATGGCGATCTCATCCGACTTGACCTCGAGAACGACCAGGATACCTGGAAGATCGGCCAGCACTACTTCCTGTGTTTCACCGAGAGCAGCATCTGGCAGTCTCACCCGTTTACCCCCCTGAATGCTCCTATCGTTGAGAAGGGCGTGGTGAAGCACTCGTACATTATGCGCGCTAAGAAGGGCGAAACCAAGAAGATGGCCGAGTTAGCAGCCAAGAAATGTGGGAGCTCTGGAGTAGCAACCACTTCTGTTATTCTTACTGGCGCTTATGGCGAGTCCACCATGGACCACGTCACACCCGACACCAACATCGTCTGTATCGCCGGTGGTACTGGTATCGCCTATGTGCTTCCCGTACTCCTTGAACTTGCACGATCACCCATTTCCAAAGACCGCCAGATTGAACTGATCTGGGCCATACGCCACTCTGTCGATGCTGATTGGGTTCAGGAGGAGATGGACATGCTTCAGCAGGCCCGAAGAGCGCTCAACCTCAAGATCCGAATTTACGCTACACGAGACACTAGGAACGGGCCCCTGCTTGAAATGAATGACGAGAAGAGCGCAATAGACAATGCCAGACCAGTTGGCTCATCGGCATCCGCATCTTCATCGTCATCCGCGTCAGACGAGGGTGATGACTGTCCCTGCGGCACTGATGTGCCGGTCTCTAAGATCGGCCAAGGCACAATCGATGAGGACCGACACCCCAACCTGCCCAAGCTCATCAACAACTTTGTGAACAAGACTATCCGTGGTCCTACGACAGTCTTTGCCAGTGGACCTGGAGGCATGATTAGCGACCTCCGCTCCATTGTGGCCGAGTGCAACTCCGGCAGTAAGGTTTGGAAGGGCGAAGAGCGATTCGATGTCAAGCTGGTGTGTGACGACCGTTTGGAATGGTGAAGTGCCAACAAGAATCGTATGAGTTTTGTGTGAATTTTGAATGTTGAGATACCACTTGTATTTGAATGGCGTTATCAGGGCTACATAAAGGGTTGAGAGTGTACTTGAGTGTATATAGGTATTGAACCACACTTAGTTGTGGCTTATGGAACATACTATCTGAAACTTACATGTTATCATTTGTATATGATATTTGTCTGTTATTTTTCCTAGCTTGCTATGATTCAAGTTCGTTTATTGCCATCCAGCTAGAAACAATATCGTGACTGTGAAACCCGTGGGCCTGGATCCATCATGATCATGTTAGCGTTGTTGGCAATATTCACAACTCATCACAACCGCCATTTTCTTCTTACAAACACAAAGATCACAAATACCCACACATTACATAGTTTTAAGCCTCAGAAGTACACAATCGTTAATAAACTACCAAATAAGCGTACTACAAATCTCTCGATCAACATGAGCTGCCTACAACCCGCGCCACTCATTATGTGACACACCCCGCACTCGGTCAAGCAAGCTTCAAGGTGAGAGAAAAGGCTCGTAAATTTAGCCCCACGGATTATGACCCCATTGGCAGTTTAGCCTGAAGTCATAAGATGGAGGTCATGATGGGTCCCCCAGCTTTGCATTTATCCCCCCGTATTACTTGCCCATGAGCGTAACTGTGACTATGTAGCAGAAGCAAGTGAACAAAATCTGGCTGCATCTCAGATCAGATTTAGTCTCTCTCTTATTCTTTTGTCATTCTTGGATTTCTTGTATCCGTAAACCAGTCAGATTAAATATAAATACCACACGACGTCCCCTCATATCAACCCTCCAACTCATACACCCCACCTAAACTGAGCTCATCATCATAATCATGGCCGACGCTCCCATCTCTTTCCTGCCCCTCGGCGCCATTATTCAGTCCCTTGTCGTCAACGGCATCAACATCGTTCAGGGCTTCCCCACGCAACAAGACTATGAGAAGCACAACTCGCCCTACTTTGGTGTCACCGTTGGCCGTGTCGCCAACCGTATCAAGAACGCCCGCATCAACGACCTCAACGGCAAGGAGTACACCCTCGCTGCCAACAATGGCGCCCACCATCTTCACGGAGGCAATGTTGGCTGGAGCAGCCGCGTCTGGGACGGCCCCAAGCCTGTTGGCACCCGTGAGATCCCCGGCGTAGAGGGTCTTGAAGGCGGCGAAAGCGTCGTCTTTAAGCTCACCAGCGAGGATGGTGACGAGGGATACCCAGGTACTGTCGAGGTCACCGTCACTTACACCACGGGCACGCAAAAGGTCGACGGCAAGGATGCAATTGTCCTCGGCATGGAGTACGAGGCCAAGCTTGTTGATGGCGCTGATGAGACTGTCATCAACATGACCAACCACTCTTACTTCAACCCCGGTGGCAAGGACACCATCGCCGACACAGACATCACCCTCCCCACCTCCAACTACCTGGCCGTCGACGACACCCTCATCCCCAATGGCAAGATTGAGTCCTTCCCCAGCGTCACCGCCAACAAGACCTTCACTCTCGGTCCCCAGGAGCCCAACATTGACCACTGCTTCGTTGTCAACACGAATCCTTCCTCAGTGCCTCTCGACACCCGCAACGAGACCCTCAACCTCAACCTCAAGGCTCACCACTCAGGATCCGGCGTCAACCTCGAGGTCTATAGCACTGAGCCAACCTTCCAGGTCTACACCGGCTCCGGCATCGATGTGCCCGCCGTCAACGGGCAGCCTGCTCGAAAGGCGCGAAGCGGCTTCTGCTGTGAGCCCGCTCGTTATGTCAACGCGGCCAACGTGCCTGAGTGGAAGAACCAGGTCCTGCTTAAGAAGGGCGACACCTACGGCGCTCGGATCGTGTACAAGGCATGGGCCGACTAAATTGGATAAATATTGGAAAAATAATTATCAGTTGGATAGGGGCTATTTACAAAGGCCTAGCTACCTTCTTGTAAGACAATTGGAAAGTTAAGTTAAATCATTGCTGCTCACCAGACTCCGTATTGTACAAGCTTCTCATGATGCATCCTGTCGTCCTAAATTACATGCCCGTCCATGACTATCCGTAGCAATGCCGTAAAAACAATCCCAAACCCGCGCCTTACTCGGAATCGCTATCATCTCCCAAGAACGCCAGATCCGCCCTCGCCCTCTTACGTCTCGCAGCATATGTATCCTTCTCGTCGTCTTCTTCTTCGTCGTTATCATCAGCTTTATCGCCTTCGGCACCACTACCTTCGCTCTCCACGACCTTGGCACTCTTGCTCTTGCTCCGACTTGCACGACCTCGTCCCTCCACTCCCCATAGGGCGCTCATCTCCTTCGCAGACTCGACTTCGGCGAGGAGTTCCCGCCTCTCCTTGATTTCTCGAGCTTTGGATTCCGAAAAGCGGCCGTCCATACCAACGTCGGTGAGCATTTTCTTAAGATGCCGAATCTTGGCCTTGGCATCATCTCCATACTGCTTCAGCTCATTGTGCCAAAGTTTTCGTACGCCGCATTTTGTGAGTTGGCCCTGTAACTTCTTGATCTCCTCGGTGTTAGGGTCGTCGGATGTAGTGCTCTTTTTGACTGCAGCCTTGGGCGCCTTTGCTGGTTTGGCCGCCCCTTCTTTCTTTTCCTTCTTGCGTTTGGGCTTTACAGGCTCGTCGATCACATCAGAATACTCTTCCTCTTCGTCCACAGCTGGTTTCTCCTCCTCATCTTTGGTCGCCGGCTTCTCTTCATCTTCTGAGTTTTGTTGCTGTATAGAAGCATCCGCCTGGTCCGCATCAACTTCTCCATTCTCGGCCTCGTGTTTGTTTTCGTTGTCCTCTTTCGCGGATTTTCCGGCATCAGAGTCAATAGTCATGTCTTCGTCTTCATCATCAGAATCAATGGCCTTAGATTTGCGTTTTGGTGCCGCTTTCTTAGGCGCAGCTTTCTTCGGTGCAGCTTTCTTCTGTGCAGCTTTCTTTGGCGCCGCTTGTTTTCGCTGCTTTTGGGGTTTCTCCTCCTCACTCAGTTCGCTCAATTCACTCAACTCGCTCGATTCACCTTGGTCAGATTCTACTTTCTTGACGGGTTTCTTTGCCTTTGTCTGAGGGCCGCGCTTCTGGCGTTTTGGCTTTGGTTGAGATTCAACATCTGGAGAAGAACGCTTCACACTAGCACTCTTTTCGTTTTCTCCATCTGAGCCAGCTTCATCCTTCTGATCAGGAACCCATCCATCCATGAGTTTCTCCTAGATACTGTGTAAGCTTATAAGAGAAAATGACATAGATAACACATACTACACGCTCTTTAATAAGAACCTTGCTCTTCTGCTTCCATTCACCAGTCGATAGAAGGCCATCTTCAAGGCTGAGGCTCTCTTCGGTCTGTTTGCGGACCCTGTTCACTGAGGTCTCGTCTGGCGAGGCTTGATAGACTTGGTAGGTTGCATCAAGAATAGCTTGTTCGATTTCGGTATCTGATGGAGCCATCTTTGGCCAATACAGATCTCTGACCGAAAGAGTTTTGGCTCTTTGGTATAATCAGTAAAAAAGAGCGAGTTGATAACTTAACAAGAGAGAAGTGTTCCGTTTGGAGTCGCGTTGAGACGCGACAAGTCGAGGATGAGCTTGGGCGGTTTTTGTGGAGACAGACGGCTTGTGGGGGTGAAGCTTTGGCCAATGACAGCTTGTGTCTCACAAGAATCCATTCCTCTCGAGAACGAGGAACGACAACTATACTTGTAGCATGACTAAACATACTATAAAGGCATATACTCATGCATTGAGCTTGAATGGAACCTTAGTATCGATTTATAGTCTCATAACTGCGGTTCAAGTTCAAAGCACTGTCATCATACGCCCTAAGGTTAGGTTCACTTATCGGTACAGGTGGAGTGTGACTAGCTTGGCGCCTCTCTTACGCCTAGGATCTGTGCTAGATTTCTATTGCTTCAAACTACATACATCACTTACCAACATCAATCCACCATGTCAGCTTCACTGGCGCCAGAATGCAATGGGGTTAAGGAGTACGCTCATGAGTGTTGGGTCGTCTAAGATTTCGCTCAGCTAACATCTTTAGGCGTTACGATACGTGCTTCTTAAAATGGTACAGCGAAAGTACAGTCTCTCAGTGTCCATCTATAGAGCATATCACTAATGACATGCAGAATATCTCCGAGGGCAAGAAAAGGACAACAAGGAATGCGCGGACCTGTTCAAAGATTATCAAACTTGTCTCAAGGTAGGCAAGCCTTCGTCAAGTCTATCATGTTACTATTGTTCATGACACACGCTACAGGTTGCTCTCAAGGATCGAGGGGTGGATAAGCTGGTTGAAGAAGCTCGAGAAGAGAACAAGGAGAATGATCTAAAACACCTGGGCACGAAAAGTATGTCACTTTCAATATTATCGATACCTTTGGGGAGCTACTGACGTATTCCTTTAGAATAAGAGACTCATACTTTGGTGGTCATGGCGTTCTAGTAACGCAAAGGTCGTGGTGGTTGTTCCGGCATCAAATAGGAACCAAGCTCAAGATATTCTCTACTTGTAAAAGCTCACTACCTACCCATCACAAGCATAATCTTCTATACTTTTCTTCGCAGTACTTCATCTCAGCTTTGCTATCATGATTCTCAGGCTCTGATAACCAGCGTCATCGTCTCTAACTGCGGAATTAAACCGCTTACACGTGATCTCAGTGCTCCACTGTTAGCTTAAGTCGGCGGTTGACGTTGCTTGAGCTAAACAACGACACGCAGGCCGATACAGGGGGAGCCAATCAACTCAACCTTTGCATTGAGCTGGCAATTTTGTTCTGGAACTTGATCAGAGCTTCCATTTGGTAGTTCTGCTAAACAACGTCGAAACTTTATCTCTCTACTCTGCTGATTCGCTACTGCACGTCCTCCGCAGAGCTACTTCAACATCACAACCGCCTTTAGCACTGTCGCTTCGTCCCGCCAGCAACCCACTTCCCACAGCTTGGCGTTACCTCTGCATCTTCTGGGCTTTCACGCAAGGACGGCATGTACTGCCACGAGGAATAGCGCTTCTATGCACCCCTTTTCTATTCTAACCCTCGGCATCTTCGTCGCTGGCTATATCACTGCTCGTTGGGATCTAGTTACTCGTCTTTATGAGCTCGCTATATTTGCCTGGGAGAACGGTGTCGTCGTGAGTCTCTCCAAGCCCCTCCTTGCCTGTTGGCTATGAAGCTAACACATCGATTCTATACAGACGCGCGCAACGAAAGCTTTCGCTGCCCTAACTGTCCTCTTCCTCACCATTTGCGCTCCGACCGTCTTGCTAGCCAGAAAAGAAACGAATCTGGTACGATCGCTCATCACATCCGACGCCGCTGATAATGGCTAATTGGGTTCAGCATCCACGGGGATCTGGGACTGGTGTCTCTGCGCGGGAACAACTTCGACGGCGTGGTTCTTTCTGAAGAAAGCGTTCTATTCCGGTCGACATAATTGCTTGTCATGGTAGAGCATGATGGATTGATGAGAGTGTTCTGGCCGACGGACATTCGCAAGTCTGATCGCCCTGGGGTCGTGGTAGGATGGCGCAATTCGATACTGGACGTATTCGTTGTTGCCATCCTCGAAGATGTTGATGTCAGTCTGGCACCCTACACAATGATAAGGTGTATACTGATTGTTACAAGGCGCGAAACACCGAGTTCCATCTCAAAGCCGGCACATTCTTCCGTAGCGAACCGCACCCGACCGGTCAAATCAGCGATATGTGTGGTCATACCTCCATGCACGTCCTCGGTCTCTCGAATCCTGTCGACACAGCCGCAGCGGACCCTTCATGGTTTTGTGCGACAACAAACTCGAACCCGAAAGAACCTAAAATAACATGCGCCAAGGCTGTCAGTGTGCAACTTATTCTTTACGATCGCCCTCACCCCCAGAGGATGCAATATGTGTCATTAAATCCAATCGCCCTTGCGCTCGGTCATGATGGCTCCCAGTTGGGCGACACGACGGTATCAGAGGGAGAGCAAGAGATTCGCGAACGACAAATGAAGGAAGAGAAACGCAAACTAGTCGAGAAGCTCAAGCAGCATACTATCTTCAAACGAGTCCCCTCTGCCCGCGACAAGGCCCTGCCTAAAATCGTCAATCAAATAAATTGGTCTTGGGAACTCGAAAAGACACTACAGAAGAACGTTGGACGTTTAGGGTCCAGGCCACGGCGCAGTCTTAGTGTATCTGAAAGAGTGGTTGAGACCGCATCAACTATGCGAAATTATGTCATTTTACAATTATGGACATGGTTTACACTCTATCTCTTCCCTACTATACGCAAGACTTTTATTCTTGTTCTCATGGGGCATCGCATCATGGCAGAGATATTACTCTTGCTGCTCGAGTTCCGGGCCAAGCCTGGTTACGCAGCTTTGAAAGACATATCAGCCACGGCACAACAAGTTGAAATACGACTTCAGCAGTTCTGCTACTGGCCAATGCAGTATATGACACTTCGGCAACGAAAAAACAACTGGGCTAGCGTGACGACGAGTCATCCTGACTATATCCGGTTTTACAACAGTTTATGGCTTGTAGCCAACGATGTCATTATCGGTATCGCGATTGGCTCATATATCATTGAGAATGCAGACTGGGTTGCTGCGCAGATTGGAGACTTGCTTCGGAGGTACACAGTCGATGCACTCCAAAGTGGCATCGAATGGTTGATGGGGTGGCCGGCTGGACTCAAGCTAAACGGTGAATTGGCAGCCTTTCTGGGAGACTTGTTCCTCTGGGTCATTGACTACTGGTCGAGTAAGTTTTGAAAAGTCATTTGTTTGAGATTTAACTAATAATTATAGGCTGTATTGAGACTTTAACGCCCGCCTTGCCCAAGATGGTGTGGTTTATTGGTTTCTCTTCGTTCGCTGGAGCAAGCATGCCAATTGCCATGTTTTCCGACATGCTTTCTACGTTGACCATCCACATCTACTCTTTCTATCTGGCATCCGGCCGGATATACCACTGGCAGCTCACGATTCTCCAGTCACTCTTCCATCTCTTCCGCGGCAAGAAGCACAACATTCTCCGTAACCGTATCGATTCATGCGACTACGACCTGGATCAGCTTCTTGTCGGCACTATCCTCTTCACTCTTCTCTTCTTCCTGCTGCCGACCGTTGCGGTCTTCTACCTCAACTTTGCCATTGCGAGGATGGCCATCATCTCACTCAAGGCCGGATTCGATACGCTCTTATCATGCCTCAATCACTTCCCGTTGTTTGCTCTCATGTTGAGAATCAAAGATCCACGGAGACTCCCAGGTGGTATTCGATTTGAGCTTAGAGATACCCACGACTATAGACATGACAAAACGAACAGCAGTGACGGATTGCCACCTACGTCGGTCATCTATCTCAAGGTTGGTAGTTCCTGAATGTTCTAGATGCAAATCAGCGATACTAACTTGGCTTATAGTCGATTCCTCTAACATTCCGCATCATGTTCAATCAGTACTTCCAAATGGCAAATCGCATTCGGAAACATTACCTGTCACCCAAGGTCTTCTTCTGTTTACTCACGGGCAAGTTCGTGCCGCCCATCAACCGCAAGAACTTGTATAGTCTACAATACAGCATGTTGCCGGCTAGACGAGCAACAATATGGGAGATGTGGAGAGCGTTGAATGTAGAAACAAGACCAGCAAAACGAATGCCGCTGCCTTACATACCGCCGTTGCCCAACGGAGGAAGAAGAGCGTCGGCGAATAATGTCAGAGCTAGATAATGCATAGACACAAGAGTACTTAGTTATAAATGAGTAATAATAACATCCAGAGAGCTACTATGTCATGAGTACCGCTAGTCTTTAATTCGCCGGCAGCTACCTTAGTTAGACCTGGACAGGGGTCAACTGAATGACGAATACAGCATCACGCGTAAACCTTTTAGGACAAGTCGCCAACGTCAGTTATAACCTTTTACGGGCGTCTATTCCGACTTGTAGAGAGAAAGAAACACAATTGGTTTGGTGATCGTCATTCCGTGATGCCACGAATATCCATGCATGATATTGTGCTGTAAGAATAGGCTACCTGCTGGGCAGGTAATATGCAAACCGGTTGCAATTGCTCCCTCCATTCTTGTAAGCTACCTGCAATGAAACTCGATACCTAGGTAGGTACCTTCCTTCTCTGCTCTTGCGGCTGCCCCGCCTCCCCGGATGCGCGGCCCTTCGGGTGCCGGGTGCTTGCCTGCAGACATCCGAAGATAGCAGTTAGAGATCTCTACTCTTTCATCACCTACTATGAACTTATGTTCCCGACTCGGAGATGCATAATATCCTTGGCAGAATCATTGTAATAGATCGAAAGGCCTGTCGCTATACTCGATGGTTAGTGTCGTCCCCCAATGATGCAGTCGTCGTTATTGCCGAGGACACTTCCCGCGCTGCATGGCGTCGATCTCAGACACAACTCATGGACCCTTAGGATACTGGACCGTATTTGAAATTGTCGTCACGGCCGAAACAATGATGAAAAACTCGTCGACGATTATCGCTGCCACTCCAGTTCACGTTATCGATATCATCGATGTACAAGATCAACAAGGGTCCAAACTGACGAACCACACCACACACACCCTTCTCCTCCCTGTTGAATGTTCAAGGGTCCCCCGACTCATCGATCGAGAGTTTCTCGACTCTCTGATCGGCCCACTTCCATATCAGTTGTCAACTTGCGGACAATATCTCAGGTGCTGCGATTCCTTGTCTCTCTGCTGGGCCTGGGGAATAGACATAGACCCACCATGGGCAAGGGTCCAGAACCCTCCTCTCCAGGTCTCTCCACCATGCCGTTGACAACGACCCCAGCTACAGTATTCATTGTGTTCAAGAGACTATCCACCACGGTGGTGCCATGGTTTGACAACAACACCACGCTTGCAGCGCACTCACTCCTCTGTCACCGCTGTCCCACGCCCTTGTGACACCCGCCGATATCTCCACTAGCGAATACCTGTCCTGCCGAACCATCCACCTATTCTTCCCGTCCATCCATCTCGAATAAAGTGTTCAGCAACCCTCAGGACCGTTTACTCCACCCATCACAACCTTGAACCGCGTCTTCCCTCCATCAGGTGGCATTGACGTCACTGCCAGCTGCTAACTCGACTACAATTCATGCCTAGACCCTGAAGACTGAAGAAACATCATCCAAGTCGTGCAGAAACGAGGGGTAACAGCACATTATTCCTGGGGTAGTAGAAGCTAGAGGCTCAGGTTAACGCCTACTGCTGCGGCTTACTCTCTTTCCTGGTAAGTGATTGGCAATTTCTCCGTTCGTCTTCAACCCGTCATGCATATATACCATCAAGCTTGGAGTGATCATCGTCAGCCCAGAACCCTTCTGAAGTGTCCCTGTCAGGGTCACACCGGCTAGGCAACCTTGTGATACAAGCTTGATATTGCCATAACGGCAATTGCGCTATCGCTTTCGGAGCATCATATATATACTACCTACGCAGTACATCCTCCCAACTGATCTCTTCACTTTCCTCTCTTTGCTCACTGTGTTCTCCTTCCAAATAGACATTGAGAAAAAAAAATAAACTTTGATTGAAGAACAATTCATATTAACTTTGTCCGCAATGGAAGCACAGGTTCAAGCTGCATCCATCTCACCCGACCCGTGGGCTGCCACTCATCGGGTCATTCTTCAGTCGGCCACCATGGATCCCAAGCAACGATTCTATCACCATTTCTTGGACAGCGTGACAGGTGAGACTGGACCTTATGGTCGAGATATTTGCATAATGTCTAACATATCTCGTAGTTATTCAAGACCTGGTTAATGAACTTCCATCCATCACCAGCGTTGGTGGCGAGCGTCAAGAGGCCATTGACCATATTCTGGCGAGCATCGCAAAGCTACAAAACGAAGTGTCTGATGCCGCCGATTACACCCCTTCTTATGATCGGAAGCAATACTCTGAGGTTAGACAACTGGCTCAATCCCATGCATGACCTTTACGACTAACACCCACATTATCATAGACCATCAAGGGTCTGCAAGACAAGCTTAATGAGACAATCAACAGAATCACTCCAAAGTCAAAGTTCCAGTTCCGTCGCACAAAGACTGATCATATTGACATGGGTGCTCCCGAGAACGACCCTCGTCTCAGCCCTGGAAGTCTTTCTCGCATCAAGGCAACACACGATGAGTCTAGGGTCTCGAGCGCGCCCACCGTCCTCTCAACGAACCAAGAGGATACCCTCAGCGAATTGCCCTCTAAAGATACATACAAGAATTATAACGAGGAAATGGCTCGACCCAGTGCCTCTTCTCTCCGAAAGCCCAGTTTCTCAGCTGCCAAGAATATCGGCATCTCAGGCCAGTCAGGACTGCACATTATTCTACCCTCCTCAGCAGCTCGCGCCACCTCCTCAGGTAGCCTCACTGACCTCAATGACTGCATTGTCGACATGTCGATACCAACCGCCTCCGGCTCTGCGTTCCCTGGTCTTGCTATCAAGAACGTGACCAAAAGTCTCATCGTCGGGGGTCGTGTTAATGGCCCAGTCCACATCACAGGAGTGTCTGATAGTACCATAGTGGTTGTGGCTAGGCAAGTGCGAATTCATGAATGCAGCAATGTCGATATCTACCTGCATTGCGGTTCCCACCCCATCATTGAGGATTGCTCTGGTATGCGGTTTGCACCGTTGCCCGCCATATATGTAAGCATGACACCACGTCTCATTTACACAGCTTTAACTAACAGAATTAACAGCAGACAGAGGCAGAAGAGTCAACTGAGAATCAATGGGATCAAGTAGACGACTTTAAGTGGCTCAAGGCTGGTCACAGTCCCAACTGGACCACTCTGTCAGAAGACGAGAGGCTTAGCAACGAGCTTTGGAGAGATGTTGTTCCTGGTCAACCTGGCGTGAGTGTCGAGGAGACACTGAAGAAGCTGGGTATTCCCCGGAGACGATAGATTATGATAGACCCCCATGTTGTATGTTTTGTACCACTCATGAATACGATGTTCGACGGATATATGTAGATAATAAAGCGCAATCAATATGAACTTCTTTTTGTTTGATCTTAAACTCCGAACGCCCTACGCTGATTAGTCAAGATGATCCCTTAAAATACTCCAACCCAAAACACCATAGGTGGCCCATGATCATTTGAAATATCGCCTGCTCATTATGACTCCATCTTGTCACCGCTGGCGATATCGTCTTTTCTGTCTCTTCCCGTAGCTTCGTCCCTCAGTCGCTGAAGCAGAGCCCGCTGCTTCTCGATGCGATTTTCAAGGTCGCGAATCTCGTCGTTCTGTTCGGCGATGGACCGGTCCATATCAGGAAGCTCGCGAACCTGCGCGCGAGCACGCTGCAGTTTGTGTTTCAGGCCATCGGTCGCGCCAGGCACGTCTTTGAAGGATAGGGTAGGCCCAGAGGCGTTGTGACTGGTTGTCCCTGGCGCAGGCTCGGTTGTGATGCCGGCTGAGGACTGAATGCCGGCGCGAACGCGAGCGAGGACGAGGGAGAGCTCGGAGAGGGCGTCAAGAGTATCGGGAGAGAAGGTGGGCGGCAGGGCCAGCGGGTGTGGACCGGATGACGAAGACATGGTCTGTCGTTTTTATGATACGACTGCCTCTGCTTTGACCGCTGTAGGGCTCGGGAGAGAGGGAGACAAATCGGACGAGGCCGGTGTGGATGCGGTGTAGTATGATGATAGATATGGGAGATGGAGAGCCTCTTGCTATCACACGTTTTGTTGGCTAAGATAAAGGAAGAAACGAGGCAAGTTCGGGGAAATAGACCGAGTGGACACTATCAGCCTTGCAGAAACGTCCTGTAATAGCTTCGTCTATCGCAGATGGTGGGAGAATGGTCAAGATCGATTGGACCGATGGGCCGTTTGTTGTTGAGTCGCCGGTCCGACTGTGAGAGAGAAACGTCTGGTGGAAGTACGGTGTGCGGCCATCATTGTACGGTATAAGCACCCTCTTATAGGGAGGTTTTCACAGTGCGAATACGACTCATGCCTCTAGCTGGCATGACATAACCCCCACCACAACTAACGTGTTTCGCTGCAAAATCATCAGTCGGGTTTTGGGTCTGTCCATCAAATCACGCATCATTTCCGTTACTCAAACTAACAGGCCCGAGTTACTCGCCGTCTTCCTTATCCTTATCTTGACCTAATAATATTCTTTATACTTACTTCTTCTACTTTATTTTTCTCACTCCCTTTCTCTCCTCTTCTCTTCTTCATTGCTTTGGTGCAACAAAAGAAAGAAAAGATCAGCCCAACAAAAAGTTAATCATGTCAAAGACCGACCAAAAGGCCTGCCTCAGTACGTCGCCATGCCCCGCCCCCTCCATCAACAAATCCAAGTCCAACTCCCAATTCCGTGCCCCGCGATCGCGATAGCAACTCAGCTACAATGGCTCGTCCCTCAGCGCGACGCTCAAAGACGGCTCCTTCAGCTGTTCAGACATCGCACAAGACGCCGCGGCCGGATTGGATTCTCGTCTTGTGTTTTATCCTTCTTTACTTGGAGCTCGCCTGGCTAATCATGTTGTTTTTGCACTCTTATAGTCGTCATTGACGGTTGGGGCATTCCCTCTGCCGACAGCCCCAAGGATGGCGATGCCATCACCAACGCCAAGACCCCCGTTATGGACGCACTCTACAAGGATTCCAAGGGCTACACTGAGCTAGAGGCATCATCGCTGGCGGTGGGACTTCCTGAGGGCCTCATGGGTAACTCCGAGGTTGGACACTTGAACATCGGCGCCGGCCGTGTTGTGTGGCAGGACGTTGTCCGAATCGACCAGACCATCAAGAACGGCGAGCTGAGCCAGAACGATGTCATCAAGAAGACCTTCCAGAGCGCTGCTGCTGGCAACGGCCGACTACACCTCTGCGGTCTCGTCTCTCACGGTGGTGTTGTAAGTAACATCATGTCTCCGCGCGCTCTCTAAGCACTCCCACTTACACTGTCTCGCAGCACTCCAAGCAAACTCACCTCTACGCTCTTCTCAAGGCCGCCAAGGAATACGGCGTTCCCAAGGTCATCATCCACTTCTTCGGCGATGGTCGTGACACCGACCCCAAGTCCGGCGCCGGCTACATGCAAGAGCTCGTCGACACTGCCAAGGAGATCGGTATTGGTGAGATCGGAACCGTTGTTGGCCGATACTTTGCCATGGACCGTGACAAGCGATGGGACCGCCTCGAGATTGCCCTCAAGGGTCTGATCCACGGCGAGGGTGAGGCTTCTGAAGACCCTGTTGCTACCGTCAAGGCTCGATACGAGCGTGGCGGTGATTTCGATAGGGATGAGTTCCTTACTCCCATCATTGTCGGTGGTGATGATCGCCGCATCAAGGGTAAGCCTATTATTTAATACCCATATCCTGTTGAAAAACATCTAACAACCTCGCAGATGACGACACCGTCTTCTTCTTCAACTACCGATCCGACCGTGTCCGCCAGATCACCCAGGTGCTCGGCGATGTCGACCGATCCGTTCTTCCTGATTTCAAGTTCCCCAAGATCAAGCCTCTTGTCACCATGACCCAGTACAAGACCGACTACCCCTTCGAGATTGCCTTTAAGCCCCAGCACATGGGCAATGTCCTTGCTGAGTGGCTGGGCAAGCAGAACGTTGAGCAGGTTCACATTGCTGAGACCGAGAAGTACGCTCACGTCACCTTCTTCTTCAACGGTGGTGTTGAGAAGGTTTTCCCTCTTGAGACCCGTGACCAGTCCCAGGACCTGGTCCCCTCCAACAAGTCTGTTGCTACCTACGACCTTGCCCCTGAGATGTCCGCCGATGGCGTTGCCGACCAGGTTGTCAAGCGTCTGGGTGAGCAGAAGTTCCCCTTCGTCATGAACAACTTTGCTCCCCCCGACATGGTTGGCCACACTGGTGTCTACGATGCTGCCGTCATCGGTTGTGAGGCCACCGACAAGGCCATTGGCAAGATTCTCGAGGGTTGCAAGAAGGAGGGCTACGTCCTCTTCATCACCGCCGACCACGGCAACGCTGAGGAGATGAAGTTCCCCGATGGCAAGCCCAAGACCAGCCACACCACAAACAAAGTGCCCCTCCTCATGGCCAACTACCCCGAAGGCTGGAGCCTTCAGAGCAACGAGGGTGTCCTCGGTGACGTTGCCCCTACTGTCCTCGCCGCCATGGGCCTGCCCCAGCCCGAGGAGATGACTGGAAAGTCCCTTCTCCAGAAGGCTTAATTATGATGACGATGATGAGCATACGCATAAAATAGAAAGGCATGAGCGCCGGTGTAGCAGTAGTGGTGTTGGTATTAGCGACTTGTTGATGGCTGAGCGCTGGGCGTGGGCTGTTGGTTATTGTTACGGGCAAGTCGATGCAATGGCTTTGGAGTTGGGGATGGTTAGAAGTTATGCTCGACTGGATAGACTTAGAGTCGATGGTTTTAAAAAAAAAAAAAAAAAGTAAAATGAACAATAAAGAGATGAATAGATTGTTATTTCTTGAATATCTTTTTGAGATGCTCGAGTTATATGCGTACTGAGTTTATGGCCTTCCTTCTCTTGGCGGAATGTTTTGTCTTGATACCAAAGCCATCAGTCTTTTCTTCTATTTCAGAACGTTTCTATCTCAGAACGCCAATTTTCATACTATTTGATCTAAATAGTCTATGCTAAGCTTGATAATGCTATCTCAGATCTCAGAAGTCCACCCTATACTGTGCAAAGGGTAAGGGGCAATCTACTTGAGTATGTGTTTTCATAGCCCTAGCTTCCACTGAACTGGAAGCACAATCTTATCCGCCAAGTAAGCATCGCCTCCAACGAAATATGCCCTATAAGTAATTACACAGCTGTCTTGCTCAACCAGTGGACACAATAAGGCATCATGCCCATCGCCAGATAGCAACATAACTTCTATCAGAGTTCATAACGGCACCATGTTATTCAAATGCTTCCTGCATAGCTCGCTAAACCTGTATGACGGTGATATAATCAGGTGATTTCCCTCCTGCCTTGGCACCCTAAATGAACATTAGTTGAATTGCGAGCCTTGGTGTGAGATTGCGCTGCCCGTAGGCCTCGGTCATATAAAGACTAAGTATTCATCAAGCATACAAGTTATCTCCTGGCTAAGGAAAGGAGGACCCTAGAACAGTAGCGGGCACGAGCCAGCCTGTCAGTCAAGAGCTCAAGCTTCTAGAGCACCGATTCGATGTAACAATATGAATACGTAGTACAGTATGATGGTTCACCCAGACTTCCATTGTGATCAAATTGAGATAAACGCCTTGAGGCCTAAAGCTCATTCCATTAGACTTAGGGCCCGTCAAAACAAGAATTGCAGCTGCGCCCTAAGATCGGCATTATCAATCAAGTCAAACGCACTTCATACTAGGTACCTAGTGGTCACCGCTACCTCGTCGATGAGCATTTTACTTGTCTCTCGTGGTCATTGTATATCGCGGCTAGTGACCGGACCGTAGCAGCAGCGGCATCATCGGAATCAGCATTGATTGCGAATACGAAATGCGGTATATAGTCTGCGGTTCTAGACATATTAACTTGATATTATTGACAAGAGGAGACATGGGATGTCACGTGTAATGGACAACAAAAGATTGCTAGCCCAGCGAAAACGCGGAGGGCGCTCCGAAGCTTTTGGTTGGCTGCCTGACAGGTTCAGGTAAAAGATGCCTCTAGTCTACTGCAAGCTAGCGTTTCGATATTAAGCACGATCTGCAGGGACGTGGCCCCTGGATATATGCTTTGCTAGCTGAACTGTTGAACCACCGACGTCGAAAACACAGGCTGGAGGTTGGTTCATTGTATAGATATCGTGGTTAGTAAGAGCGTAACAATTCATCGTGGGCTTATGTACGACAAAACCTAGAAAAGCTCAATTCTACTTCGGCAATTGTTCTCGAAGAACTCGATAAGCTTGTGCCACACACTAAGTTAATCAGCTAATAGCAAGGACAGGTGACATTCCATCATTCTCAAACAGATCTGCTCGGTGGACAGAGATCTTGGCCCAGCCCATAATGCTGAGATCTGTGCGACCTCACGAGCCACATCTGACTGCTCGTCTAAGCTTCAACCACACGGTTTCAAGCCGCTAGGGGACGGATAGCATATATCCAACCCCGGTCTAGATATGGCACCGGAGGTCCCGCTCCGGCGGCCCAGGGTCTTCATTGACTAGCCTGCGGGAGCTAGAGAGCAGCGCTGTGGATTGGAGATGAATTGCGCAAGGAGGGTGATATTCCGTACCTTACAGGTACGTATCTGTCTTGATCTTGGTGACGATCGTGAGGAAGAGCAAGGAGCCCGAAGATCGAGCGGGAATAAGCAACATCAGAAGAGTCGAGACCCAATCGAGACCAACTCTGCTGGCCTATCGCACGTGGCGGGGGAGTCCTGCACAACAGCTGGACTTGGCTCAACTTTGGTGACCCATTGTCTAGCACTACAGGACGTGACGTACGAGTAATGAATTGTAACGGACGACTGCCTGGTGACTCAATGCAATAGGTACTGCCCAGTCAATGGGCAATTTGAACAGGTGAGGTTAATCACGGACGTCAGCACGGCCTTGATGAGCGTTGCAAAGATCGTGCGTGCGTTATGAACCCTTACTCTTGGTTTCATGGCCTTGATGGGGTCGTTCCATCGAACTGAAGACACCAGGACGCTCGGATGCTTGTGCATCCGCAGCGTCCTGTAAGTTGAGATCCATGATACAGTTTGAGATCGATCTGCAAAGCCAACGAGATCTCACAGCTCTGTGAGGAGCAAAACACCAAGATGCAGGTCACATCCCGCGATCATGCTGGAGGATGGTATGCTCTCGTGCCTGACAAGCCTCCAACGAACCCACCAGGGGCCAAACGTTTATCGACTGAGTCAAGTGGGTGGCTCGGAGCGATATCGACCGTCAGCGGGTGATCAACATGGTCATTGTTGAAAAGTCCCATCATCCGCACATCGTTCTTGGCCAGAATAACGAGCAGAAGGCTCCAAAAATGGGATCTCGTGCGTGTTTCAGGGACACTGATCGGCATGAACTGCAAGAATCAACCATGAAGACGTCGCCAAGGGAGTGGTAGGATTCACAGTCGTCGGCAGACCCTAACCTTCTTTGTCCAATCATGACCACCATCCCTAGCCACTGCTGCACGAAGGGTCGTCCCGTGGAGTTCGATCCAAGCTACCGCTGCGCTTCCTCGAGATCGAGAGCTAACCGGCCGAGTTGGAGCGTCAAGTTACCCAATCAGAAGGTATGCATTCGCTTAGATCCGAACAAGGATGTGGCGAAGCGCGCATGAACAGGCCGTTGCCACTTGACACAGAGTTTTTGGGCTTCTGGTTCTGTGAATTCGATATCTGTGGTCTCGACATTTGGCATCCTGTTGCCACAGGGAATTGAGTTGGGGTGTGCCTGATGGGTACCATGCATGTTGGAGATGGTGTTTTTTGGTGTCGCGGGAACTTTCCCCTGGTCAAGACCCTCTTTGCGGAAATTCTTCGGGACTAAGCCTTTTATCAATCAAAGACCCCTTTGGCTGAATATACGAAATACTAAACCTGAATTCCATGGCATCAAGTGCCTTGTTTATTTTCGTGCTTTGCGCTGCTCATTACGTAGTTTGTTACATCCAAGGCCTCGCTTTGAGACGTAGAAACTTGTCGAAATGTTTCCAACCAAGGCGTTAACCTTGCAAGGACCCTGAATTTCCACACTCGGATCGACGTCACAAGGGAAATGATCTGCAACACAGAGCCTCAGTTGGGCAGCTGATGAACGGGCCTGGATGCTACTGTATGTTCAAATAACGTGATCTCTCCTATCTCTCGTAAGGGTAACAAGAAAGAGATATCTCCATAGCACAATTCATAATATATATCTTTATTAAACTTATATTGAAGGAGACCACTGAGCCTACAGTATATCAGTACTGAGATACTTGCTTGATATTGAGGGGGCATTTGACAAGGACCTAGACCAAGAATTATGGCCTATTCTAGGGGTCTGAATTCTTGTTGGACCACGATGCTCTTCTGATAATTTTGTCAATGCTGGGAAATTATTCTAGATGCAGTGCTGTAGTCTTTCCATCAACCAGAAACGCTGTACTTGTTCGGCCTTCCAATTTGCGCTAGCACGTGCCTACCGTATCAAAGGAGGGTATCATGAGACGATAGAGGCAAAAAAATCTGTTGGTGCTGATGGGGTAGATGGACAATATTAAATTCCCATAACCGCATGATACTACAAAAACAATGCCATGAATTGCAATAAAAAGGTCCCCTTTCTTCCCTATCGATTTGTAGTCGAGACGAAAATCAACTCAATAACGCCTTCCACGACAGTTGGAGATCATTTGCCTGGTAGAGCTGAAGGCTGGGCCAAAGTGGGCGACCAGCAGAAATCACAGCGTATTACTTTTCGATAATTGGTCTGGTCCTCCGGGCTTCGCTGTGTTGTAGCGTTCAGACAAGGGCTCAAGACCGCCGCAGCCCCCTAAAGTCGTGCACTTGACGTAAGAATGGGGCCACTGGCAATCCTCGGCTATGCATGGGAATATTGGCCGTGAAAACGTATTAAAACGGATATGAAGGCATGGAAATAGAGGTTTAGCTACTGTCGAAAGTATTCAGGAGTGGTTTGTGAGCCCCAATGCTAGAGCAAAAGTTTGTTTGGGACTGCAACTTCAATTCCGTGAGGACTTGACCGCGGAAGGCAAGTGCCTCCCCTGTTCAGGAGCATGATTCGTAACTGGCTGGGTATGCTCTGCTAGCCCCCGCACTTAGACAAAGTCGGGGAGTAAGCGAGCTGACAGGTCGGAGGCGTGATCTGAGTAAAAGTCTACCCTGATCCTCGACCTTGACTGGGGACAAAGTACGAGCAGGTTGGCGTGCGTGGCCAAAAGGAGGTGTGTACAGATTATCGGCCCACTCAAGCCCGTTAGAGGAGGTCCCTGCTTTTGGTTTTTTTCTGGGTCCGATGGTCTCTGATCTCTCTGCTTCTCCAGCGACTTGGAAATCGGAGCAATGAGGGCGCGATCTGGTCTTCTAGCTCTTGCATCCTCGTCCCAACCTGGCAAATCCTCACTCAACCCAACCCTTCGCCGCCTTGCGATGCCGCCGTCGCGCCCCGGGACTCGGGTGCCCTGGCGGCGGCGGCCTTTGGGGAGTGGGAGTACGACAAAACAAAACTCTTCCGCTGCTGGTGGAGGTCCTGAATGCCTTCTTCCTCTTTGCCCACTGCCACCATTTGCCTCCCACTCTTGCCATTCGTCTCCAGCCTCAGCCAGACCGTCTTCTGTTAAGTATCCAGTCTGGACGGTCTTTCCGTCTTGTGGCTTGTTTACCTTCTTAATCCTTTGATTCTGACCCCGAGCTTCTTCAGCTCATCTCTCATCACATCTCCCGACCCCCTCCATCCATATCCCTCCTCTCCGTCTGCCGCCGCCGTGGAACGGTAGTAAGCGGCTGCTTCTCCTTATTCCAGCAATTCACAACCCCATCGGCTTCAGTGCCACCTCGGTGCCACACTGAACAACCCTGGTCTATTCATATAACAACCGTTGAATACCGGACTCCACCACTTTCTCTCTTCTTTCAAATACCTTGCAGTGATCAAAAGCTTGTACCCGCTCCTTCGCTGCTACGGAACGACTCTGCCATCTCACAACACTCTCGCCGGCAGCTTGCTGACCTGTTTGGCAACATCACACCAACACTTGTCCGGGTCACCGGTAATCTAAACACTGTACGAAGCCTGTCGACCAGGAGCGACATATCGCTTGGCCTTTTTTTTCTTTTCGATCAGAAACACGGGTGAATAGTGGACTATACGACCAAAACCAGTCTCGACTTCGCCGACTGTCTCGATCCTTTGGCCTACGAATCTAGCTTACAAGAGCTACGTTGCTATAAAGGCAGCCCTGTATCCAGTTCCAACTCATCTGCCGGTTGCGACACCTTTCGATTGGAATCGACGTCCTTTTTCGCAGCCCAAAACCTGATTTCGGAGAGGAAATCCGATTCCCCGCCACTGACCTGACAGCATTCGCGACTTACAACAAGAAGAAATTGTTGGAATCAGATAAACTCTGAATACCTACTAAACAATTTCTTTGAAGGTCTCGATTGTTTTCAGGACATTTTTGTGCAAAGGTGAGTGTCTCTAGTACGGTATCTTTCCTCATTGAGACCGTGTAACCCTTTCTCTCATCACCTTTCGTCATTTGGCGATGAAGCACCGATCGATCGATCGGTGACCACTCCGCAGCCAATAGCAGCCCGTCTTTATGCCTCGCGAGAACCTTCATTGCTACACCCACCATCATCCCGTTGTTTTCAATTCGCTTTGCCGTATATGTTTGATTGACTAACAACTGCCCTGACGTTCAGGCTCTCAGCCGCTGCAAGGTGCTTCCAGGCCCTACGTCACGGATCGTCGGACCCTTGGGTTTATCTCCAACCCATCTCAACAACCATCTCACTCGACATGCTCACTGTCTCCCATCTCGGGCAATGCTAAGTTATCCATCAATAATTTCACCATTTGTATGAAAGACAATGCCCCTTAATCAAAGTACTCCACACGGGACGCAACCGCCGCCGCCGTCTTCCAAGACCGGTCATCCTCTTCCTCGACGAGCTTCTCCAGCAAACTCCGTTACTCTCCGCCACCACCGACTGGCCCGCGATGCCTCACTCAAGGCTAGTCAGGGCTCAGGGCCCGCCGTCAACGCGATCTCAACATCCTCACCTCGACGTAACTCCTCAGGCGACAGCCACCAGACCGGCCAAAGCGATCCCAAGACATGGTTTGATCAATCGAACCAAAATCCGACCGCCACATTCGACAATAATGTCATGGATGGTAAGCAGCTGCATTATCTGCATTGAAAAGAATAGGAAACTGACTTAAGCCACAGTCGATCCTCCATTCTTCCAAAAGGAATCCGACTCGTCAAATGAAGACAAACCTTATTACAACAACCACCTCGCGCCCCCAAAACTCAATGCAGCACACAGCAGTAGTGCAGACGACTACCGGAGCGTTATCGACGACCTCACGGTAGAAATTCAAAAGCTTCGCGAAGAGCTCAAGCGGTATAAGCATACAGGTCCTGATATGCTTCGAAAGGAGAAGTTGTTTGAGATTAAGGTCCATGGATTACCGAAAAAGAAGAAGAGAGAATTGGAGGCAACACTTCGAGACTTTGCTGCCAGTCTCGATGGATCTCCCGACGCTTCATCATCACAAAACATAAAAAAGTCGTCCCGCCATGCCGCACGGGACAACACATACTCTGGATCTGGATCCAAGCATGCATCGTCTTCTTCAGGATCCAACTTTCGTCCAGCCGATTCTGCCTACGCCTCCATGTCAACTGGTGCCAAGTCTTCGGGTACGTCTTTGAGCCGTCCCAGTATGGGTTCACATGCCAAGTCTTCAGAGGCAGTAGAGAGTTATCTTCGTGATATTCCCGAGGGATTGTACCCGCGACACATGATTATGACGGACAAAGAGAGGAAGAAACTTGTTGTTCGTCGCCTAGAACAATTATTCACAGGCAAGATCGGCGGTCGCCACGTGGTGAAGAAACAGCCCGTGCAGCCGAGTGACAGTTCTGCTGCTCTAGCGCCCGTTGTCGCGGAGACTCAGCCTAGTGCTTCTGCCCACGAACCACCAGCCCTGCAAACGAGCGGTAAAGAGCCGACAAGAGAGGCGAGGATTCTCCCCCTTGAGCAACAATCCGGACACTCTGGTAAAAAGAGTCGATCAGGAGATAATGGCTCAGCATCCAACTCCAACGGAGACAACACCGAGTCCGGCGGCAATGGAAACACCACTGGTTCGGGCACAAACCCTTCTCCTCCTTTAGCATCTCTGCCAGAACAACGACCCACACGGCCCCGTGATTTAGATCCCGACCGTGCCCAGGTTCCAGCTGAGAACATGGATTACATTCGCCATTTAGGCTTGGTGCCTCCAGAGTTGTTATCCGAGCAGCACAATCATGATGTCCACCCTGATGCAGAGGGCTGGGTCTATTTGAATTTGCTGTGTAACCTGGCTCAGTTGCATATGATTAACGTTACCCCTGATTTTGTTCGCTCAGCTGTTTCAGGAATCAGCACGAAATTTCAGCTCTCACCTGACGGTCGCAAAATTCGATGGCGAGGCGGAACCGAGGGTACCAGATTCAGCAGCGACAGCTCCGGATATAACTCCCAAAAGAGCCCATCTACCGACGATACCGAAGACGGTTCGGAGAACAAGCGCAAACGTCAGAAAACGGGACGCTCGACAGGTGATGAGTTCCAATCTGGAAGCTCAAGCAAGAACGGCCTCAAATTCGACCCCCAGCTCTGTGCGCCCTCTGAGAGTTTCCACTACAAGCCACTCTTCGCGCAGCAGGATTCGACAGGTGCTCAGACATCGCTTGACGAGACTGTCTCTTCATTCGGTCCCCCAGAGGAAAGCAATATTGGTGAATCGAGATGGGGATTGAGTGGCTCTGGGGGATCCAGCCGTCGGAAGCGTCGTCATGACGGTGCCATTATCTACTACAGCGGAGCTCCGTTCTGCACAGATTTGTCTGGAGATCCAGGTGATATGTCACCTACTAGCCAGATGCAAGCATCCGGTCAAACCAAGGCGGAGAAAGACACCTTCCAGGCGCCTCCATCTCCTCTTCGACGATCAGACTCTGGATCGTTCATCAGCTATCGCCCATTAACTGATCGAGGTCCTTTGTCAAACCAGCAAAGCACCACTATGGATTTGGATAGTGAGGATCCACCTAGTCTTACAGACGACGCCGATGATGCGAGCGATATCGACTTAGACTTCACGTGGACTGACAATGCGCAATACATGCAGCATCATCCTCTTGAGCCATGCGGCTTAGGGGGTGTCCTTCCTGAAGATCACTTCATGGTGGTTGTTTCTACCAAGAGGCCTAAGGAGGACGATGTTTCTTCACTACCACAGATGAATTGCCGAAGGACTAGCGAGAACACGGATGGTATTATTCGCCGATTAGCGACAATGTCAACCTCCTCTCCAGTCTTGGGTGCTTCAAAATCTTTGCCGATCACCGAACCTCTGCCCATCGAGATCGAATACATGTCAGGCCGCATCAAGCGACTGACACCAGTGGCTCTGCCACCACCTGCAATTTTCTTCCCACCATTCAGTCCTACCGAGTCCACAGCAGATGATGATGATGACGATATGTCAGATGATCTCGATCTGTCCATTTCACTACGGGATCTAATGGGACAACGGACTGTCCAGCGTCAGTCGGATGACTATCCTGATGGCGTTGATCTCAGTAGCGGCGATGAGGAGGGTGACGAACCTGATGACTCGCCTGTTGAGAGCATGTACGATGTCAACCGAGACTCAAAGGCGTTGCCAAACCGATCTCGACAAGCCGCACGCCGTACCAGCAGTGCCCTTGCAGCTGCTGGTACTGCAGGAGGGGCAAGCAAGAGTAACAGCGCAGACCCAGAGCTGTCTCATGATAACAGCTCTATTGCTACCGCTGGAGCACTGGAGAGTGGTTACAGCAGTAGCGAGGAAAGCTCTTGATTGCCTGTACTTCCTTCATATTTTTTGTCATTTACATTCCACGTTTCACGATTATTTTAAGGGGTTATGGGGTATACGGATAAGGAAGGCAAAAAAGATTCTTTGCATATTTTCCATGGTTTATGTCTTTACGGGGTTGTATATTGGGTGGCTTGCATAAGTTCATTGCATTCAGCTTGGCGTTAAGAGAGAAAGGATTATGATTCCCTGGGTAATCTTTGTTATGAGATGAAAGGTTGCGAACGAAAAACGTGAACCTGGTTGTGGATTATTTTCTGGATGTTTTGAGGAAGAACCAAATGAGACTCTTAGTGTCATATTGAGATACCAAATTTACTATTCAAACACCACTATATCCTATTTCTCTCGCTCCAGGTGAACTCACTAAGAGTAATATAAAGTGATTGTCACTACTTTGAGACATCTGATTTATTGTAGGAGAAGCGTGTCTGTTGTAGAACGTTTCACCTCGATTTAGTGTCACGTGAAAGGATGCTCCATGTACCAACATGAGCTCACCCTCCCGTCCACGTCGTCATTGCTTGTGCTTACATCGCTGTGAACTTTTGCGCTGAGATCTTTTCTGTGATAAACACTCTCCCTCGGTCGCTCAGATTATCGATTGCATTATCCTGAAACAGGATGCATCTTTCGTGGCCTTGGCGAGTGGCCATACTTGGTGCACTGGCGAGTGTGCCGTGCGGAGCTGATGATGTCAAGAACGTTGCTATTATCGGTGAGTACACCAGTTCATCACCAGACCGATTATGAATTTATCAGCTTGTCATACTACCACGTGCTCTCATACATCTCTTTATCTTCAACGAAAGCTAACTTAAGCCGTAGGAGCCGGTGCTGCAGGGTCATCCGCGGCATTCCACTTGCGGAAATATGCCATAGAGGGGGATCTCGCCGTCAATATCACCATCTTCGAAAAGACGGATCGAATTGGCGGTCGTTCATTGACAGTTCCCGCCTATAATGATCCTGCCCAACCTATTGAACTGGGCGCTTCAATCTTTGTCGGCGCCAACCCCATTCTTGTCAATGCAAGCAGACGCTTCCAGCTTCCAGTAAGTGAGCCTCACAGACTCGGGAAGGACGACGTCACGGCCATATGGGATGGCACCAGCTTTGTCTTTCAGACGACGGAGGGGTCTTGGGGTGGATGGGACCTGGCCAAGATGTTTTGGAGATACGGACTCTCGCCATACAGGGTCAAGAAGATCGTAGATAGCATGGTACAGGAGTTCCTCAAACTCTATGAAGCGCCATACTTTCCTTTCAAGTCTCTATCGCAAAGAGCCAAACAGTCAGGCTTGAACCGAATTACTGGCCTTACTGGAGAGCAGGTGTTAAATGAAGCAGTAAGTTGTTCGTGGGGTGACTTCGACAATGGCTAATCTTGTGTAGAACATAAGTCCACTCTTCGCCCGTGAGATCCTCCAGGTAGCTACTCGGGTCAACTACGCTTCCAACTTGGCCTACATTCATGGACTGGAGACTCTGGTTGGTAATTCGTTGAATAAGTGCCACGTACTCGTTCACTAACTAAAACCAGGTCTCTCTTGCGACTGATGGTGCCATGTCTGTCGAAACAGGAAATTGGCGGATCTTTGAAGGCATGGCTATCGAAAGCGGAGCTACAGTCTATCGCAATACGACTATGGCTTCTATCGAAATAGCCCAAAAGAAAACACAGTCATCCTCACCCAAGTACACCATATCGACTAAGGATGCCAACTCGAAGGCCGACACTCCCGAGCAGTTTGGAGTTGAATTTGACAATGTTATCATTGCCAACCCATGGCAGTTCAGTAACATCAAGGCCGGAGAGGGTGTTCTCGACCGCAAGATTGACGAGATTCCCTATACCAAGCTTCACGTTACACTTTTCACGTCGCCTTTGGAGCTCAGCCCCGAGTTCTTTGGTCTCAAGTCTGGAACCAAGGCACCTGCTACTGTGTACACAACCCTGGGCGAGGGCGAAGAAGCAAAGCAAGGGGCAGAAGGTGTTGGTCGTACTGGATTCTATTCCATCAGCACGTTGAAGTATAGCAACAACCCCAAGACTGGTCAAAAGGAGCGCGTCTACAAGATCTTTTCGCCCAAGGCCATCACAGCCGAGTTCTTGACCAAACTCTTGGGTACTGAGATCCCCGATTCAGTCATATCCAGCAAGGGACAGGTCAAGGAGGCCACATTCAAGGCCATCTCATGGTATTACCCCCATGCTTTCTACTCTTATCCCATCGAGCTGCCTCGTGTCACGTTTGAGGATCCCATTATTGGAAAGGGTGTTTACTACACGTCCGGTATCGAAAGCTTCATCTCGTGCATGGAGACGAGCGCTTTGATGGGAAAGAATGTGGCGCGGCTGGTCGCAGACGACTTTGCTGGGATCTCCCGCCCAGATGATACTCTTTTGTCAGGGGCTGACCGTCACCCGAATGAGGAGGATATTGTAGTGGAAGAGAAGGTAGAAGGTATCCATGTTCAGGCTGGAGGTGAACTTTGATTAACCTGAGCAAGGACCTTTTTGGACAAATTTGTTTTGGTTAGAGTTGTTTGTTATCTTGAACTAAGAAACATGTAAGACACCTAATTGCATAAAAATTTATTTATTCCCATGCCGAATACCTAGTTGTGATATTGCCAGCAATTTACCTAACAAATTAATTCCCCAAATTAATTTGTTTCAATATGAAATACTACAATATGTATATTCAACACAATCCATCTCTCTCTCCAAACATATAAAAGTTCCGTCCCTCAGGCAACCTCGTTATCTCTAGGGTGACAGGTAATTAAACTATCGCAAGCTTCATCCACTAGCCTCAGTGGCGTTGTGGCAAAAAAGACCCCTCCTTCCTCACCCCTCACAACCAAGTTTGTTTGAGGGAAAGTACACATAAAAAAAAAAGACGGGAGGCAGTCACGGGCTTTCTCTCCAAACTGTACATCCCTTTGGTTATGACGCAGCTTCTTCTCTCTCCCACGCTCTAGCTTGATATCGTCCAAGTTGTTGGCCAGTCACATCTCTTGCTGTCCTCTGTCACGGGAAGGTGCCTGCCTGCCTACTGTACCTTACCTGCGCCAACAAAGAAAGAGACAAGGAAGGAGCTGGTTCTGCCTGCTCTGCCTGTGTCTTATCGTCACGTCACAGCCCGGAACTTTTTAGTTCGTCGTGCAGACAGCATCGCTAACTCTCCCTTCTTCTCCTCTCCTCCCTTCCTTCTCTAAAGTTAGGGAAACCTGCCTGCGCTGCTGCAACTTCGTAATTCAGAGCCAACAACAACAATAACCACCACCAGCGTGCAAGTTCTGCACCGCACATTCTCCCCCTCCTTCCTTCCTTTCTCTCTCCCAAGGCACTTGCTTCCATAGTCAGCATGTTCGCCCTACGAAATAGTAAGTAGCAGCCCCGCATCATCCCTACCTCTTCCCTTTGACCCAACATCTGCATCTTCAGCATAAGGGCCAGAAACGACTGACCCTGGTCGTGGCCGGTCTCTTTGTCTGTCTTACTCTCTCTTTTTAACTCTACATAACCCTTGCTCCTTTTGTCACCTCTTCTCCAACCAGCAGTATAAGTCAGCTAACACCCCGCTCTCTCGCAGTTGGCAAGTTCATTTTCGGCTCAAGCACACAGGAAGCTTTGATTGAGCTGCCCCAAGGCCAACTCTACCTCGTTCGACCGCTATCGCCAAAGGGTTACTCTGAACTTATCTTCAGAGACTCCGCCATCCGCATCCGCCGCACCAATCAAGAATTCCAGTACCAACTCGTCGTTCAGCGGGTCTTCGAAGAAGGCGAAGCAGAACTCCTGGCCGAGGAAGAAGGCGAGGAAGCCGAGATTGACGCGCTCGCCTCAGAAAAAGACGAGAAAACGTTTCTCCTAGACGAGGCTCTACACTTCCGGTTCGAGATCCGAGAGAGCGGCGATAAAGTTCTCGCCTGGAAGGACCTCAGCGGTGACACAGGCGATCTTTTCCAGTTTGTTTGCGACGTGTCCGTCTCATCGGCCCAAGTACAGCAATTCGTGAGAGTTGCTCAAGAGTGCCAATACGAACGCAAGTATCGCAAGCCCAACGCTACCGCTTCCGAACACGACTTGCAACAATTCGAATTTGAAGAAGAGGACCCTATTCCACCTGCCAGTCCTCTCCACAGCCCTACACTAGCTCGGTCCATCGAATCCGTCGACGATATGTTGTCCAAGAACACAGCCAACTCTGGCGTGAAGCGGGAGCCTGTTGTCGTTCCTGAGCAAGAGATCGAAGCACCTGTCTTGACTGGGCCCGATGCCAACAATCCTCCTGAGGCTTTGGAAATATACGCTGCGGTGACAGCCGAACTGCACGTGTTCGACCCCCAACCTGGCCATTTTGCCCTTGTCGATGAATCAGTCGTCGCTCAGGTCTCTGAAGTAGGCAAATGGGAATACTGGCTTCAAATCGAGTCAAGCAATAAGGCATGGCTGGGCACGCCTGTTGTCGCCGATTTCAACCCTGTCTTCGACTTTGAGTATCTCTCCTTTGTCTTCAACCACTTCAGCAATGACGGCACGGCACGATCATGGCTTCTGCGTTTCAAAGACCAGCCAACCTTGGAGAAATTCCAGGAAGCCATCATGCAAGCTATCTGGGAAAGACTGAATGAGACGAAATGGACCAAAATGCAAGACAAGGAGCGCGAATACGTCCTTGACTCTTTTGGTGATTTGACGATGGAAGATGCTCCTTTGACCGAAGAGGATGAGGAAGAAGAGGAGGAGGAAGAAGAAGAGATTGAGGATGACCGTGCCCGAGATGAGGAGTACGATAGTGACGAGGAGAACGACAGCAGCTTCCCCAAGAACGCCGATGGTGAAGTCAACTCCCAGTTGGCGGTTGGTTACAAGCATGACCGCTCCTTTGTCGTCCGAGGATCCAAGATCGGCGTGTTCAAGCATACACCAAACAACCACCTTGAGTTTTCTACCAACATTTCCAAGGTTACAACTCCTGCTGGTAAACTCATGAACCCGAAAAAGGTTATGCTACACAGCGAGGACCGCGACCTCATTATGCAGAACGAGATAGATCCCACCAAGCTGTATCGCATGGATCTTGAGTATGGAAAGGTTGTCGATGAGTGGAATGTGCACGACGATATTCCCGTCGTTACATTTGCGCCTGAGAACAAGTTTGCCCAAATGACATCCGAGCAGACCTTTTTGGGTGTCTCGAATAATGCCCTCTACCGAGTCGATCCTCGATTGTCTGGTAACAAACTTGTCGATACAGACATGAAGCAGTATGCCTCAAAGAACGACTTCTCCGCCCTCGCAACTACTGAGAAGGGCTACATCGCTGTTGCCAGCAACAAGGGTGACATCCGACTATTTGATCGTCTTGGAATCCGTGCCAAGACCCAACTTCCCGCTCTTGGTGACCCCATTACTGGCATGGACGTCTCCGCCGATGGTCGGTGGATCTTAGGTACTACCAAGAACTACATTCTCCTTGTCGATGCCCAGCAAAAGACGGGCAAGAATGAGGGCAAGCTTGGATTCGAGAAGGCTTTCGCGGCCAACGACAAGCCCCATCCACGACGTCTGGCACTCACCCCTGAGCATGTTGCCCAGTTCTACCATGAGACAGGGAAGCCTGTTTCATTTACACCGGCTAAGTTTAACACCGGTGAGGGCTCCGAGGAGACAAGCATCATCACGGCCACTGGTCCCTACATCATCGAATGGAATCTGAAGCGTGTTCTGCGAGGCATGAAGGCTGCTTACAAGATCAAGCGGTACGAGGAGGAGGTCAAGGCTGATGACTTCAAGTATGGCTCTGACAAGAATGTCATCGTTGCCCTACCCAATGAAGTCAACATGGTGGCCAAACAGAGCTTGCGAAAACCCACACGCGAGAGTATTATTGGTGATATCCGATTGAGTGACTCGCGCAGAGGTTCTGGTCGCATTGGAACTCCGCAGAGCAGTCGGTACAAGCTGGGCAAGGATGACATTGTGAACGCGCCTTACTAGACAAGGAACCATTCGAGTATGCATGGCATGGGTGATTTGAGAGAAGGGGAGAGGTTGTGAGAAGTGTCGCGATATCCCAATGCGGGTCCGATTGTCGAGGAGTTTGGGTGAATTTTGAAATTTGTAAGGCATAGGTTTACTCAAACCTTGATGCTTTTTTGTTTAGATACCAGCTGCTGATGCATCTGCGTCACAATCAATTCGATTCTTATTCTTGATAATCACATATACATTTCGTCGCACGATCCAGACGTCACTTGAATCAGTAAATGGATATTTACCATCGTAGGTGAGTTGGATTACTGATTCTACTACTAACCAAGGAGGCGTTCCATAGCACATTTATCTGATAGATAGTATGCCTATACTCGGTAGCGATGCCGTGTGTAACCTAGGATCCGAGTTCATATTATGATGGACGTAGCTGAAGCCACAATAAAGTTCCAAGAAACGGGCTTGACTCGGCATATTGAGCGCAACTTTACGTAGCAAGGCATAGGACAAAGGACGTGGTCGTTAAGATTTGATTGATATAACAAAAGAAGAACATTCAGTAAAGAGATCCCAAACCATGACCGCTTGAACCTTAACTCATTAACTCGCCCTTTAATACCTGACCCATTGCTAGAATACAACTTTTATTGAGAGGGCGCCGTGCTCGAATCTTCTTCTTTTGTCTCGCCGATAGTCAGTAGTTCCTCTGCCTTCTTCTCAAGCCCAGCAACGGCCTCCTGTGCCTTTTGGCCAGCTCCAATGACGGCACCCGAGACATTGCGTAGAGTCTTGGGCTGGTTACCCTCAGCACTCAGGCGAGTCATTTCAGAGACGAAACTGGCACCCCACCAAGCACTCGTGTACTTGAAGACATAACGCTCAAGCTTCTTGTAGTTGGCCTCGCGTTGTTCGGGGCTCATGGTAACGGCGTCGTGCAAAGCGTTGGCGAGCTCTTCCGTATTCCAGGGGTTGACGATGAGGCTGCCATTGAGAGATTGTGCGGCACCTGTAAATTCACTGAGAATCATAACGCCGTGGTTCTTCTGTTGTGTGGCAATATACTCGTAAGAGACAAGGTTCATGCCATCGCGAGTAGAGGAGACCAGGCAGACATCGGAGACGGCGTAGAGAGCAGTAAGCTCGTCAAAGTTGACAGACTGGTGAAGGAAGTGAATAGGCATAAACTCAATGGTGCCAAACTTTCCGTTGATACGGCCGACTAGTTCGTTGACGACGGCACGTAGGTTCTGATACTCCTCGACGTCTTGCCGCGAAGGTACGGCGACCTGAACCAAGACAATCTTGCCAATCCATTCTGGATGCTCAGTGAGGAACACCTCGAGAGCATGCAGCTTCTGGGGAACACCCTTGATATAATCTAGACGATCAACGCCAACAACGAGCTTAACGCCCTCGAACTTTCGGCTGAGAGCTGCAATACGTTCTTGCACCTTTGGTTTCTTGAGCCCCTCGACAAAGTTCTCTGGGTCGATACCAATGGGGAAAGCGCCAACAGTCACAAAGCGACCGTTCCAGTCGACACCGTTAGGAGTTGTCGGGCACTCGAGGATACGAGAACAACTGCTAAGGAAATGACGAGCGTAGTCATATGTGTGGAAACCGATAAGATCACAATCAAGGAGACCAGTAAGTAGGGCCTCTCGTACAGGAAGAATTCGGTAGATTTCGCTGCTGGGGAACGGGGTGTGGAGGAAGAAGCCGATCTTGACGTTCTTCTTGGAGTTGCCAATTTCCTCGCGGAGCATCTGTGGGAGAAGCATCAAGTGGTAATCGTGAACCCAGATAAGATCGCCGTCCTGGACATCCTTGATAACAGTCTTGGCGAAGAGGCGGTTGACTTCTTGGTATGCGGCCCAGGCGGATTCATCGAATGTAATCTCACCAGGATGGTAGTGGAAGAGGGGCCAGAGAATCGAGTCTGCAGAAAGAAGTTGTTAGAGGATGCGACAAGTATGGCCTGTCAATGCGAATTGCTTACTTGAGAAGCCGTTGTAGTGTCTGTCCGCAAGCTCATCGTCGATGAAGACAGGGTGCGCGCCGTATTCGTCCTTTAGGCGCTGCTTCATGCCCTCGACTTCATTGTCGGGAACCTCAAGGCCAGGCCAACCATACCATTGGAAGCTAGTGGTCTTGCTAAGACCGCTAAGGCCAGTGACGAGACCACCAGAAGACATGGAGAATGAATAGCTGCCATCTTCGGATCGCTTGATTGTAATAGGCAAACGATTGGAGAGTAGCAGCAGACGACCTGGTGCGGCCTCGCCGTTTTCGCCTACAGTGGCGGGCATGATGGCTTTGCTTGGAAAGATAAAAAAAAAGAAGGGATTCCCTGGTATGAAGTTTTGAAGAATAGAAAATCAAAGGAAAGAAATCGAGAAAAAAGTCGGAGAGTGAGGTCGCTCTCGTCACGGTTCTTTGTGGACGACGTCGATGGTCTGTGGAGGGGCAGGGAATTAGCCTACAGTAGGAGCTGGCGCAGGCCCGAAAGATGTAGATCCCAGTAGTGGAGTTAGAGTAGCGCAAGGAGCTTGGGTTGTTGAGCGATGACGCTATCGCGCGTAAGGTCAGTCGATTTATTGGAGAAGAGCGTGGTAAGCGGATACGGTATTCGAAGAAGCAGGGATCTCTTTTGGCGGATGTTATCAGTCGGTTTATGAAGGTATTTGTTTATTTGTGGATGGGCGGCAGGAGCACAGATGATATAGCTTGACTCGATCGAGATGATGTTGCTTCGAGAAGACCAGAGAGACGAAAAGAAGGGAGAGATGAGGTCTAAATAAGACAACAAGAGAAGAAGCCAGAAGCCAAACAGAAGCAAGGATGGGGCTGAGGGGATAAAAAAGCGGCAAGTGAGGGGCATCTCGCAGTTACCTGAGGTAAGGTAGGTAGGTAGGTAGGTACCTTGTGCCTGCCTCCCTCCCGTGTCTAGTCCAGTTCAGCTGTCAACCGTTAAAGACAGGGTGGGATCACCAAGCACTAACAACTAACGTAGCAGTAGACATCAAACACATGCAAATCGACATGTTTAGTAAGGTAGGTATGAATATCAAAGTACCTATCCTTCTGTCGCATATACTTGTTCAACTCAGAATGCACCTGATCTGACTGACTCTTGAGCAATCCTCAAGCCGATAGCTTCCGCTTACCGGTTCACATCTACCTATCCCTATTCGCTCGATATCCAGATCCGGGCCGTTTTCTTCGAATTTGGGAATGGAGGGTGACATCTGCATCGATAGCCAGGCGCAGGTACTTTGGACGGCCCGGCTCAATATCACCAAAATGAACACCACGTCCAATACGACATGCTCCTGTCACCCGCCCACGAGGTTCTGCATCTTCATCGGTAAATGGAACTGAGAACATCCAGTTACGAATCAAAGTCAAACCGCAAACTGCGCTCTCTCCACTCTTATGCGTTTACTACTGGTGTTTCCCGCATTTTCTCAGGCTTATCCCGGAGCATGGTCCGGAGGTGCTTCCGGAGACGGGATCGATTTCATCGGTCATCACATACGGAGATGACGGACGTTGTCTTCTTGTTTAAAGTATGTACGCTAAAGGTAACCGTTGGGTGATGAAAAAAACCGGTCGAGAGCGAGCTAGTCCCCACACGCATGATTCAAAGCTTGGTCGTGTTGGAATTTGTTGATAAACCACATGCATTCTTCTGATCGAAAAGTGACGCATTCATGGAACCTTTTGTCTAAGTTCCAACCGCAACTGAGAGAAACCGCCCCCTTCATCCAATGCCAGCCATGTCACTGCGACTATTATTACTAGGCCTGACTTGCGCCATTATCAGATATTCAACCAACCCACAAAGTGGACTTCACTATCACAGAACCAATCGATGGAGAGGACATGGCCATGCTTGTGCCTTGATCAGGTCTGTTGGCCGGACCAGAATGTCCTGAAGGTTTTTCGCCTAGTTATACCTAATCTACTAGTCTAAAAGTCAAGAGAAAGCTTGAAAAGGAAATCGGATTTGTTTGAACCGCAACCCTTCAGGCCTTGCGAGCCTTATAATAGCCGCATGCGCATAACCGTCGGCCCGGTAGCCGCCCAGCTTTCTTAATAGGTACTTATACCTAAGGATGCAAATATGCCTATCTTTAATTCAAATAGGATAGTAGTTTATTGAAACTGACTTTGTGTACTTGGTTGAGCGAGTTCGAATTATCGCAGTATTTGACACAGCAAGCTTATTACTCCAATATGGAACTAAATTGACTTCCGTGAATGCACTACGAAGATGGGTGCACTTTCTTCTTTGAAGGAAACATTGATAGCTACCTAACACTAAGGAGTCGCATTTTATTCTGCAAGATTCATCCTTTCTTATACATTCTCATTATTGGTAGGTACTTGTTAATATTCGCTACTACTTACCTTTCCACCTTTGCTGGCTTGAGTCTCTTATCTTATCGATAAGCATACAAAGGCCTACTATCAGCTAGCTTAGGAATTTTTCGAGAATCGATGCCGCATCGCGACCACAACACAAAGCCGTCAACCGCCTGCGCAACGCGCATTTCCTGTCGCAAACATGGAGCCATCTCAGGACTTCAAATCGCTCCAGGAGAATGTCCAGAAATCACTTGTATCAACGGTAAAGACCGTCAACCGAATCGCCGCCGAAGATCTCAGCTTTCAGCGCACTGTCAATCCCAATGTTGGCCAACAGCTAGACGATAGAACGTCCCGAATTCTTCAACTCTCTACACGGCTGCTGCAGTCTGCTGGGAAGGCATCCGGAGTCAAGGCGCCCAAGCTCGAGGATGTGGAAGACATCGAGATGAGTTGGAGGGGGGTCGTTGATGTCGTCGATTCTTCGCTCGAGAAAGCCGACACGGCATTGGATGAGTATACAGGGCTTGTTAAAAGAAAAGAACATCCTGTACCCGATTCTGTAAGTCAATCTATCATTGTTTCGGTGTTTGAACTAACACCTACCTCTTCAGGCGACAAAACCTAAGAAACCCAAGTCAACAAACAAGGTTGTTCGGAACGCCAACATCACCAAGCCTCAACTCCTGTTCGAACGACAGCCCGACAACTTCGCCCCGGCTCCATGGCAGCCAATTCTTAAATCCAAACCGAATGCCAGCGTCTCTTTGGAGGAAAGCCTTCAAGTGGTACCCAATGAAACAGGCACACCTCAGTACGTCCATTTTGAAAATTCCAGCGCATAAACTCCAGATCCTTGATAGAGACAGGAGGTTTGGCATCGGATCCAATCATTAATTTTGATGTTATAGATATCAGCACCCCTACGAGCACGAGATTATCCGTCTGATTTACCCAAAACGAGTCTTCGAAGAAGCCGAGCCCATCATGTACCAGCCAGTCGAAACAACCCAGGCGACATTTGTCGACACATACGAAGGTGTTCTTGAGATGCTAGAACAACTCAAACAGGCGAAAGAGATTGCTGTAGATTTGGAACATCATGATTACAGAACCTACATCGGGCTTGTCTCGCTCATGCAGATTAGCACACGAGAAAAGGATTGGATCGTGGATACACTGCAGCCCTGGCGCCACAAACTTGAGGTTTTGAACGAGGTTTTTACCGATCCCAGTATTGTCAAGGTGTGTTTATTGGAACTAAATACCATATATCGCCACTAATCGCAGCAGGTCTTTCACGGCGCGTACATGGATATGGTGTGGCTGCAGCGAGATTTGGGTCTTTACGTAAATGGCCTTTTCGATACGTTTTTTGCTTGCGAGCAGCTGCACTACCCGGCAAAGAGTCTAGCATTTTTGTTATCCAAGTTTGTCAACTTTGACGCAGACAAGCAGTATCAGCTAGCAGACTGGAGAATACGGTGTGTTTGCCAAGGGGAAACTTTTTAGAACCACCAACTAACTCGTAAACAGGCCACTACCTGAAGAGATGATGTACTACGCCCGGTCAGATACTCACTACCTGCTCTACATTTATGATCGAGTACGCAACGAGCTTGTTGCTGCCTCTGATCAAGTCAATCTCGACAAAGACTACATAGGTCGAGCCGTTGAGAAATCAAGGGAGCAGTCACTTTCTCGCTACGAACATCCCGGCTATGACGAAGAGACTGGCGAGGGCTCTCGTGGCTGGTATGGATACGTCTTCAAGAACTCGCACCTTGCTTTTGATAGTGAACAATTCGCTGTGTTCAAGGCTTTGTGGAAATGGAGAGATGACACGGCCAGAAAGGAAGACGAGAGTACCAACTACGTCCTCAGCACTAGGGATATTGCTGAAATCGCCCGACTCAACCCACCCGACGCAAAGGCCCTTCACAGCTTGCTCCCTCTCAGCGCATCTTTGGCAAGGCCTCGATTCAACGAGATCTGGGAACGAATCAGAGAAGCCAAGGCAAAAGGTGGCCCCAGCTTGCTTCACTTCTTTACTTCAATGGCACCAGACACTGTGCGACGGGATGGAATGCCTTTTGCAGCCAGAAAGACAACAAGGTTGCCAGACCTCGATGGAGAGGTCACGGTCAGTAGACTGACCCGGTCACAGTTATTTGGCGACATGCCGATCAGTTCTCAGTGGGATCTTTCGATGCGGCCACCAGAAACGCAGGAAGACCTTGTTCCCTTCCCCTGGCAGAAATTCGTACAACAAGGCTCGATTGAGGGAGACGTTCGACACGATCAAGCCACGGATGAGGCAGCCATCGTTCCTGAGCAACCCGTGGATGTGGAGACTGCAGCTGATACCGCTAAAGTTGAAGAGGATGATGAGGAGTTTACTTTGAAGAGGGGACAAAAACGAAAGTCACAGGCGGTAGAAGAATCTGACTCGAGTGAGCAAGACTCGGAGTCATCGGGTTCGGAGAGTGATGAGGAAATGCAGGAGGACAACGGGGTTATTGCTATTGAGGACGAGCCCGAACAGGCAGCGTCCAGAAGCGCTCGCCGTAAGCAACGCAAGGTGCAGGAGAAAAAGGCGGAAGAAGATCGACTCCGGCAACAACAAGCCAAGAAAGCCCGCAAAGCTGAGAAGAAACAAAAGAAGCAAAAGAAGCAGGACGACAAAACCAAGAAGTTTGATGCTGTGCCCTTCGACTACAGCAAGGCTACCTCAGTGCTGCACGCCAACAGGGAGTCGAATGGTACCGGTGCAGATACCAAGGGCAAGAAGCGGGTGTTTGATCCCTACTCAAAATCTGCGGATACTGATATCAAGGGGGCCCGCAAGGCGCCACCGGTCCGGGGAGAGCGCAGTGCGACATTCAAGAAGTAAGGTTGAGGCGTTGAGGTATCGGGACACCAATACGGAAGCAGGAGTTTTGGGGCACAGCTACGACACAACGTAAATATTTGATTAGTTGAATATTTATGTCTGGTCTTGGTATTCATGCCGGCCAACTAATGCAGCGTGAGAACCTGAGACAAAGGGCCAGGGTGATGTGTTGTGATTATGCAGGTTGATACGAGGAAATACAGGGCATCATTTGCCGGATGGATAGACGGCTGAGCAAAAGAAATAATAGACTGAGCCCGAGACGACTGTAACTCTACATGAAATTTGTATACATCCCTTTTCTACGAGTCGATTCTTATCGAAACACTTGCACATATAAATCGAATGATGGGGCGCTCGTGAAAAACCACCCTAGCATAAAGAGCTCCACAACGGAAGGGCAAAGACTTCCCGCGTTCCTTGCTCCCTTCCCCGGATTTTCCACGTTTCCCCGCTTTCGTGGTTACTGAGAACGCGCAGCAACTGCCGGTTTTAGCTGGAAGCGAAAGGCAATGCAAGTGGAACAAGATAACATTGTCGCGTGAGAATGTTATTGCTTAGAAGAACAGGATATTCAAGATACCATCATTTATACACCAAAGCCCAAAGAAGCACCCGGGGCCAAGAGTAGTGTCTTCTCCCCTTGCGCATTGACAAATCACAATACATACGCGTCCTTTTGGGTTTTGCTGACGGCTCAGTTGGCACATTGGAGGGTGGCATAGTCAGCGGCAGGAAACGGGAAGGTGCCATCCAACACAGGCCTTCCTGCCAAATGCAGAAGACATTTTCCGGCTGATTGCCCCCTTCATCTCCTCCGGCAGCCACGGCGTCTCCTTCCCCTCACTTTGTGACTCGGATAATCTCCCTCTGTCGCCGTGGCATTACTCAGAACTTGGCTCTGTCAACAACAACCGCCTCGAGGACCTACCTTTGTTCTGCTCCCCTCCCTTCTTCAACTACTTTCCTTGACTGTGCACCAACATCCTCTCACACGACCCTTTGTCGACAGCTACCACCTCTCCTCTCACGCCAAAGCAAGTCACCAAAAAGTCCCCCAGAACCAAGCGTTCCGGCCCCCCCGTACCGCCTTCAGCTGCGCCGCCGCACCCTGCATTCGGTATGCAGCAATTGCCCGCCATGCCCTGATCCCCCTTCGTGATGTGACACAATGGCTTGACAGAGGGGGTCGTGTTGCCAGGCAAGTGGCAGGTCATGTGATCCCAAGTGAGGGGAAACCAAGGAACGGGATGCCACCCAAGATGCAGCGTTCTTATTCCCTTTACTCCCCCTTTCTTCAATGTTGTTGGTGTCGCTCAATCACTGAGTGCCGGGCTCGAGTTATAATGTCGTCGCAGCTTTCCATCGACTTATACCGGCAAAACCGCGCCAGCTTTAATGACAGTGGAGTCAAGTGGACCTTGGTTAGAACCCACGACGATCTATTGAGAAAGTCAAGGTAGGACTTGGAAACGAATAACGAGCAGTCCAATCGTGGTATACTAATACCAATCCAGAAAAACGTTCTCTCCTTATCTACGCAGAAAGAAATCCAGCATGACGCTACATCCAGGTTGGTGACCGGATATCTTCTTTCTTCTCGTTCAATTTGAACTTGACTGTTCTTCCCACGGATTGGAAGTATTTCATCTCATGGAGATCAAGCATTCAACCCATATTCCGACATATTGTATGCCCTTGTCGACTCAAAGCAGAGATGCAAATCGACGTTGGACTATCACGGGTGGTAGATATGCCGACTCCATGGTCCGAACCGTCTCTTTCTCAAGATCATTGTTCACTTGAACTAGCCCCCGGTCTCAGCTTCGAATCTCCCTAGGATGTCTGGATCTGTCATTGCTGCCTGTTGTTCAAGAGGTTTCGAGGGTTTTCGTCATGCAACACGTTGGTCTCATGAAAGTCGATTCATGGCCTTGCCTTGTGAACTCTGTTTCTTCGACCGCTTGTTATATCGCCGCCTATACATCCAGCATGCGACATCCACCCTCTTCCGACATCAACGGCCGTTCTCCCTTGGCACGCCAACACGACCTTCTGGGTTTGCTGTAGCTTTGTCGTACGTTGCGAAGACTGCTCATTCTCGTTCGGGGTACCTCGTCGAACCTTCGTCCAGATATTCGCTCGTCTCGGTCGGAAAAATAGTAAGACCACGCACCAGACGTGGCTACGACAATTAGCACTGTCGTCAGGAACACCTTTTCTCGTGGCTATAACGAATCGTTAACCAGTTCGAGAGCTCTTGGAATCCGTCTCTCCAAATTGGTTGTATATCGACCTGGCATACACCTGCTGGACGATTGAGACTAATTCTCAGATCAATCCGGCCATCACAATTATCGTCAAGTGGATTTGTGTTTCCTTACATACCTCTCTCCCACTCCACTATCAATCCCCTGGGCCATTTGAATCTTTTCTTGATCCACCCTCACAGCTTTCTTATGTCACCCGATTGGTTTACGTGAGGCACTACGACTAGCGACCCACGCTATCGTCAACGACTTTTGCACCGTGTGGGGTGTTTCCTCCATATCGCGCAGAGACTTCGATCGAAATCTCCTGCCTTGAAACACAGGCATCAAAGCTTCGAGGGAGACCGCCATGGCACGAACCTTGGTCAGGCCCGGGTCAATTCGGTTAAGCTGCGAAGAGGAGCCCCCCCGGCACCGGTCCACGGGAGCTCAAGCAAAGCAAATGCCTCATGCCAGCAGCTGTTATGCATCAAGAGCTATTTGATAATGTCATCAATTGAAAGTCAATTGAGACGTCACCAAGTCAGAACTGATTCACTAAGCACTTTTACGTTGGCTGAGCATTTGGTGATCAGACAAGGAAAAATCCTTTTGCATTGGAAGAAGCGGGATGAATGAGGCTTTTTATTTTACAAATCGGTCCCTGGGAGGAAAATATGCAGAATTTCCCCAACTCTAATCATAGGAAAGTGCCTATGACCAACGTTCCTCCCAGTTCTCTATCCCGTCTATTACAAGACAACCTCCCCTCTATCGTGCAAGCTGGTGACAAGTGCACCCACGTCAAAATCTTCAAGACACGGTACAATGCACGACACTCAGCAGCCTCCTCCGTATCGTGGACTCGATCATTCGGCACGAGCCTTCCCAATTGGCCGGGAAATAACTTAGGTCTAAAGTGGGGAAAATGGTTAGCGAGTGCCGGAAGATTGCTATGTCGTCACGATTATGGGGATTGACTTACGAACTTGGCCATGAGGGCAACCATCAGGTCGAAAAGACCGATGGCCTCGACGAAAGCGAAACCCAGAATGGCGTAAGAGAAGAGCTGGCCTCGGAGGGCAGGGTTGCGGGCAACACCGTTGAGGAGGGCAGCGAAGACGAGACCGATACCAATACCGGCACCAGTAAGACCAATGGCGGCGGAACCCATACCCAGGTTCTTGGAGACCTCAACCATAGCCTGGGCGATCTCGGAGGAGTAGGCACGGCGCTGGACCTGGAAGGCGTTGCGGCTGGTGGCCTGGAGGAGAGTCTGGCGCTTCATGGCCTGGAGGGGGCTGGCGCCTTGAATCGATTGTGAGCGAATTGATCATTGATCATGATGGGCGAGTTTCGATCGAGTCGGGTTCGGCACCGAGCTCAATTGAGCTCGAAAGAAAAATTTTCGCCGCATCAAGAACTTACCAGAGATGGTTCGCTTGCTGGCGGCAGCGACGGGAGCACGCACAGCAGGGCGAGCGGCCTTGACGGCCATCTGGGAGGCCAGGCGGGAGGCGAAGACACGAGAAGAGGCCATTGTGATGGTTGTGTGAGGGGAGATGGTTGATGGTTGAAAGGGAGAAAGAGGCTGATGGGAGGTTTAAAGAAAAGAGATACGGAGCTCAGCACGAGACAGGACGGCAGTGGAAGAAGGAAAAGGGAAGAGAGAAAGCGCCTGGGGCCGGAACGAAAGTGAGGATAGGTGGATCCACACGGGTGGATATTGTCAAGGGGGTGAGGATGTCAGCCGGGGCAACGGTGGGAGGAAAGCGAACAACGACGATTTTGAGCGAGACATTTTTACGGGGGAACCGGGTGAGAATGACTACTCGGAGATGGACTACAAGAGAGTCAAGCTTCCTCTTCAAATCCGACGACTACGAACCCGTTTGAACAACCAGAAGGCGCTGGAACTGAGCGTTAGGAGATGATATCACGGGTGTGAATTTGTCCAAGGGGTCAGGCTCTGCACGGGCTGGTTAGCCGTCGGAGGGAATCGGGTGGAGTGATTTGCGAAAATGCTGAGCTGTGATTGCTCTGGATGGGCTGGAAGATTTTAAGGCCTGAGGCTTTTACAGTCGGAGAGACGCGCTTGGCGGTGGACCATGAATCATGGGAGAAGGGCCACGACGAGCGTCAGCTAGGCCGGCGATAGTACGCGCGACATTGAGTGAAATCTGGCACGGTACGAAGGGGGGACAAAGCCGGAACAGCGAGGACCCCTACCAATCTACAATAGACTAAAAGGCACCGCGGGCCCAGCGAGTTTTGCATGCAGCGGACAACGACGGCCCTACCGGATTTCCGAGAGACGATACAATCAAAAGCTTCAGATGACCGATATCAGCAAAGAGTATTTGAATTTCAATTGAAAGGAATGATTTTTTTTTTGCCGAAAAAATGGGCAGACGGAACAATTCAGATGCTTAGGCCGTCTTGAATTCTGCAGAATTTTTATCGTATTAAGTCGAGGTACCAGGCAATGTACCAGCGCTTGTCACGAATTGATATCAAACGGGCTGTCCGGCTGGTACCTGGAATTGGAGGTTGCCGAAGGCTAGTAATGATTGGCCAGCTGAAGAACAGAGTGTCAGTCTTGGTGAGCAGCACACCCCAATGTGTACAGTATCTGCTAGACAGTACTGGCTAAACCGCTAAGGTCGACTTGGTGGCTTCACAAACACCATCAACGAATCAGTCAGAGATCTTCCACGTGTGTGGACCGCAGGAGAAGCTTGCTTGAGGAGGGGAGGGATTCGATATTCTGAAGCGAACAAAAGCAAGTTCCCCGGCCTCCAGGGCAATGGACCAGTTCTCAGATGGCATAATACAGTGCGGGATTATATTGGGAATGCACCCACCGAACAAGCTCCGATACTCAGCCTCGGGAATATTTTGGCAAGGCGAACTTTGATGACAAGGTCCATCATCTTGACTAGAGAACCTATCTACTCGATATCACTACGTGACTTGGCGGTCGGCGACCGCTATCATCAATGGAATGTCGGCAGAGCCAAGTTTTTCAAACAGGATAATGGCTGTCAAAAAGCTGGGAAATGACAGTGGGTCGGACGTTTGCTCTCGTTGGGCAAAGGGAAAAATTTTCCCATTCTCCCGTCAGTTAAAAAGAACAGTCAGTACCCGACGGGTTTGACCGCCGTCGAAGGGACAGTGCGTATAGATGGGCTTTTTGTTTAAGCAACGGGTGGTTGCAGCCTCGATACTATGTGGGAGACGGGAGAAAAGCCAGGGGAGCTTTGATGTGACGCAGCCGCGTCAATTGATTGCTTGGAAGGATATGGTCCAAACTTTTCTTGTGCACGCATCTCCTGTCTCATTGGCGATGATTAACTTCATGGCAATTGGCTCTGAAGGGCGTCATGATTCGGTCTGACGATATTCTGACACTGTTCGTGCCTCTCTTGCGCAGGCTCAGAAGAGCTTCTAAAGCTTGAATTGGAATGGAACCTTTGGAAGCTCATGAAGAAGTCAAGGTCAAGCTGCTCTGAGCCTGATGACCACCTCGACAGCCAATTGAACCCAATTGGGCATGTGTGAATAGATTAAACAGAACACTGTATACCGCGCCTACAGCCTTGCGCTTCCCGTCTCAGCCACGCTTGTTGCAACGAAGTTGTCCCCATATTTTCACATCTCATCTTGAAATCTCAATCCCCAGGTCATGGCAACGCAACACAACCTAATCCAACGCAACAAACAGCAGCTTGGAGTAACCAGTAACCGTGGCGTAGGTAATCTGGGGCGACCGGGGCTTCTAAACCCGCCTAAATTGGTATTCCTGCCTTCAATTGCCTATTTCACTGACTGCAGTATCAAAATGACGAAAAATTTTCGGCGCAAGGGGTGTGTGCCAAGGGCAAATCCGGGTTGGGGGGACCTGGTGCAAAAAAGTGTCGACCTGGTCCAAGCTCCTTACCCCTCTAGGAAAGCTCATGGTTCACCGGCATCGGCCAGAGATGATGTGTATGACGGCTTGCGCAGAAAAGTCGACAGGGACGAGATGGAGAGAATAGAGCCATTGAGTCTGACAAACTATCTTGATACACATCAAAAGACTTGAGAACGATATAACCAACATCTCCGACTTGTTTAATGCTGATCTTGCCCTGTGTTCGCCTGTCAATGGCTTCAGCATTCCCGACAAAGATTTCTCCCCTCAACCTCGGTACGGCCCAAGCAGCGAGCAAATGTCATGATCTTACCCTCTACAACTACCAAGGACATCGATGGGACACACAGGACGAACAATGGCGCAAAAGCATAATTCCAGGATGGTTTGAGCTCAATCAAGGGGGTATCACTGTCGCCGAAGCGTCTATTCTATACAAGTCCACCCACAATACACCACGTCCCAACGCCGGCATCACTCTTCTTCCTCGTCTTCGTCTTCCAAAGGTTCTGGCGCCTTGATCGCATAGCCCTCGACAAACCCATCAGCGTCACACATGCGCTCTAGGCTAATCCGATTCTCAGCCACGTATCTACGGACCGCTTGCTTATCTACCCGAACCCGCGGCACCGTCTTGACCACTGTAACCACCTCTTCTTTCTCTCCTGCTGTAGCACCAGTGACAGGCGAAGTCCTCGTCGCCTCTTCATTCTTCTTCTTGTCGTCCTCGGCATCTGTCTCGTTAACAGGCTTCTCTACAGGCTTACTGGGCCCTAAGCCAGCCTCTTCAACGACGCCCATGTCTCGCAGCACCTGCAAGCAGTCTTCAGGGAGGATCCAGGTCGACCTGCTGCAGTCGTTGATGTCCACGAGAACTTCTTTCTCAGGTCCTTGCGCATCCATTTCGATACTTAGTAGCCACCTCGCTATTTCGCCCGCCCAATACCTTTTGTAGCCCTTTTTGCCCAGATCCGAGATAGGCTTTTCTGGACCGCCCAGGATCCCCTCCCGCCGTGAGATTTCGTACGAAGCCCCCATGAGCAAGGAACCCAAGCCCTTTCTCTGCCATGGAGGGAACACAAGAATACATGCGAGGTTGTTGTTATCCCATGACATCTTCTCCTTGGAGAAGAATCCGGTGATGCGAGGTGCTGGTGGCTCAGCTTCCGCCGATGCTTGTGAGGCAGAGGTGTTGGCGGTTGGCAGCGGCCTGGTCGGAGGTGTATAGACGAGCAGGAAGTAGTTAAAGCCTGTGACATCGAAGAAGACCGACTTGTTGTCGAGGAAAAGCTTTGCAAAAAGCGACAAATTCTGACAAAAAAGCTGAGAGAGCAAAGGTCAGCATTATCTCCTCGCGGGATTATCCCTCCGTGTAGACTTACGCCGTCTTTCTCGCCGTCCACTTCCCAGATGCTCCATTCCCCCTCATCCTGCACAATCTCCTCCACGTATCGAATGTTGCCGTCTCCTCTTCGCCGCTTGGGCCCAGGAGCTTTGCTATCATGCGGTATAAGAACTTTTCTTCGGCCTTGAGGGTGTATGTAAATCTTGCGGCCTGGTATCTGAGCCTTTCGTTCGCAGACACGAACGTGGTACCACCATGCCATCAGCTCCTTTGAGTATTTGAAACAGCTGGGGCAAACATAGAGTCGATCAACCACAGGGTGTTGCTCGCGGTCCCTTCGGGATGATGACTTGCCGCCTGAAGTCTGGTCCTTGGCGCCCATGTCTTTGCTGCCAGTTTTGCCTAGATTACCGGAAGATTCCCCTAGCATCTCTTTGCCGTAGTAGCTAGGATACCACGTGCTAAAGCAGATATTGCCCAACACGACTTTATCAATGTTGCGATCAGCTCGTGGAGGAGGACGTATAAAAGGGGCCACTGGAGGCTTCGGCGGGTGGACAGGCGTGACTGTAGGCGGTGGCGGTCGTTCGAGAATACGTGGCGGTCGTGCCGAAGGGCCATGAGGTCGGACAAGCGCCGAGGTCCGTTGCGACGAATTTGTATGCGACTGAGGCACATGATATGTAATCTCAGGCGCAACCAGATCTGAGGGAGGACGGCCAGCGGCGATAGGACGAGGTGGAGGGATGCTTGACATGACTGCTGGAGGAGGCCTTATTGCTGGGCCTGGTTGTTCCAGTGGAGCCCATCGCAGGACGGGAGGAGAGGTTTGCGTATGCGTTTGCGCTGGATTCGGCGCGGCGGGAGAGGGTTGCGACAGGGGCGGTTGAGAATGGCCTGCAGAGACACGGCTGCGCTTCTGCTCTGGAGATGCCGTTATCCTCAACGACGCTGAGGATGGTATTATCGGCGGCGGTACAGCAGTTTCATTGCGTGGTTGGGGCTGTGTTTGCGGCTGAGGCTGAGGTTGAGCTGGTGCAGATAGCGGCGGCGGTACTGGGGTTTGACGCGTCGCCCGACGCGCGACGGTGGGTTTTGGCTGAGGGTCGAGAGAAGACGCAGGTTCAAGTGCGGATTCGGAGTTCGCAGGGGGGTCTTGATCTGGTCGCTTGCGCTTTTGAGGCATCGCTATGCGACCCCTTGATAGAGACACGTCGGCGAGCGGGAGGTTGTGAAGCGATGTGTGAGTATTGCGACGAATTGATGCGCCGAGTCAATATCGCGAAGCTGTTTAGATTTAACGAGTGTCAAGTAGTATGCGTGGAAAACAGTTTATTATGCGCCAACGTAGGCAGTTATTATTTGAGTCTGGTGCTGTTTCATTTATCATACAAGTTAGTATAGAGTAAAGTCATGCGACGGTTGGCGGACACGCGCGACGCGGGGGAGCTGCAGCTGCAGGTACGCTGTCACGTGCTGCTGTCGGTCATATGAGGCAGCGGCAAACAGCAACGGACTACATGTGTGGTGTTGAGCCTATTATTCAGCTTTATTCTTATATTACACCACGACGATTCAAGAAATTTATGACCAACACATTCGGATTCAATCTGATTTAAAATTGCAAACTGCAAACTGCAAACTACACCACTAAGAAATACTAACTAGACCGTTCGGAAATAGTGAGCAACTACTCACACTCAATGTCGACGCAATGAGCAGCTGGGGGCATGAGCAGCCATGACACGGTCCAGTGTCTCATCACCCTCCTCCCAGTTCTTCACCAGAGTCAGAATGCGGCGGCGCGCGAGTCCAGCATCGCGATTGCGATAAACGCTGTCGATTTTGCGTACATCAGTCTTGTCGCTGACAAGCCAGCGCTTCTCCTCCTCCATGAACCGGTTATACGACGTTCCCTCGCCATATCGGGCCTTGATGTTAGCAGTCAAATGGTCCTGAACAGCCTTGTCCAATTCGATCTCTGGCTTCTTGCGCTCAGTAGGGTCAGCGAAGCGTGTGTCAGTCGTGGGAGTAAAGGTTGCTGGCTTGAGGGTTGGGTCCGGCAGGATCGAGTGAGCCGAGTAGTAAACGAGTGTTGAGCTCTCAAGAACTGCCTCTGAGATGGCCTTCAATATTGGAGGCGTGATGGGCATATGTCCAAAGTTGAGGTAAGCCAGAGAGCTCCCAGCCAGGATCAGGTCCTTAATGGCGGGCACAGCGTCATCCTCAATGTAGTTATAGGCCTGGCCAAGATCATGAGTTGCATACGCCTGGCCTAGGTCAAACACTTCGAGGCTTGGATGACCAGTAGCAGCCTTGCAGAGCGCAATGGCACCTTTGGTGCTGACTCCAACCGACTGTAAGAGCAGTCGAGCCAGATACGGTGCCTTGGGTAGTGCTTTCGCAAGAGCTTCTGCACCATCATCGCCAAGTGGATTCGAAGACATGTAGATGGAAGTCAAGCCGCATTGTGGTGACATGAGAAACTTGCCAATTGCCTTGGCGCCCTCAGTTGATATGCCGGTGCCATTGAGATACACATGTTTCAGGGGCAATTTAGCCCCCTCTGCCATCTCATGCGCAGCCAAGCGGTTAAAGAGGTCCGCGACTCCTCGGTCACCAAGTTGAGTTTGATCGAGGTCCAGAGTTCGCAGGTTTTTGACCCCGGTGATCAAACGATAAACGTCCTCCGAAGCGTCCACCCCGAGCGGGTTACGTTTCAGCCAGATATTAGTGACAGCCTCTGATTTGATCATGGCATCGACGAGAATTTTGAAGCTGGGTGCGTCGATACAATTTCCAGCCAGATACCAAGTATCCATCCGGTTAGGGAGGCCTTGAATAAACTTGGCAATCTCATGAGCACCCACAGGGCCAATGATATTATTGCCCAACAAAAAGTGTCGGACAAACTCGTTAGGTCGAAGCGAGTGCATCAGTTTACCAATATGATCGGGTCCAACCACCATCTTGCATAGGTCCATACGACCGTCCTCGTACACGACACCTTTGCGGAACTCGGCGCCTTTAACGCCATAGTATGGCTCACCACGTCCACCATCGAGCTCGAAGCCTTTCTCGTTGCCGTCCAGCTCAGAGGTGCCACCATTCTCGAGGTGGCCTAGGAATGGTGCGAGATCGGCCTCATGAGCTATCTCGACGGGCATGGGAATGGCTGGGACACCCTCAAGGGAGATGGGATGCTTAGCAGGGTCCCAAGCTCCCTGAGACAGGATGCGGGAAGCCCATACAGGCGCCTGGACACCGGGGGCAGCACCTCCAGTCAAGCCCCGAGTGGAATGACCGTTGCGGATGGTAGCTCGGAGCATGTCATATCTTCGCTGAAGAGCGGCCCAGGCACGAAGGCGGACGCGGTCGCCCTCGTAGCGAATAATAGCTGTCAGTGAACCCTCATGCACAGGGTACAGCAGTGGAGCGATAGTGACAGCTAGAGTATGGCGAGCCGACTTGCGTCGAGGGAGGTTATGTAGGGCATCATCGACACGATGCTTGTCCAGTGGTAGAGCGATAATCTCGTCTGCAGTGTAGGGATGAGAGGGGTCTAAACCTAGAAGGTTTTGGCCGAGGTCAACAAGGCTCTTGCGGCAGAGCTTGGAAAGGTGAATGGCCTGGTCAATGTTCACCTCATCGTGGTATTTGGTTGGCGATGGTGTTGTATGTTGGGGTGAGAACGAAGGCGGCTCAATAGGCCGAAGCTCGGTAGCAGTAGCCATGGTAAAGACGGCGAGTTGCTCAATACGATCTTGCAAGTTGGTATCAAGTTTCTGTGATGCGTCTTAGTGACAAGAAATGGAAAACCACCGCCTTTGTCGTCACTTATGTACCTTTCAGACATGCGCATTGAGTCGATTTAACAGCCCTACAAGTGGAGACCAAAGTTCTGGAACAAGGGGTCCTTGTCTGCCGAGATGGAGCTTGTCAACTGCATGTCAGGCGCAGGGCGTACATCAAAGCTCAATGCTGATGATGTCCCTGCCGGGTGAGTCAACATTTAACTTCAATCGTGCTGCCTCGGGCTTCCATCGCTTTCTGTTGTTATCCGAATGTGGGCGTGCAAGGTCAAGCATGGCCTAATGAAGCATCCATCATTGATGGATTCTGTAGTGCTGGTTTTCTGAGGCTGTGTAATATGATGTTGTTAGTTGTAAGTTTGTAAGTGGAAGATCTTAGACTACGTTAGTACATGGCTGCAAGGCAACCGCGTGTCATGACCCACGCAATGTCGATACAAGGGCGTACTTACCTATTATCGATTGCATCGCGTTGAAACCAAGCAAAAAGTCCGATCCAGGAAAGATTATATTTTGATCTTGTTATTGTTTCTCCCATGCAAAAAACAGTCATCCACGCACAGTAAAAGTGTAGTCATCGCCCAAGCTACTTAGCTAGCTACCTTTCACAACAAACAAACAAACACTCCTCTTATCTATTGCGTTGCAAATTTATACCGTTCTCACCATAATCTATCATCATGATAATCTTACCTTTACTACAGACGGTCGTCACAGTTATACACAGCTGCGAAATCATTATAAAAACACAAGCGAATATGTGGTCAAGTTCATCCACCTCCCTACCATCCATCTAATACACATACATGGAGGCCCGATTATACCTTCGAACCCCAACTTGTTTCCCCCCTCTATCACCGTACTCCCGTAGAGAACCACCGTTAATCTAGACGCCAAGCGGGTCATTAGTAGAATCTACAGCCAAGAGTACCCGATGCTGTCGTAAAAGAGGAACTCTACATGTCGCCAAGAGCATGTGCTCGAGTTCCTCAGAATAACCTGACTCAACACTTAGATGCCGTCAAAGTCTCCACCGAGGTCATCTTCATCTAAGTCACCCTCCTGTATCTCCTTGGCCATCTCGCGCTCTCGTTCACGCGCCTCCTGAGCATTCTTGAGCTCAAGTCGGTGCTGGTTCATCGGGAAACGCATAGCCTGTAGCACAATGGTCAGCTTGGTCATACAAATGGAATGGGAAAACAAACCTTGACACTCTCGTCGTGTAGAGCGAGACACGCTCGGATTCGGTCGTGGAACGCCTCGCCCGGCTCGCGGGTAGCATACACGTCGCCAACCTCCTTGCTCTTCATGAAGCCCCTCTCCCGGTCCAAGGTAGCCTCAATCACACCGTCGCGAATGGCCTTGGCAACAATATATTCTGCTGACTCCTCACTGCCGAGCTGAAGGCGGATGCAAATGTCTCGGAGCGAAATACGAGAGTAGGACAGAGACATCATGCGAATGCCCGTCTTGATGACATTCTGTCGTAGACGGAGGATGAGGCTGTAGGTGCCATCCCGTCGGAAGGTATCAGCATGATCGGCAATTGCTGTCTCAAAGTCCTCAAGGTTGCCAACTCGGACCGACTTGACCAGGAGGAAGTAAGGCTGAAGAGCAACCTCCATTGTTGGCTGTCGGAACATGGCCCGGTCGGGAATGTCACCCATCAGAAGCTCAACAACATAGAGCAGCTTGGTAGCAGTCTGGGCGAAACCAAGCGCGCAGTTGCTGGAAGGAGCCTTTCGGGTGGCAGCAGTAAGATGCTCGTGAGCCTCGGTGTAGCGCAGCTGGATAGCTCGGATACGACCGAGATAGTAGAGGAACCGTGCTACCTGGTTGTTGACGGCGTTCTCAGGGAACTGAGTGTGAGAGACTAGCAGATCAGCCTGGTTAATGTGCGAGGTTGATAGGTAGTTTCGCAGCAAGAGAACAATGACTGAGGCTTGTGTGTCGACATCCTTTCGTAGCACGGCGGTTCGGAGAGCGGCGAGAAGAGTCGGTCGAATGGCGACAACGGGCGACTGAGGGGATGGGGGAAGAGGCGCGATGTGCTCGCAGAAGATGGAGTAGTAGAAGTAGACCTTGGCGGACAGAGAGTCGAGCGTGCGACGGTTGAGAGACTGGACCCGGTCTGACAGGTACTTGGAGAAGTCGGCTCCGCGCTGGAACTGCTTGGAATCAAAGAGATAAACTTGAACTAGGATTCCAAGGAAGATGTCAATCTCAGGGATAAGATCCTTGGGCTCCTTCTTCGAGCCGTTCTTGCCAGACGTCTTGGCCTCGTCGATTTCCATTTCTGATCCAAGGGTGATATCTTGACGCTCAATGACAGCGAGAAGTGGCTTAACAATAGCACTCGAGTTGGCGGTAGCTGGGAAAGCCTCGGAGATGACCTGGGCAATGATGTCGGGCGTCAAACGCTTGCGGATGATGGAGATGGATCGCAGGGCGCGGAGGGAGAATCGGGCGTCAAAGAGGGCAACGGCACGATCTATCAGGGCAAAGTTGCTTTTAATATCTATTGAACGTCAGAGATTAGTAACTGTTGTGCTTGTTTGAGCTTGTGGAGTCGATATAGGAGCTACTCACCTGCGATAGTCTGTACCACGGGGTCGACCTTGACCTCTTCCTCCTCCTCGTCACCCATTGACACATCGCCTTCAGCATCAGCCGTTGACTTGTCACTCTTTTTCGTCTTGGAGGGAGGTACGACGACCGTCATCTCTTCGTCACCGTCCTTAGCGGGCTTCTTTCCCTTGGACTTTGAGCTGTCTGTCATCTCGACGTCCTTGTTTTTCTGGACGTTGTTCCCGGCAGGTTTCTTGCCGTTATTGTTTGGTGTCTTGCTAGGCATAGCGATGACCTTTTATATGTGATAGAGAGCTACGAGGCTGAAGCTGCCGAAGCAGAAGATGGTGATGACGATAGTGGGAGAAGACGAAGGGTCCCGTGAGTCGTGCGCGCGCCTCAGGTCGTCGCGGCGTCTGCGTAGGTAGTTGAAGTTGAGGGGGGTTGATTATAGCAATGAGCAATAATCCGAGAGCGCAAGTACAAGACCGATGTCGGGAGAAGAGACCGTCGAGAAGGTCAAGACAATGATTGTCGTGTAAGGTTGTGGTTATGAGGTTGACGGAGGTTCGAGGTGATGCTGCTGGTTGCTGGTGCTAGCTCACCAAAATGGAGACTGGGGCTTGGTAACTGGCCAGTGGGCAACTGAGGCGACAGCGGAGGGTGACGAAGCAGGTCGCAAAAATACTTGCTAAACACCGTCTTTTTGCGGCAATCTGCAGGTACCTTCAAAGTACCCAGGCGACAGGGCGATACCTTAATAAGCTGGCACTTTGTGGGGCTACAAGCAGTGACGTCTCGATGTTGCCTGCCTGCACAAAACAGCTCAAGAAGTTGTGCTTGTTTTATGCAATTCAAGACTAGTTACTATCGAGATAGCACCATCGACTATTCTTCTAGTATATAATAATTTCCAGTTCCCGAGAAGGAACTACATAAACCTCCTAGGGTTTAATTGAAGTGTAGAGCTCATACATTATAGAGTCTTGAGTCAACCCCCCTGAACTTGGAGGTAAACTCCTTGACACGATTTAGGCAATAGTATCGCATTCATCTATCATAAGATGCTAGACCCTCTACCTGAGAACAGCATCCTCTATCAATGATCAAGAGACTGTTAATCGAAATCCCTACTGCGCCAGTTTGTTCCGGGTATACACCCAACGCCTGTTCCAAAAAGACCCAATGCCCCGAATTTTGTTTTCAAGTTTACAACCGTAGTTCCATTACTCTGTTGTTTTCCCACAATCTGAAGGGTCTTATTCACCCTTGCCCGGCATGACTTTAGCCGCCTGGACTGCACTCATCTTAGCAATCCAGCCAGTCGACGGCTGAATCTTGCGGACAGTCCGGAGCTCGTCTGACGAGTATCCGGGTACACGGATGTTGTAGGTTCGCTCCAGTACAAGCTGAATGTCTCGAATCTCAAGCACCTTTGATCCGCGCTCCTTGGAATTTCTACAGGCCGCGTGCAGGACACTATCGACAAACGAATCGGCCATGTTCAAAACGTTCTAAGACAAAGTTAGTTATTTCATCACATCCTTGTAATGAGCGAAAACGTTACCTCTTCCACCTCAGGAGTGAGAAGATTTCCATCCTGTCCCTCGGATGATCCTCCTCCACAAACTTGTCGGACAAGTTCATCCAGTTTCTTCTTGCTCAAAACATGATCCCCCTCGGCCTCGTGGTTGTAGGCAGGGATTCTAGCCATGGCGGGTTGGTTCATAACGCCGCCAAGGGTTCCGCTTCCTTGGGACATGGTAGGGCGACCAGTGTTTACTCCACCTCCGACCGCAACACCTTGAGGCACGGCCGTGGCCTTCTCAGGAAGCACTTTAGGGATAGGCATCTTTGACTGCATTGGGGTTTGTTGGGGCTGCGGAGGATGAGCGTGAGCATGACCTTGAGGAGTTGGCTGCTGCGGCACGTTGGGTCCCATCACGCCCTGATTCACCGCGCTACCTGGTGTCGGTGTTCCGGCATTGGCAGGTTGACCAGGGATCGGGGCACCTCCAGGAGTGGTGACTGCTCGTTGGTTTGCGAGGTTCATAGCGGCCGAGTGACTGAGTGCTCTAGTTGGGCCTGCCGCTGTCACTGGCGCCGCTGCCGCTGCCGCTGCCGCTTGCTGAGGAGTCGGGATTCGTGGAGCGTTCTGCTGGGTAGGCGTTCCAACCTGGTTTGGCGTAGCCGTTGAAGCCATCGCGGGATTGATCGGGACAGTTCCAGGTTCTTGCTTGACCTGAGGCTGAGATTGAGGCTGGGCTTGAGCTGGCGGTAGTTGTTGCTGCTGTGCGGGTTGTGGTGTGCCTTGCGCCGGACGCACTTGCGGTTGCGCGGGTGCCGCGCCTGGTGTTCCGTTGACCGGGGAAGCTCGGCCGGCGGCTGCTAACTGTTGTCTGGCGACCTCGACAGCAGCGTTGACAGGCGCAGTGGTATTCTGGGCAGTATTCTGGGTGTTTTGAGCTTGGGTTGCTTGGGGTTGATTTTGTGTGGCTTGCGGTTGAGTTTGGGTTTGAGGCTGTGGTTGCGACTGGGTCTGCGACTGAGCCTGTGCTTGCTGGGTCGCGGAAGCTTGTTGGGTTGTTGCAGATTGCTGAGTTCCCTGCTGGCCAGAAGCAGTAGAAGGTCTGCCTGCAGCAGTTTGCGCCTGAGCCTGTTGAGCCTGCGCCTGAGCTTGAGCTTGCGCCTGGCCAGTGCCCTGCAGGTTGCCTTGTTGCTTTCGAACACTGTCAACCCACTTATGTGCATCCGAATGCTGTTTCAGTTGTTGCTCTTTCCTAATTTGGAGTTGCCTCAGCTCTTCCTCTTTGAAAGGATTTCCAGCCGCAGCCCTTTCACTGATGAGCTTGTCAATCTGGGCAACCTTATTCTTACTGCTGTCCATTGTCATCAGGGCTCTTGTATAGCGGTCTTTGATCTCTTCCACCCATTTGTTCGCATCGGCACCGGACTTTTCGGCCACTTGGGCCGGCGCTCGGAAGTTGATCTTGGCAACATGTTGTAGGATATGGTCAGGGACTCGGGGTCGTTGAGCGGCGGCGCCCGCGGCAGCACCTTGGTTACCGGCGGCAGCACCCGCTGCTTGCTGCTGAGGCTGTGTCTGGTTCGTCGTCTGTCCGGCGCTGTTCTGCTGCATCGACTGAGGACGAGCCTGCTGGTTTTGCGCATTCTGCTGTCCCTGTAACTGCTGGCTACGCCGTTGCTGAATCTTGGTGATGAGCATTTTAGAAAACTCAATGATCTTTTGACGCGCATTGATATGATCCTGGCTGTTCACAGGCGAGTTGTTGGCCTTATTCCAAAGGCCTTGTAAGCCCGCTTCATACTTCGACTTTTCGTCATCGCTGAGCATCGGCAGGGACCTGATCTGTGATGGTTGATACATGGGCGGTGGTCGTTGTTGGGTCTGTTGGGCCTGTCCACCAGCAGCCTGCTGGCCTTGGCCTTGGCCTTGCTGGCCCATTTGAGGATTCATGATCGATGAGGCGTCGTAGTTACGATAGCGAGGGATGGAGGCACGACAGAGGCACGGATTGGGGGAGATAGCAATTATAGACAATATCGATCAATATAAGCAAAATAGGGAGAGACAGGTATGGGTTTAGGGCTAAGACAGGTCGACGACAAAGCTTACATATGCCCGGGCCGTGATGTTTCATGGGAAACGCGTTCCAGGTTCCATGAAGTCACGGAAGGACACGGAATAAGTATTGGTCCGGGATACCTACCTACCACCCTATTGTTGAGGAAGCACGGCTGTGTGGGGTGGCCCGAAGACGTGTGTTAGCGTTAGAAGAGCACGTTTGTCATGAAGAGCTATCAATTGTCATTAGCTAGTAGCAAAGTGCGTGGCTTGGCATCACTGTTGGACTTTTTCAGATAGTTACAGTCAGGAATACGCCTACAAGCTGAGGCTTGTCAGTGTTTGTGACCAAGAGTCAAAGTGGCTGTTGCGTAACGCCTGTAAAGAACTGTATGTATGTACATCTTTGTGCATGCATGATAATTACCTACCTATTGTAAACTCTACTATTGGACACCGAGAAAGGTGCAGTACATGCTAAGCTTAGGGGTTGTTAGGTTAATGAGGAGGTACAGCAAAGCTATCCCCAACACAACAAGGGTCCAGGTCAGCTTTATCCCGGTAGCCCGGTCTTTTATCCAACCCGTCATCTCCACCGAAACCCGGGCATTGACCTTACATCTGTCCATTCAGTCTCATCTTGTTGACTTGTCTTCCTTTCTTGGCCGTCCCATTCGATTTCTCCTCTCTCCTCTTCTTTTTATTTCTCCATCTCTGGCCCATTTCCCACAGGTCGACATTGCTCAGGTTGCTTGCGCCATTCCAAGGTTATACTAAACCTCCAGCCAACATGCGCTTTACTTCCTCCACTATCCTCGCGGCTCTGCCCGCTATTGCCGCCGCTCAGGACTCTCCTATCGACCAATACAAGGCTCAGTTCCAGAGCGTCCTGGGCCAGTTCAGCTCTTACATCCCCAGCCCAGGCCATCATGACCCCGTTGCTGCCGCTGAGGCCAAGGCCGGTGCCATGAGACTCAACGTCCTGACTCTTGAGAACTGGAAGCAAACCCTCTACGAGCCGGTCGCTGCTGGTGCCACTACTCCTGAGGAGTGGTGGGTGCTTATCTCTGGTGGAAACAAGACCTGCTATGGTAAGTTGGAAGAATTGAAATGCAATTCGCGATCGTTGTACATACATTCAGCTCTAACTAACACGCAAACACAGGCCGATGTGGAACTGTCGAGCAGGCTTTCAACGAGACCGCCGCCAAGTTTGCGCTCCTCGAGAACACCCCTCACATGGCCTACTTGAACTGCGACAACCAGCCTGTTCTTTGCAACGCCTGGTCCGCTGGTCCCGCCAGCCTGTACCTCTTTGAGATGCTCCCCGAGCCCGCGAATGTCGATGTCTACAGCAAGAGGCTCAACTTGACCACCACTACCTCCGAGACCCTTGTGAACCTCCGGGCTGCCGAGAACAAAGAGCAGTTCCACCTTGTTGAGGGTTTCTTCCACCCTTTCCATGGCAAGCTTGTCGAGCTCGGCCTTGCCGTTCCCTTCGGCTACCTTATGTGGGCTATGGGCCTGGTTCCTAACTGGCTTTTCATGCTCGTCGTCTCCTTTGGTAGCCGCGCCATGATGTAAGTTTCTCCAATATCGCAATCAGTTTTTGATATTAACCTTGGACAGGTCGCGCCGTATGCAGGGAGTGGACGGTCGTCCCCAGGCCGGTGCTCAGCGCGCCCAATAAGTTGGATGATGGAAACTTGTCTGATGGGTGTTAATGATTGGGCCCATTGATGTTTAATGTTGGGAAAATGTCGAATTGTCGCGCAACAATGAGGATCTGACCCGAAACGGTTATGAAAAAGTTTCGTCGGTCTCTTGATTTTTGCATAAACCCGCTGTAGAGTTTATTGCAGTGACATGATCACTTATGATTTGTTTTCGCAAGCTGCTTCCACGTTATTGAGGCCGTCGATGATTTCCTCGCCGATTTGAGCATTAGCGAATTTGCCGTACCGTAGATCGCTCAGCGCCCCGATGGTCTGTTGCACAGACTCCAGTAGTGTCGTTTCCTCTTCTTTCAGTTTCTCGATCTCAGCTTCAAGGGCCCCCGTTGCTCCCTCTAGCTCCGGGATGACAGAGTTGAGAGTATGCTTGGCACTCGCTGCACCTGATGCATCGCCGAATAGCTACAATGGAAGCCTTGATTAGTAAAGTAGAGTCTTTAATGTCTCAAGAGCACATACTGCGCGCTCAATTTCAATCTCAGCATCTATCTCCTCCCGTTCAGCCTCCCTCTTGGCTCTGACGACTTCCCGCCGCATTGCGATTCCTCGCTTGGCCTCATCAGCAATGTTCTCGGCGACTTGGTCGAGAAGTTCCGTGCGCTGCGCTTGTAGGTCTCGGAAGAGCGACCGGACTTGAGACGATGATTGCAACGGACGGGGGAAGAGGGCCTTGAACTGTTCGATGGTCGTGATGGCGGTCAGCGTTGACGGCTGGATGAGGTAGTTGGCGAGCAGCTCAGCTTCGGTAGGCGCCATCTTAGGAGTTGAGATTGTGTCGATCACGAAGGGATCTGGGAGTTGTTGTTGTAAAGGATATTTAATGAGGTATCATGAAGGTCCTCAGTGGCATGTAACCGCGACGCGTCGGGGGTAATCAAGCGCGTTAAGTGCCCCACCATCTCATGTATTCTGGTATGCACAGTGTCATTCATCGACCAACTAAATCTATGGAGGACGATATCTTCATTGTGGCAAACAACTATACATAAAGCTGTGTTAAGTCCTGATATATTCCTTGGGGATATACATAGAATTTTCTGTAAAATAAAATCTATGGAGGTGTCAATCTATCAACTAACAACCAATGCCTCATAGTTCACGGGCAGATACATAAACACAATCACGATACGTCTTAGTCATGAAACAAGAATTACATATAATTTTGACATTAATTCGTGTTGCATTCGACATATACGGAGTTGATGCTAGATTATCCACATATTTCCAACTGGAATCGAAGTAACCTAGCCGCTGAAACACAAAACTTTTGCTTCTTAATTCATTTGCTCAGAGCTTGGAGGCAGCGGCGGTGGTAGCAGGGGCACCGCTACCACCACGGCCACCGACGGCACCAACAGCCTCGAGCTGAGCTGCGGTCAAGTTGACCTCAGGAAGTGGCCGACCTCTGCCTGTTGGCCAAGTGACAAACTGAGTCTCAGCCAGGAATCGTAGGAAGCGTCCAATATCCACTCTCGAGATGCCATATCCAGAGCTCTCGTCAATTCCAGTCCAGTGCTCCGCATCTTCCTTGAGGATCTTAACGGTGTTGGAATCATCCAGTTCAGGGGCCCTGGTGTTGGCGGGGAGATCGTTGACACAAAAGTGGTACAGGGGCATCAGGGCATGTTGCTCCTCGTCCTTCTCTTGTCCACCAGCGGTGACATAGTTCTCTAGTTCCTCCTTCCACTGATTGTAATCAACCTCAGGCGTCTTGTATCCGTAGTACTCAAGACTCGACAGATATTCGTTCATTCTTAAGCGAGGATGACCGGTGATGTGAGCAACATTAACACCTCCGGGGAGAGGGTTAAGGGCAGATGCCACAACTACATTGGCAACGTGGCCAACAGGTACTGCGTTGACCGTGTTGACAATGTGAGGTCGGACACCAAGCTGAATGCACCCTTTAAGGATTCTCACTAAGAAGTCATCGGTGTTAACAACTCCAGTTTCGATATCGCCCAGAATATAGCCTGGTCGTGCGACAGTTCCACGAAGGCCTCTCCTGCCGGCCTCACGGACAAGTTGTTCTGAAACCCACTTGGTCTGACCGTAGCCTGTTCCAAGACCAGTGCGGCTACCCATCATGTCATCTTCCTCTAGAATAGCTCCCCGGCCAGTGCTGATTTGCTTGTCTGAGAGGTTGATGTAGTGGTCAGTATCAAGGACACTCGTAGAGCTCACAAAAGTAAAGGTCTTGGGCCTTCCCTGGTTGCACAGCTTCATGGCATCGATAGTCGAGTGAACATTGGCGGTCTTCATGTCCGCATATCGCTTGACCCAGTGGACAGCGGCGCCGTTGTGAATGACCACATCGACAGTTTGAGCCAGGTTGTCCCAAACGGAAGACTCAATTCCAAGGTTCGGCTGGGACAGGTCACCAACAACGCAGCTCAGCCTGGGAAGCCATTCATCTTGCCACATGCCGTAGCCCTCAAGAGAGCGGCGAAGACGAGCGAAAGCACCCTTGGGGTCCTTGACGCTTCTGACATGAGCAATGAGCTGGATCTGGCGACTAGTACGCTGGAGGATATCCTTGATCAAGTAGGCGCCCAGGAAGCCAGTAGCACCGGTAAGGAATACAACTGGCTTTGCTTTGGCACGAATAGTTGCTGGCTCTGCGGACTGGTATGTTGAAGGAAGTTCCTTGAGCAGTTCGTCGAGAGACCGAGCATATTCAGGGTTCTTGTCCTCTTCCGACTTACCAGCCGCTCCACCCTGGAGTTGCCTATCAATCTGCGCACTGAAGTCTGAGAGGCTCGGATGCTCGTACAGCGTGTTAATTGAGACATTAACACCGATGGTCTTTCGAACAACCAGAAGCATTTGCTGTGCCAGCAGACTGTGACCACCAAGATCGAAGAAGTCGTTCTGGGGGGCGATTGTCTTGGGGTTAAGACCGGGAATAAGTTCTGACCAGTTTGTGGCGATCGCCTGCTCTGTAGAAGACAAGCTTTCCCAACGCTTCAAGTCCTCCTCAGTTGCATCCTCGGTCTGCTCTTCAATATCAGGGAAGGGCAGGTTCGGCTTGTCAACTTTACCATTGGGGTTAAGAGGAAGCTTTTCCAACGTGATCTATGAATGCATTAGCAAGTAAGGCATGTACACGCCTGAAACTGATCTTACATAAGTAGTTGGAACAGCGTAAGCGGGCAATCGACCCTTCAAGTGATCGCGAACCTCGGTTTGCATACGTCGAAAACGCTTGAAGTAAACCTTGGTGGGTCCGATATCGGCTGGCTCTTCCTTAACGTCCTCAAGTCCATTGGCTTGCAGGAATCGAGGCCACTCGTTTAACTCAGGAACGATGTAGCTCACAAGTTTCGGCTCCTCATTCTTGTCCCTGCGCACGAGCGTCTAGTTGGGTGTTAGTAAGCTATTGTGCTCCAAGACAAGAAAGGTTATGGACATACCTTGCAGTCTCGAATCAAAGGATTTTGGCTGAGATTAGAATCTATCTCTGACAATTCCAAACGATACCCCCGAATTTTGACCTGGTCATCAGCTCGACCGGTGGCCTCAACATCGCCAGACTCTAGATACCGCCCTAGATCTCCTGTGCGGTAGAGACGGTCACGGGGGACGTAGCCCTCAAGCCGCGGGTCGTTCTTATCGAGCCTCTCCGCATAAGCCTCAACCCACTTGTTGCTGTCGACAAACCAAGAGGTGAGGAATTTCTCCGCGTTCAGTGCAGGATTGTCGCGGTAACCCTCGGCCAAGGCCCCTGAGCGGACGAAAATTTCGCCCTGGTCCCCGACTCCGCATATTTTGTTGCGGTCTTGGCGATCAATGACAAGAAGCTGTACATCCTGCATACCCTTACCGGCAGGTACAGTATCCTTGAGCGCATCCAGAGCACTGGGATCCTTGGCACGGCTAGGAATCTCGAAGTAGCTAACAGCTCTCTGGGTTTCAGTGGTTCCGTACATGTTGACAATGTTGGCGTTCTCGGCGAGCCTTCGCAGTTGGCGGCAATCTCTAGTAGTGAGAACATCGCCAACAAAGAAGGCTCTGTCCAGTGACGGAAATTCGGCAGTCGCACCGCCAACCAAGATCTGACCCATAGCTGGTGTCAGATGAGTGACGGTGGGCTTGTGCTCGCGCATCCATTCTGCGAGCTTTTCATGCTGTATGTCCTCCTTGGAAGGCACAAGAAGTTGTGCTCCCAAGAAGAGAGGTGTAAAGATATCTCGTTGAACGGGATCGTGAGCAATTCCAGAAAGAAGAGTGTATCTACTCTCGGATGACAAGTTAAATCGTTCAGCCATCCAAGGAAAGAATCTGCAGAGACTGTAGTGACGTCCCAGGACACCCTTGGGCTTTCCTTCTGAACCACTGGTGAAGCTGGCATGGGGTCAGTTGAGTAGCCACAAAGGTATAGAGTATATAACTGACCTGAGACTATCATTTTCATGTCAGCAACAAGACCATCCATTTCAAGGAGCTAATTGAACTTACGTTGGATTGTCGTCGGGGCCAATGACAACATCAGGGCGAGACGATGCCTTGGGTCGAGCTTGTGCGAAGACATCAACTCCGCCAACCTCGCCTCCAGACAAGATGCCATCATCACCAATTCGCAGTGAAGGTACTTCAGTCTTGAGGCTTAGCTCGTCTTCAATATACCTTCTCACCATAGGCGCCAGAGGCCCGGCTTCATCTGTCGCCCTAGCAATATTGATCAGAGCACAGGGCTGGGCAACTTCGAGATAAATTTGTTGGCGACTAGCTGGATACGCCGGATCAAGCACAGATAGCGTAGCACCGGAAGCCTTTCAGTATTGTTAGCAATCTCATGTTGTATAGTGATGTATATGTCTGCCCTTACCAGTGTGCCCATGAACGCTACCACCAAATCCACGGACCGATGGGCCCAAATCATGACCACATCGCCCTTAGAGACTCCAGACTCAACTAGATGATGAGCCAGGATATTAGAAGCCTCATAAATCTGCTTGTATGTGAATCGTCTTTCCGGAGTCTCTGACGTCTTGGTTTCGACTACGCAAACCCTTTCCGGATGTGCTTCCGCATTTCGGGAAAAGTGTTCGACGATAGTACCGTTGAACTCCCAATTGAGATCCGCAGTTGGATCAGGAATGTTGGCCATGATGAGAAGTTACCTAGGTCAATGGCTAAATTTAAAAAGATTAGTCCAAACAGACGGAGGATGTGGAGGTGAAGTGAAGTGAAGTGAAGTGAAGTGAAGTGAAGAGTCAAGCATTGACTCACGGCGTTGCTTGCGAGATCGGCTTAGCGGGGAGCATTTGCCTTCCAGGGCTTTCCCCAGCGGATGTCTCAGTCTATTCCCACTAAATTCACAGCACTAGCGCCACTCAATCAATGTGGGCTAACCTCTTATCTTATCAATGGAACCCAAATGGCTGGGTCGTTGTGAGAAGGGGCCATCGTCGCGTCGCGTGCGAAAAAGGAAATTCCCCTTGTTCTCATTAACGCGAACTGTACCGTAACTTAAACTGTGTCGCAAAACTGTACTGTATCCGGCTACCTATCTCATCTCATCCATCTTATTATTCTCGGACTTGACCATCAACACTCGCCAAACTAGATCTCTATTGAACTCTGAAGACAATAACTGTGTCTTATTGACACTTATTTTAACCCCTTCTTTTATTCCTGTAACTCTCCTTATCCTCAAACTCAAAAGTCACTTCACAATCATGGCTCCCGCTCGACAACAACCAGCGCCACCGCCATTCAGCAAAGATGAAAAAGTGCTTTGCTTTCACATGGACATGCTCTACGAGGCCAAGATTATGGAGGTACAGCCAGGCGAGAAGCCCAGTGATGGGTACAAGTACAAAGTCCACTATAAGGGGTGGAAGAACACCTGGGACGACTGGGTGCTGGTCGACAGAATCCGTCCTTTTGACGATGAGCACAAGGAGCTTGCCGCACAACTGCACGCGCAGCTTAAGCATAACTTGCAAAGGAGCACGAAGCAGCCCAAAAAGGGCCTTAGAAGTGGTGCTGAATCTGCCAGAGTGAGTGAGGAGCGCTCAGGCTCGGCCACTGTTCAAGGGGGCAGAGGAGGAAGACGAGGCAAAGACTGGGAACTTGAACAGGTAAGACGCCCGCCATGATTTGATTTACTTTAACTTGCGTTATCTCCTTTGTCCATCTATTTGATCCTTTCTTCACGATATCTGTGACTATCTTCCCTAGTAGTTCTGGGTTGTGGTATGCAGAACTTGGCCAAGCTGGCTGTGGTGAGACTGCTCTACTCGAGATATTGTTACACCATTTCACAGGTCTCCATAAAGTTTGGGAGATTGTGATAGCATCAAGTGTATTTTTTCGTCTCGCCAGATGAATCAGAACCTGACTATTATCCCTCCTATTGTCATCAAGCTAGAGGCTGCCACTTTGCCCCATGGATCTTCTATTGTTACTCGTCGCCCTTGTTTCAATATAAAAAGCTCCCGAATTAGCCAGACGTAATTCCTGCATATTCTCTCCCCCCGCAGCCATTGTTTGCCTTTCTACACCAAAGTATCTGTGCTCTTCACCTTTCTCTCTTCAACTTTTACATCTCTGTTACTTCAACACCCGCCCCTTTCTCACTTCCATCTTCTACTAAACAACACTGCAACGCAATGCCTTCCACTCGCAGAAGTTCTGCTTTGCAGGACTTTCCTGTCTCGAACGTTCGTGGTTCTTCCGACATTGCTCAGCCCAGCGACCCTGTCAAACCTGTCAGGTCTTCCAGAAGGGTCAAGCTGCCTAACCTGAAAGAAGCCCCTGATCATCTTGCACGTCTCCCACCTAGTGGTCATCGCTATGTGAAGGACTCGGGCAAAGGGGTCCAGGACAATCGCTACAACTGGCCCCTGGCTGTCAAGGACGAGCCTAAGCAGCCTCGTGCAAAGCCTACCAACCCTCCTAAGCCTGCTGCTAAGCCCAAGGGGCGTTCGTGCGAGCAACTTGAGATGGTATATGCAGCTCTTCAACAGTCCTTGATTTACTCACATATGGCGGCCGCGTACACTCAATCATGGCCCCATCATGTACTAACTACTGGATAGGAGGATGCTTTTCACAACAAGCCCATGATTAACCTACCAGTGCCTGATCACATTCAAGCCATGTTGGTCGATGACTGGGAAAACATCACCAAGAACAACCAGCTGGTCCCTCTCCCTCATTCCAAGCCAGTTACCAAGATTTTCGAAGACTACCTTGCGCATGAGCGGCCACACCGAGAGGAGGGCTCGTCTAGCATGGACATCTTGGAGGAGGTCATAGCAGGCTTCCGCGAGTACTTTGAGAAAGCACTTAGCCGAATCCTATTGTACCGGTAAGTGTGAAATTTTTTGTGGGTATCTACTTATTCACTGATCATTTCCAGATTTGAGCGTCACCAATACATGGACGTGAAGAAGCTGTGGGAAAACACGGAGACAAACCCCGAGGTCACCAGTGTTTGTGATGTCTATGGCGCCGAGCACCTAGCTCGACTGATTGGTAAGTAGCCCTCCTTTGTCTTCTTGACTACTTCATGTCTAACCTATCATCCAGTATCGCTCCCTGAGTTGTTGGCGCAGACCAACATGGACCAGCAGTCCGTGTCGCGTCTTCGAGAGGAGATTGGCAAGTTCAACGTCTGGCTGGGACGAAACTGCGAGAAGTACTTTGTCAATGAGTACGAGACGCCCAGTCAGGAGTACATTGACAAGGCTCGCAGCTTCTAAGGTTTCCCTATACCGAGGAAACCATTACTTTGAAGACTATGTCTTTTCAGACTTGTCTACTTATTCAACCTCAACAGCTGCGACAGGCAGATGGTAATATCAGACTGCAACCTCTGGCAGATTGGCGACAGGACACGAGGAAGGAATTCACTTTACTCATTGACCCTTCTTTAGAAGCTGAGAGTTGCTATTGGGACAGGGGGAGGACAGAGGCATACGCAGGTGTAGGATAATGGAGAGTCTTCGTGTTATACCTGTTTAACTTGAACCGTATTCAGTCAGGGTGTTTCAGGGTCATATTCAAAAAGGTCTTGTTCTTTCTTTACATCCACAAGATATTAGTGATGTACCCAACATGATTTTGCACGAATTGTGATTTAGTCGTGATTCTATCGTTTCCTCCGGAGCTTGCACCGACTTTTGTACAAATGGTCATTACAGTATAGTACACTCCCTGAATCGCTTTTCTCCCATGTCGTTCCCTTGGTATCCCTCACATCCGCGGCACAGCCTTCTCGACGTAAAATCCAGCATCCGGCGTCCGCGCAGCCTTGACCTCCTTCTTGCTCAGCGGGCGATCCACCTCCTCCACGCGAACCAGCTCCTTGACCTTGAGAATCATACCAGCGAACTGGGGGTGCACCGGGTGAAAGACGGTCTGCATACGGCGACGCAGACCCAGCGCAGCGAGGACACGTCGTGTGCGCTCGGGTAGACCGATGGCGGAGCGGTTGAGGGTGATGCGGAAGAAGGACATTGTGGTTGATCGTTGGGAGGTCGTTTGAGCGCTAGGTCTGCGAATTGCGTGAGAAGGGGGTTTCTACATAGGAGAGACATTTACAGCTTACCATTGATACTTTGCAATTGCGCTCGTAAAAAAAGCCCCAGAAAGATACAGCTGCCCGCCGGTCACGTCTCGTCGGTCGTCGTCAAAGAAGCATGAGCTACGAGTCGGCATCAAAATCCACAGAAACGCTAAACCTTTCTGGGACCGAAGATCAGCCAACCCCAGAATGCTTCTCATGAGGCACGTGACCACTCAATCATTTGGACCTTCGAGTCCTGTGTGTTGGTAGAAGTAGTTGTTATGATACCGCTTTATTGCGTACGGAAATATTCGGGTGGCATTCAATTGGAACTTCTATTGTTGTTTCTAAGCTTGTGAATACTTGATGTCTATTTGATCACCTGAAGCCCAAAAATGACTGGCAATTGTCCGTCTCGAAAACATGAGCAGATACATCGGCTTACAAGATACTCGCATGCGCAGAACAATGCAGTATTTCGAAGCGAGTGAAGAATTCCAGGTTCTTGATAGTAGTCGCTACCTGGTAACTTATGACAGTCACCACATTCTATCATATACACCTATACATCTTAGACAATCATATCGTACCATCATCTCATAGCAAACATCAACATTCATGTCTATAGGATCAAGCGAGTAATATGGAGAGCCATCTTGCGGCCTCCAGCACTAGTTACATTGTATAGGAATTCTCATACAGACCGCCTTTTTTCCATGGCGCGTCCAGGCCGGCACAAAATCATCAAATGCACGACGCCTTATCTCTCCCCTCCCAAACTGCATTAACATTCTCCATTCCTTACAGAGAAACCTCGACACGGCCCTCAGCGCCAGGGGCACCAGCTTCCCGAAGGTTGGGGAGGAGGTAGGTGATGTCATCCCAAGGATGACGGTAGAGACCAGTGCGGAGACGCTTCTGGTCGAGGAAATGGGCAATAAGACCAATGCTTCGGCCGAGAACGAAGAGACCGTTGAGGACACCCATCTTGAGGTAGTCCTCGGCCTCCTCAGCGGAGAAGGCACCGCAGTTGCGGAGGAGATCGACGAAGCAGACAGCAATGCAACCGTCGACGTTGAGGATCAGGTTGTCCTTCTTGGAGGTGGTGACAGTCTCGACAGCGAGAGCATAGTCGAGGAGCTTGTGGGTGGGGAAGTTGTTGAGGACGTACTCCTTGACCAGCTCAACACGCAGATCGGGGTTGTTTCGGGACTTGATACGGTGACCAATACCGGGAATCAGCTTGTTGGCCTTGCGCATGCTGTCGACGAAGTCACGAGGGCTGAGACCCTTGTCGAAAGCACGGGTGAACTCGTCAGCGGCACCGTCGAGAGCACCACCGAACCGGGAACCGATGGTCAAGAGACCGGAAACAAGGGCGCTGATCAGGTCCTTGCCGGCACGGGTGGTGATGATGGTGTTCATGGCACCGGACACGGCAGGACCGTGGTCAGCAGTGAGCATGAGAACCATCTCGAGGAACTTGGAGGCGTAAGAGGGAAGACGGCGGCGGAACCACAGCAGAGACATGACACCGCCAATGCCAATGTCCTCCTTGAAAACGTCTGAGATGGGCATGCCAGCGTAGAGGAGCTCTTGGCCACGGTCATCGGAGATGGTGGAAATGAAAGCAGCGGGCTTTCGGATGAGACCGAGCTCCTGGGCCCAAGAGTAGTCAAGGGGAATCTTGGGAACAACGGGCTCAGGCTGGGGAACAATGGTGCCCTGAGAGACGAGGTTGTCGTAGACCTGCTTGAGGGTATGGGGAAGGTCCTCAAAGGTATCGGGGACGTAGAAACCGGCCTCACGCATCTTCTCGTTCTTCATCTTAGCAGTCTCGAGCTGAGAGTTGGCGAAAGAACCAGCGTGACCGAACTGGACCTCAGTCTTGAACATGCTGGCGCAGGTACCAATGGCCCAGGCGACGATGGGCTTGGTGATGATGCCCTGCTTAACGGCATCAATGACCTTGTATTCCTCAACACCACCAACCTCACCAAGCAAGACAAGGATCTTGCACTCGGGGTCGGCCTGGTATCGCAGAAGATGGTCGATGAAAGTGGTACCGGGGTATCGGTCACCGCCGATAGCGATACCCTCATAGACACCGTCGGTGTTCTGGGAAATGATGTTGTTGAGCTCGTTGGACATACCACCAGACTTGGAGACGTAGCCAACGGAACCCTTGCGGTAGAGCTTAGAGGCAACAATGTTGTCCATCATACCACCAGTGTTACCGATCTTGAAGCTGCCGGGCTTGATACCACCGACAGTAGCAGGACCAATGATGGTAACACCCTTCTTCTTGGCGACGTGGGCGATCTCACGAGCTCGCTAGAGAATTATGGTTAGGAACTGGTTCGAGCGCATAGCTGCAATTGGCATCAACTTACTCGCTCGGGGACACCCTCAGCAATGATAGCAATGGTCTTGACCTGAGGGTACTCCATAAGCTCCATGGTGGAGCTGTAGACACTTCGCGAGGAAGCAAAGTTGACCACGACATCGACGTCGGGGTGCTTGCTCACGGCCTTCTCAACCTGCTGGTAGACGGGCAGCAGGGTCTCGCTGGTGCCCCAGTACATCTTGCTGACGAATTGACCGCCAAAGGTGTAGATGATACCGGCGACGGAGGGCTTGGAGCGCTTGCAGATGAAGTCGAAGTCGAGCATGCCCTGGACGGCTCGGGGCTGAAGACCGTAGACAAAGCATCGCGTCTTGTCGGTGAAGAGGGCGTGCTCAGGAAGAGGGCTCAGCGGTCGGCTGGGAGCCGGGAAGCGCTGGATGTTGTCGTTGGCCGACAGGCTGCTGGAGGAAGCGGGAGCCATTGTGAATATCGAGCTCGACGGTGTAATTGGAGGTGGGAGAATGAGTTGATGAGATGGAGCGCTGGAGGGACCAAACAAGGTGTCAGCTGCTTAAAGGAAACGCTCTGAGCTCTATTGGAGAAGCTGGCTCAAAGGAATTAGGAGAGAGGAAGTATGAAGAGGAGATGAGATGAGGAAGAAGCGATAGAAGAAACGGTCGAGGAGATCCGTCAGTTGAAGGAAACAAGACGACCTGTGACGAGGGGGAGGGGAGAGAGGAGGGAGTGAAGGAGAATTCAGGAGGAATGCTAGAACGGGACGGGATGTCTCTGGTGGGCGGGTGAGAGCTGGGCTGGGCTGGTTTTTGGTTTTGGTTTGGTTGACTTCCAAGGGTCGATGAGGCTGCTGCTCTCACTGTAGCAGAGCAAGATGGGACAATTGAGGTAAAGGTAGAGGTACTGTACCTGCCTGAGGTCGGGTCCCATCACCCACACCAGAAAAACTTAGTGGGGTTGACGCCGCTGCAAGGAAGACTCCACTGCTTGGGGTCAGGTAACGGGTACCTTAGGTCATGGCACTTTCTTTACCCCTGTCGACTATTGAGGTCCCCATTCAATCCTGGTACTAGCCACCGCCACCGCCAGTGTTCTCAGAGCAGCGAGGTATTTTTAGAGCGAAAGAAGCTCACTCACCTTTTGGGGAATGGAATTCTGCTCAAAGCTCCTTCTGTTGCTGTTCTCCAAAAAAAAACTCAATTGCCAAAGTTGGCAATCCCTCACCCGACCTGCCGAGTTGTCTCTGTACAAACAATAAAGGGTGGTGGAACGAGTCACAACCAGCCAGTTGGGGAAACGAGCCTAGGGTTTCTTTGGGGATGTCGGTCGGTTGTTGCAGGGTCCTCTTTTTTTTTTTTCTTGTTGATCTGTTGAATCCATGGCTCATTTTTTTCGTGCCCAGGCGGTTTGCAATTGAGCTTGTAGACTGGAGCTCCCACCCAATGGTAGGTACCGGTACATGCTAGTGAGGGGACCGTTGTCCGTGCCTCAAAAGGCGTTGATAGCGTTTCTCCCACGACAGCCAAGAAGTGAAGCTCTCAATTCAAGACGACATCTTGTTTCGGTGTGAAAGTCAAGGGGATATTGACCTGAGCGTGTTTTGTCCTCCCCTGCATTACCCAACCCATGCCCTGCATTGTCCATGGATTGCCGTCGAAGATCTTGTAAGATCGTCGGGCCCTCGTGAACTTGGGCACACAGTCATCCCCGGAATGTCGTAAGCCCCTACTTCAGGAGGCCAGCAGTCAATCAGCCACCAAAGGCCGGTCAGCTCCAGTCCAAGGCTCGCGACCGCTTGTTGGTTGATGGTGGTATCGTGTTGAGATCCGGTTTCCTTCCAAAGGTCCAATCCTACTCAAGCAGCCCTTCTTCAGGGATGACTGAGTCGTTGTTGTTGAGTGGGACGCTCACTAAATACTGACTTTGTGTGACCAAGGATGCCTGGCTTCCTGATCCCCCTCTTGATATCAGAGAGCATATTGTGAAACTTGCATTGAAAGTCCATATCAAAATGAAGCCACTTTCTTCTCCTGATCTGTCCGATTGATGCTCCACAGATGGTCTGCAATTCCAACAAGGTACAGTACATCATCAGGAATCCTCCACCGAGCATCGGGATGCAGTGGATTCTGATTCCGTAGCCAGCCGGGCGTTGTGGGCTCCATTGGGCTGGTTCAAAGGACAGCATGGATAGTAGCTCGAGAGCTTGCATCCATAATATGAGGTGAGGTCGGGTGAGATGCTTGCTGGAGGGGAATGGAGGGGCAGAACAGCTTAGACCGCGGTACGTACCCAGCTAAGGGTCGGGGATCCATCTCACTGTACGTAGTAAGCTCCCTGGTTGAAAGCTCGCTCGCTCACCTCATCCATTCTTACACCGCAAGGTCAGCTCGCTCTGCCTTGGCTTCAACAAGGGGAACTTCCCCGGAACCCGAGTTAATCTTTGCCAATCTCATCAAATGGATGGTTTCGATTCCCAGCATTTGGGGTAAGGTACGTGTGCACCTTACTCACTCCCACCATCTCTGCCCCGCTCGGTCCAGCTCAGACGCAGCGGCAAAAAAAAAAAAAAAAAAAAAAAAAAAAAAAAAAAAGAAAGAAACGCAGACAAGAAGCGCGCAGGGAGTAAGTAATTGGCCGAGAAATTGATAGAAGCTCTCAGGAAATTGGGTTCGTTAGAGTCGTAGCGTGTAAATTGTCGCTGCGGTTTTCGGCGCGCGGGTTTGTTTCGATGTCGAATAGGTTGAAGTGACTGGTCGTACGTTCAAACATTTCGCCCCTGGTCCACTCTCCCGTCTGTGGTAGGTCCTCAACAGCTTGACCCTGTGCATGGCGTCTTGTACCGGTACATGGTCAATCTCATCGCTTTTGGGGCGGCTTGCTCCCGTCCCCAATGAATTTCAGGGCCCAGGTACCTCAGCCACCCGCAGGACGGCCCTATCGCTCCAGGTACCACTCCACTGACCGCCCGCCCCAGAACCACGCCAGCTTGTCGAGGGCCCCTCCCC